>CM035783.1:18662462-19262462 GCA_020466265.1 Siphamia tubifer | reverse complement strand
CAACATTTCGACTGTATTCTCCTTTAGATTTTCCTGCTACTGTGTCACCAAGACAGTTTGATCAATTGCAATGAGGTGAAAGGGTAAAGATAAGTGTTTCTGTAACGCATGATTAACACTCATTAATAAAGTTTCTTCAATGAATTTACAGACCCCAAGTTTCCGAACAACTTCCTACTGTTGCTATTTGGCACAAACTACAGCCAATACAGAGAGAGGTTTTCTGTAGTCTGAAAACATATAATCATTTGTCTCAATCTATAGAATGAAATTTTATTTAAGCCAACCTTCACGAGGCCTCAGACATTAAACAGGTTAGTGAAAGGTCAAAACTGAAGTTCAGCTAATGACATATTACCTCACATAATACACTGTCCATTTATCTTTCTTCAGATTCATGATGAATGAATCGTTAATCTAAATACAATCCACAGTTATTTAGATGATTACTTCATCGAGTAAAACCATCACAGTACATTTCCCAGCGCAACTTTTCCAAAAAAAAATCCTTATCTCATCTGGGAGACCTTCAAAATAACTAGATGGATTACAGCTAGTAGCTGTGTTGTGGCGTCCAGAGGTTAATATAGAAATATTGGAGGTAAATGATCAAGACAGAGGCCTCGAGTTCAGGAAGTCTAATTACATCTGGATTAATGAGAGGAGAGGAGAGGAGAGGAGAGGAGAGGAGAGGAGAGGAGAGGAGAGGAGAGGAGAGGAGAGGAGAGGAGAGGAGAGGAGAGGAGAAATAAGGAGAGGAGAGGAGAGGAGAGGAGAGGAGAGGAGAGGAGAGGAGAGGAGAGGAGAGGAGAGGAGAGGAGAGGAGAGGAGAGGAGAGGAGAAATAAGGAGAGGAGAGGAGAGGAGAGGAGAGGAGAGGAGAGGAGAGGAGAAATAAGGAGAGGAGAGGAGAGGAGAGGAGAGGAGAGGAGAGGAGAGGAGAGGAGAGGAGAGGAGAGGAGAGGAGAGGAGAGGAGAGGAGAGGAGAGGAGAGGAGAGGAGAAATAAGGAGAGGAGAGGAGAAATAAGGAGAGGAGAGGAGAGGAGAAACAAGGAGATGTTAGGAGGGGAGGTGAGAGGAGAATCAAGGAGAGGAGATGAAAAATAATAAGAGGAAAAACAAGGAGAGGAGAGGAGAAATGAGGAGAGGAGAGGAGAGGAGAGGAGAGGAGAGGAGAGGAGAGGAGAGGAGAGGAGAGGAGAGGAGAGGAGAGGAGAGGAGAGGAGAGGAGAGGAGAGGAGAGGAGAGGAGAGGAGAGGAGAGGAGAGGAGAAATGAGGAGAAACGAGGAGAGGAGAGGAGAAATAAGGAGAGGAGAAACAAGGAGATGTTATGAGGGGAGGTGAGAGGAGAATCAAGGAGAGGAAATTAAAAATAATAAGAGGAAAAACAAGGAGAGGAGAGGAGAAATGAGGAGAAACGAGTAGAGGAGAGGAGACAGATTTTAGGTCAACCAGAAACAGATATTTAAATAAGTAAATAGAAACTATCTCCTCTACTTCAGTTTAATAAACAGAAGTCCATCTCCAGGTTATTAAACATTTCCTTCATGTTGTCTATTTATTTTTCTATCTCATAAAGAACAGCTCTCTGGCCTCAGTTCACCTCTGCAGACGTTTTCTGGCCAACGGTAACTTTGACAGAAGGAGTTTGTTTTGATGACAGTGTTTAACTAAGACTCCCAGTCTGCTTTGTCACACATACCAAGATAAAGACATGTTGGGTGCACTGTGTTCAGATAACAGATAACACACTGGGACGATGATCAGATGAGTGTTTTGACCTTCAATACTATACCTGTGCATAAGTACAAACACAACTATGAGCCAATATTTTTAATGTCTGTGAATTTAATGTAGTGTGATATGTATTTTTTTGCACTAAAATGTTCTGTTCTTTCTTCTTTTTTTTTTTTTTTTTCATAATTAACTTTCTACAGTACATGCAAAAGTAGTGATTTGTGACTGTGCAATGGTTTAATTTACCAGATTTAGTTTGTATTCTCGTCACATGATTATGATTTTTGCCTTATTTTATCTAAGTACGGAACTCTTTCACAACCAAGAATGATTTAATGGCTGGTCTTCAACACCCAACATACACGACCATCAGTCACCTCGTTACCTTTAACCTCATTTGTCCATTTGACAGGATATTTATACAATAATGTTGTTCTAGAGGCTGAAGCAAAATGATGTCACAATCCTCTCTTTTTATCCACAACAACAAAAAAGATGCAACAAGAGACATTTGGTTGTTTGGATGAATCTGATTTTTATTTTATTTTTTTGCTTCTTTTTAAACGACTCGATGATGGGTATTATGGGAGATGTAGGCTGTAGTTTTTAGGCTGAGGTGGTGGATTGAAAGCTCATGGATGTTTTTGATGAAGAAAACTTGCAAATAAAAAGTCCAGGATCAATAATTTAATCTGAAATTAATATACTGTACAATGTATAGTGCATAGAAGTACACGCTTAATAAAATTCTAGTAAATTGAAAGTTGGATGTCCTGATTTGGAGTATTTATTTCATTTTATTTTATTTTATTTTATTTTAAACATGCAATGAAACAAAACAAAGCAAAATAAGATAAAACAAAATCACATTGAAATGAATAGAATCTATCTTCAAGTACAAGCAAATCTGAATTATGCATTGTTGAAAAGAAGTAGGAAGAAGTACAAATGTATTCAGTCTACACATTCAACACTACTTTATTATAAAAAAAATCAAACAATAATTTTGCATAACAGTTAGCTTTTTATAGCTAACATTTTTTTTTTTTTACAGCTTTATAGCTAAACTTTTTATAGTTTTTTTTGTATCCGAGCCAATGTAATAAAGGCTTTTAAATGTTTCACATGTAAGAGAGTGCCTTGAAATGTTCTCTTTTTGTCATACTAATAATTTTCCATATTTTTAGCATTGTAGCAGTAGCTATACCTAATACAGTAACTGAATTATCCACAACAAAATGATCACAGCAGCACAGTCACACAAACTCAATAATTCAACAATTTCCTTCGACAAATAAAAAAAAAAAAAAAAAACCCATTGAAGTTAACATGTTTTAGTATGTTTTAATTTAAAAGTAAAAGAAATGTAAAAATTTCCCATAAGTTTTACTATTACTTTAGCATTCCTAGCTTCATCTATTGAACACAATATTTGCATAACAGTTCTTTCTGAGGTCCTGTCGCATTGTTTGTAATTCAGTTTTAGAAAAGTTTAAAAATGACCTTTCCATTTCCTCTGTGGCAAACTTTAATTAATTCTTTGGAAATCAACTAATTTAGACAAATGTCCTGCCATGTTTTGACCATGACTTTCCTCCTTGTGGACATCCAGCCTCATTCAAGAACCCTCACAGATGCTCAACTCAGTCTTAAGTAAACCACAGAGTCCGCCCGGAGATGTCGAAAATCCACTAGTAAGTGTGTTGCTTTCAGTGCAGCATGCAGTTCCCACACACAGTCTCCAAGGCTCATTTGCCAAAGTGTATTTACTACTGGCAAACAGAAGAGAAGGCCTGGATATCCTCAGGGGTGCAGCAGACTGTTGGTGCCCAGCCAACAGTGCACGGGGCCGGGGTAGAGACTGAGCGCAGAGCAGCAGGGAAAGAACCAGTCCCACTTAGGGTTGAGTTATGATCATTTGGTTTGGTGACAGGTCATGGTTGCAGTGATAGATGTGAAATGCAGGTGGTAGGTTAAGAAGATAATGCATTCTCAAAGGATTATAAGGATATCTGAAAAAAGTAGGGTTTCCTAACAAAGAAATCCTTATGTGAAATGAAAACCAGTTCAGCACACACATTCATTATATGGGATGAAAGTTAACAGTCTGTATGGATACAGATTTATTTTAATTTAGTGTAAATTGAAGTGAAAGCATCATTTTTTTAATATTGTCAAGTAAAGCAGATACAACATGAGATGTATGAGATTATACAAAAAACGTTAGTTGAAGAATGACTGAAGGCATTAAAAAAATAGCAAAAATAACGAAATAGAGAAAAAGCAAAATGTAAGAAATCATATTAAATATGATGTGATGATGAAAAAAAAAACCCAAAATAAAAAAATACATTCTCTGTACCAGTAGAATTTGATTATTACTCCTTTTTTTATATAGATACATACATTTTAAAAAGAAAGAAATGCAGAACGATGTGTGCCTTGTCGTACAGTTTTACAAATAACTAGTGTGTTGATACATGGGTTCTGATGTGTCATGTTTTATGCTGTTGTGTACTCATGGATGCTGTACTACATTTGTCCAGCAGTCACTGCCAAAGCGTTCTGGGAATAACACTGTGACCGTAAGGCTATTGTGTTCCAAAATAACCAATATGTTCCAAAATATTAGTCTTATCAATTTACTGTTTTCACTAGTCTGTTCCTTGACCAACATACTTAAGTATGACAGAGTGCAGCAATCAGCTATTTATGGATTTGGTTTGAACCCCCACCCCCACCCCCCCCACCTACACACACACACACAGGCCACTTAGCTTTTACATATAATACAGATAAATTGATTGATTAATATCTTTATTTTGATCATGTAAATGACCATTTAAAACAGTAATACAAATAAATGATAATCAAGAAAATTAAAATGGTAATCAATGGATCAAACTTTATTTAAATAGCACTTTTCATACAATGAAAAGTAGCACAAAGTGCTTTACATATAAACTCAGTCCAACCCACCACCACCAACCACCACTACATACCCATATATGTGCACACACACACACACACACACACACACACACACACACACACACACATACTGTAAATAACAGAAACAGGCTGAGCACAGAAACTTGACCAAAGAGATGAAGCGCTGTCAGTGGGGGCCACCTGCACCTCCACCGCCCCCAACAACCCAGTACCACCAACACGGCTCCACCCCTGACTGACGAACCCTAACCCAAACCCCCCCAGGGAGGAGCAACAGCCGCCAGAGTTGATAGTTGCCCCAGACACAGAGGGGCCCCCCACTGATGAAACACTGGAGAGTATAACTAAAAACAATAAGAAGATAAAAATATGCACTTCTTAATTTTCAAAATGAACATTAGCAAAAAGGATTAGGAAGAAGTACAAACTTATCGAATCCTCCCCCTTCAAACCTTTGGTAATTCATCCATATTATGACACATTCACTGACATATTGACAAACCCCTTATTCATTTATCAATGTACCTCTGGAAAAACATTTCTTTATGCCTCCTTTTAAACACAGTCATACTGGAAATTTACTTTAGTTCTGCATTCAATCTATTTGATAAATGAACTTCCTTAACAATGATATAGAAGTTTTTAAGTGTTGTTCGCACATTTAGATTTAAGTTTAATTAAAACCCCCTATCTTTCATGAAACATGTTTTAATTTATTTTTATATAGCAATTCAGCTCTTTTGTTGTTTCACCAAGTAAAAAATGTTAAAGCTTTGAATTTTAAAAAGTAATTCATATTAACCCAAAAATGTACATTATAAATAATTCAGATTTTTCCTTTTGAAAAGTGGTTGAAGTGAAGCAATAGATAAAACCTATTGTCGATCATGACTCACAGAGGAGTGCAGCCACATAACTTCAGCACTGTAGATGACTCTATTCATCACTAGTAATAACTTTAAGTGCAGTAATAAACAGCATTTATGAGACATTATCTTCAGAGCTGCAGGCGAGGTATGTATGAGGCATGTATGAAATGACTCTGTAACCCAAAACTGATGGGAAAGTTTATTTAATAGGCATCTATCTACAATACAGAGGAAAACTTAAAAAAAAAATACAATAAAATGAATCATACAATATCTTTTATACCTATTTTCCCCCTGAGTCTGTTCTTAACTTATTGTTTTCTCCCATAAATCACAATGTTACACAGTGTGAGGACGTATAAACAAAAAAACATCCTTTGGTAATCACTAATATTCAAAATATCAATACACTATAAAATATACCTGCTAAAGAATAATATTTAATACCATTATTGACTGAAAAGGCTTCTAAAAAAATTCTGCATCTCCACTTTGTGGTATCAGCTCGACTTGGCTCGGCTCGGCTTGGCTTGGCTCGGCCTTTTTGCATTTCAATTTAGAAAAAGGACCCGGAATCTATCACCTCCACCAAGGTCCCAAGCAGCACTAAAACATGATGTATAGACCCTTTCACATCACTGTGACGTTACGATACTGGTGATCTAGAAGAGATCCTGGATCATTTTGATATTTTAAATTGCGGTAAATGGAGAATACATTTCAAAGTAATCCAGAATCCAGGATCTCTTCCAGATCACCACAAAAATGTTGTTCCTTGTGACACTCCCAAAATCTGTCCATAAGTTTTTGAGTTATCCCCCGCCCCCCCAGGATCACCACCAAAATCTAATCATTTCCAGATCTCCACATTACCAACCTACCCTGAAAATTTCATCATGATCCGTCCATAACTTCTTGAGTTATCATACTAAATAACAACAAACTCCAGCAAAAACATCCACTCTCACATTCACACCTATGGACAATTTAGATGAACCTGTTAACCTATCAGTGCATGTGATTAGATGGTGGGAGGACAGAGTACCCAGAGTAAACCCATGCAGACACAGGGAGAACATGCAAACTCCACACAGAAAGGTCATCAGCTGGTGTTGAAATTGAACCCGGGACCTTTTTACTGTGAAGTACAAGTGCTAACCACTGCACCACCACATCTCTATACTGTTAAACAACTTATTTAGAATTTACAGCTCCTTTTAATTCCTGTTTGTGAAAACACCTGCATATGTGAGGTTTATATAATTAAATACAGGATATACTGAGTACTAGGAAAGTAAAAGTTTGGACTTTTTGCCACAGATTTTCAAATAATTATTATTTTTCTTTGATTATTATTATTATTATTATTATTATTATTATTATTATTATTATTATTATTATTTGCAGTAGACCTTTTTAAGTAAATTTGTTATAATCTTGTCCACCCTAAATTACTGGATGTCAGGAGGACATAATCTGTCTATTAAAACCCAATGTGGCCTAGATACGAATATATAACCAACCTATCTGCTTTTCTCTTCTCACTCAACTTTATTTAGATGAATGAAAGTCCACCATGCAGTTTCACATCTTCTTGTAGGTTTTTTTCTTTTTCTTTTACAATGACAAACTAAACTTCAGCCTAAGGGCTTCTTCAATTCTCTGCCACAGAGTCTTAAAACCATAAATCACTGACTTAAAATAGAGATTTCCAGAGCCCTTAAATGATATTTCTATATATATTAAGGGATAACATATGGGCTATACTATTTATAAAAGAAAAAATTGCTTTTAGAAATGAAAAAATATATGATGGGAAGTAAATCTGCTGTAAATCTCTGAGTCAGAGCACATTAAGTTAAAGCATCCATATAAATTCTTTCTGCTACTGGACATAGTGCCAACACTATACACACAATTGGGGGCCAGTTATAGTTTCTTTGCCTTTGCTTCTATTTGTGGAGACTTTAGGGCTTATTTGTGCATGGTTCATAGCTGTGTTTATTTGCAGCATTTGTAAATAAACTGTAATTGATTTGGCCCAGAGCACATTTCCTGTCCACAGTATTAACACATTAGCACATTTAACAGGTCACACACTGTTTTTTGATAATATTTAGTGTTTCGCAGAAGTCCACAGAGGCTGACAATATCCTGTATTCACTTCTAATAGGATAGAACAGCGATGACAGCAGGAATCATTAAATCACACGTTTAAATGAGATGGCTGACTTCTCACGACTCCTGGGTGTCTCCTCTGTCTGACATTGTAATCTAAGACGGGACATTTTCTGTTCTCCTCACTGCCAGAATGGGTTTTACCGCAACACTGCCAAGAAACAGATGGTTCTAGCATTGATTGGGAGTTTTTTCACCTGTCAAATCAAATGCACCATTGAGGATTTTTCATACATTAGGAGATGAAAATAGACAAATTGAGAAAAAGAAATCAAATAAAATTGCTGCCACTGAAATGTGGAAGTTGAAGGTGTGTTGCTGTTTCTAACTGAGATGAGAATTTACTGAAGATGAGTCAAAATATATTGATTTCAGATGTTGGATAATGTACAACTTGCTTTTTTTTTTTTTTTTTTTTTTAACCTTTGTCTTTATTCTGGATTGTGCAAGAATACAAAAACATTCAAATGTAAATAATAATAATAATAATAATAATAATAATAATAATAATAATAATAATAATAATAATAATAACATACAAAAAAATAGAGAAAAAAGATGTATCTCTCACTGTTCTGTTTTTTTGGATTCATACAATACTCATTTTTTCCATCTCTTTTGAAACATTCCGCTGAAAACCACTTTTCCACGCTCCTTTTGGAATCTGATGGGTCACCCCCGAGCTACCAACACATGCCGTGTTTTAAAGTGCTGTGTCACCTCCACTGGCTTTATTTACCATTCATAGAAAACAACACAGAGAAACGAGACACTCAGAAAAAGCCTGTCCTCAATAGGTCATGTGGACATTGGCGTCACCCACGTGGGGTTAAAGCCCGTTCCCCCATTGCGGCAAATCCGAAGTAGCATTAGCATTAGCATCTATAAGCCAAGACCACCCCACAGTAGGTTATATTTCTATTATTTTTATTGATTGACTGAGTTGTTAAGTTTTCCCTCGTCATGTTTTTACCTATCATTCTCATTCATGCTCATACAATAAATGTCCACAATATAAATATTATAACATTTTCCAAAATCAATTCCAGAAATGAATACTTAATAAGTGTCATATTCAAACTTCACTTTTTGTTCAAGCCACTCTCTTTAATCAATATTTAATAATGATATAATCACACTGATAATGAAAACATGATAACAACAACAACAACAACAATAATAATAATAATAATAATAATAATAATAATAATAATAATAATACATTTTATTTGTATAGCCCTTTTCATGGCACTCAAAGACGCTTTACATGCAATAAAAACAGAACAACAAGAGTCAAACAACAATGAAAAAGAAATAATAGCAAACAGAGCAATCACAGAATTAAAGCAGACAGAATAAAAAGTAATCAAACATTAAAAGCAAACTTGAATAATAATAATAATAATTTTATGATGATAATAAACTTTATTATCATCGCATTGTCATATGTAGGTTTACATGACCATGCCATGATAATAAAAGTATTTTAATGTTTAAAGTTTTCTTACAGTCTGTTTTTCTTTATTATGTATCCCTTTTTCCAAAGAACACTTCAAACAAACTATTTTTTGGCCCTATAGGAGCATTCCTTTCCATGATCATTATCATTTTCATTATTATTATTATTTAGTTTACTTATATCAGTTTTTGTTTTTATTTCATTTAATTTCTTTTACATGGTACATGCATACATAAATCTTGTACTGCTATTAGATATAATATCTATAATAATAATTGATAATAATATTTATATTTAACCTGCATCAGTGCTGGTGTTTCCAGCAGTGGAACCCACCATCAGTGCCCTTTTTGTCTTTGTGTATTAAATGTACTTCCACAAGTTTAAATGACAAGTGCAATAAATCATGGCAGGACCTTCCCACTGAACCACATCAGAACAAATGGATCACACCAGAACGTTAATTCCCCACCAGCCTCTGTATAAACATCGGAGGGGTGAAGGAGCAGTGTGGAAGGGAGGGTGAGGAAGGGTGAGGCAGGGCGATGAGGGATGGTTAAGAATTCACTGGCCAGTTAAAGCGAGAGGGGAGGCTTTTTGGAGGAGGTTAGAGGAGAGATGATTGATCGACTTAACTGTATTTTTTGATTTAAAGAAATAAAAACTTCTATTCAGTGTATATCCATATTGGAAGGGAAAATGTTAGTCTCTGGAAATATACATTAATATGAATAAACAGTCGTTTTAAAGCCAAGATTTGGGTTGATTTGCGTAAATAACTTAAAGGAAATAGATTCCATCTTCAAAGATTATTTATTTGTCATTTCTTAGTACAAGTACAATAGAAATTAAATTGTGGTTCAAGGTTCAAGGTGCTTTTTTGTTCATTCTAGTATGTTAAAAACACAACAGAATGAAAGTCGTACTCAAGGCCTTGTGAATACAACCTAAAACGAAAAGAGTAAAACCTTTTCAAAAATCTAAATAGCAACACCTTAAAATAAATAAAATACAATACTAAATATATAGCAACCATATAATATTAATAAAAGACATCATAATGCCAATAAAACATTATATTACTGATAAAAGAACCATGGTCATTTTAAAAATAAAATAAAATAAAAACAATACTCCAGACAACATACTGTAGGTGGCAGCTACGTCATTAAAAAGGACAGTATGTTAATGTGTGCTGTTGATTAGCCTAGGTTAAAAGCTGTGTAAAATCAGGTATTATAAATACATTAAAAAACTCACTTACAATAATCTAAAATAGATTAAAATAGTAAAGGCTGCAGCAATTTTGGATAAAATAGTAGAAAAAGTAATAAAATAATATGTGTGCACAGAGTTTGTTCAATGCTATTTATTGAGTCCCAGTACATTGTATGAGTGTTGATTCTATGTTCAATGCTCAGATATTTAAAAGGAATAACATGAAAATTAGATTAGAAGATAAAATAAGATAAATAAAAGTGGATTATCACGAGTGTCTCAGGTTCAAGTGTCTAATATAGAGAAATCACTGACCCACATTTAGAAATGTCACACACTCAATCACGGTTGAAAAGGCACCAAAAATGCTTTAAAAAGACTCAAAATGGAGCAACTGTGAAAGTAATGAGGCAGCGCGTGAGGAGTTGGGTGCAACGATAAGTGAGGTGTTGGTTATGAATAGGGTGTGGAAATGAAAACATGCATTAACACTGGCGCTAAATATTTTATTCACTGCATTTCCTACATCTGACAAGCTCTCGGATACAGCTTTTATTTAACCTGGCAGTTAATCAAGAAGGGTTGTGTTAAATAACAGCTAATACTCACCCTCTGCAGTACTTCATGCTTGTTACCCAGAAGTACAATTATACTGCGATACAAATTCTGACTATGATTTTTATTACAGTGTAAAATGAGGCCCATGAAGTTGGAATAATTTTGGTTTCATACGTATTCTTCTTTTTATTTCTATTCATACACATCATTAATCACTTTTCACCCAGTATTTCACCCAACCTATATATGGTGTTGCTTATTAAGTTGGAAGAAAATGTTTATACCTCTTCTCATGTCATGATTGTGACAATGTGATTTGTTGTTGAAAGTGTAACTGGGACTCGGTATGTAATCATTACACTGGGTCAAAGGTCAAATAGGAATTGAAATGGAAATGTGCCTGAAAATATACAGTGATTAATGCTTGTCCTAATAATAACAATAATAATAATAATAATAATCATCATCATCATCATCATCATCATCATCATCATCATCATCATCATCATCATCATCATCATCATCATCATCATCGTAATTTCCTTCATTTAAAACAAAAAACAAAAAGCTTGTGTACACAAATTAAATATACAAATATTACAGTTATTTTCAACTAGTTATATTAAAGCTGCTACTGTTTTACCCATTGTTAATGTTAAAAAAAATCTAATTTATATAGTCTGGGTACGAGAAAAAAACTAAACAAGTTCAGCCACAACACACTCAAGCACTTTTAGCAGTAGATAAAACACCCAGTCTGAATATTCCCATTCCCATGATCACCACCCCAGAGAGAAATAGTTTATGCATATAACTCCACTCAAATAAATCATACCAACGTAATGCCACCCACATGCCCCTTAAATCAAAACAGCTTAACTTCTAGATGGATGTGAAATTTATACAGGCTTTAAAGATGCTTAGGAGCCTAATAAATAAATAATTCATCCTCCACATCACAGCATATTTCCGAATCAGTCAGTTTGTGTCTGGCTTTGTTATTCTTCACTATATGCTGACTTGGAATATAAAGGCCATTGCTGTCACTCAAATAAAAAAAAAAAAGAGAATAAATGCCTCTGAGCTGTCCTACAATGAAATCAAACTGAGTAAAGGACATATAGGCAAGGTGTGACCCCTAGTGGAGGATGTTTTAATAATACTAATATAAAAATACATGTGATGTAGCTGTGCACCCAATTCAGTAAAATAAAAATAATAATAATGAAAAAAAAAAACACTCAAAGATATGTATAGAGCCTTTACTGCAGCCTCCTCAAATCTCCCCCCAACCATCCATCACTGTTCTGACCTCAACACTTTTTAAATCCCTTTGAAAAACTCATTTATTTAAAATGCTTTTAATGTTTGATTAGTTTTATTCTGTCTGTTTAATGTGTGATTGATCTGTTTTCTATTGTTTTTTGTTTTTTTTATTATTGTAGTTGGACTCTTATGGTTTTATTTTTACTTCTTGTAAAGCATCTTTGAGTGCCATGAAAACTGCTATACAAATAAATGTATTATTATTATTATTATTATTATTATTATTATTATTATTATTATTATTATTATTATTATTATTATTATTATTATTATTATTATGTGCAGTATCTAATTCAGGGGTCGACAATCTGTTACACCCAGTTTCCACAGAAAAGAAAACACTGGGAGCCGATCATCAGTGAATGATTCCCAAACCTTACTTTTTTTGTTTGTATGTTTTCGGAGCTTCCACTCTCCCAACTTGACTTTCTCTCTTGCTCCCTCCATAGTATAGGATACTGACGACATACTGATTAATGCCTGCCTTGTGACTCTATTATTTTAAAACAATTTCCCCTTTCGAACAATAAAGTAATTGTGATAACAACTGCATTTTGTTGCTCTGTAGTTGTACATAGGCAATTACCACAAAATGTAATCTAATCTAGTAATCAGCCGTCTATATTGAATCATACGATGCCAACATACAAAATCATTGTTTACTATGTTACAGAATAAAAGTCACATCCCTCACAAGGTGGAGGTCTGCACTCTCCATCGTCTTGTTGGTTTTTATTACAGTATTTATCTCATCTGAGTGACTCAGCTTGAGATGTTTAATTTTAAAATGAGA
Source organism: Siphamia tubifer (assembly GCA_020466265.1). Lineage (NCBI taxonomy): Eukaryota > Metazoa > Chordata > Actinopteri > Kurtiformes > Apogonidae > Siphamia > Siphamia tubifer. The sequence continues at coordinate 19,249,371 of CM035783.1, read as the reverse complement.
GGTTATCATGAGTGTGGCCTGTTTTACTTGGGATTTGTGACAATATGATGTGTGTTTATAGATAATTTAAGGTTGTTCGATTGCAGTTTGGCAAAATAGGGCCCCCAGAACACCATCTTGCATAGGGCCCCCACAAAGGCAAAAATGGCTGTGGTATTCCTTGAAGCTTTGTCGTCCTGTGTGGTAACTACACAAACAGGTTGACACAAAGTTCACAGACAAAGACACAAACTTGTGTCTCGAGTTCATTCTGTGCAGCAGCTTGTCTTTGAAATAGAAACAAAAACCTTTCTAATTACATGCACAACTAATTGCATAATATGTCCCTCGGTGCTGGAGGGTGAAGTGAAGCATAAGGAGGAGGGAGAATGCTGCCTTTGTTGCCTTTCTGCCAGCTTTCACTCTTCAGCTCTTGGGAATCAGTGGCATAATTTGTGTGGTTTGGATTTGAGTGACGTGATGAACTGTCTTCTTTTACCAATAATGAGCTAAATATGCAAAACTGAAAACAGATGTATTCACTCAGATATAGACAGAACTTATACTGTCCAGGTGTTTGAATGGTGTTAGATACTGATGGTTTATTTTTTTCAATGTTTTAATCATTTTTGTTAAGTTGGAGATTGAAGAGAAAGGATGGAAAAACAAGAGTAGATAGAACTCCCCTCTTTATGGTGGGCATCTCACTGCTAAAAAATAAATCTTACCAAATATGTTTTCTCATTTCTAGATAAAATATGTAATCATACATAAAATAAGACATAATCACCTAAAGATGAACTTTTCGGTGAGATGTAAGAACTTAATTTTAGACAATAGATCTTGAATATCTTATTTGAAAAAATCTTGCCAAGATAATTTTCACTTGTCCCATTGTTAGATTTTTTTCTCATTGTTTTTTTTTTCTTTTTAAACTTAATTCATGCAAAAAAAAAACCCCAATGGAACAAGTGAAAATGATCTCTGAAAAGATTTCTTCAAATAACATTTTCTGTTATCTAAAAATAAGCTATTTTTTTTTTATCTCACTGAAAAGTTCATCTTTAGGTGATTATGTCTTATTTTAAGTGTGATGACATATTTTGACTAGAAATGAGAAAAATATACTTGTTCAGTTCAGTTATTTTTATTTGAGCAGTTCATCTAAAAAAAAAATACAGAACAAAAGAAACAAAGGACAAAATAAGGATTTCAGTCACCACTCAAAAGGAATAGGTTGAAGTTCTTATAAATGTATACTTATAAATATCTTACCCCTCATTTAACAATTTTACATTACAATTATAACCATTTTATTAATTTCATTTACATCACTCATTTCAATGACCATCTTGATCATATGTTTTCAAAACTGAACCACTTGCATCATTGCAGGTGGTCTATTTTTGCAGCACTTGCACATATTTATTTATGGACATACACTTTATAATAAAGGTATGGTGTGACTAGGTGAGATTTAGATTTTTTTCAGTGCGACAGTAAGTCTTACTTGTATTTTTACTTTCAATTATGAAGCAAAAATCAGGTTGGTTAGAAATTCAGAGGTTTAATATATGAAGAACAGTTTATAGAACAGGTTACATAGTATAAAAAACAGCAGATATCATTAACAATTGTGAGTTTGTTGTTTATTTCTATCCTCACACGATGCATCTGAAGCCTCCTATTGACAGTGTTTTTGTAAAATAACCTTAAAACTCCCAATTAGATTCCTCCTCTTCTTTTTCTCAGACACTGAAGTCTTGGTCTTTGCTGAAAACACGCAAACCCTCCAGTTTTAGGTCACCACTCTGAGCTTATTAAAAACTGTATAAAAAACCCAACTTCTCCCTCCCTCCCCTTCTGCGTCCCCCCCAGAAGCTGAACAGAATAATGAGCGAGTAAACAAGGGGAGTGGACCAGAGGGAAAAAGGGGGGGGGGTCCAACTCGAACTGAGGGGTGACAAAAGAGGAGGTATCTCCACAGCGACTGAGTCAAGCTATTTGAGTCACGTGGCTCTGGGGTTCTATTGAAACCAGTAAGAGAAGCTGGAAGCTCAGCCCTTAGTGCATGTTTTGGAAGCCAATGGCGACGACATAAGTGGATCCAAGCAGGACCCAGTAATGATGGCAGACGGCCTCCATCAGAATGGGACGGCAGCTTTGGAACTGCAGGACGAGGCACTGAATACTGCTCTGTTTGGTGGGTTATAGCCTACTTATTTTATTTACATCACATTATTTTAGTTTGCATTTCCAGAGGTGGAAAATAACTACGTAAAAGTACTCCATTACTGTACTTAAGTAGGTTTTTTTTTAGGTATCTGAACTTTATTTGAGTATTTTTTTTTACTGTCAACTTTTTACTTTTACTCCCTACATTTTTGTATAAATATATGTACTTTATACTCTTTACATTCTCAGAATAGACTCACTACTTTTTCAAACTAAACAGATGTGACAGTGTGAAAAATGAAGTCACCAGAGGAAAATCAGTGGAGAGAAACTGTGACTTTATATATTATAGTTATATGATTATCTGACAATTTTGACTTTTTATTGTGCAATTTTAACATGTTTTGACCTTTTATCTTAAAGTTATGCATTTTTTTGTCTCATTTATATATTTTTTAAAACATCTCATGTTGACTTTTTATCTCAATTGTGACATTTTTCCTGTTTTTCCTAAATTTCTTGCCCATACCCACAAAACTGTGTACAGTCACCTGATCAAATACATTATCTACACACTAACTCACTTTTAAAGGCTTTATTTTAGATACTTTTGAAACGTTTCAGGTTTTTCCTGGTTAAATAAGTATTATTGCGTTCATAACAAAAAATGCAGTTTTACTTTTTACTTTTGTACTTTATTACAATTGAGAAATTTTACTTTTTTACTTTTACTTCAGTAAAGGAGTTGAATCAGTACTTCTACTTTTACCACAGTATTTTTTCACACCAATAGCTGTACTTCTACTTAAGTACATAATGTGAGTACTTTTACCACCTCTGTGCATTTGTAGGTATATAATTATTATTATTATTATTATTATGTGATGAAAGGTGGACATTTAAGGCCTACTGTACAACCTTTTTCTTCTTACATAACATTCTTGATTGCCAGTGAAAAGTACAATGACTGTTTTTCTTCTACACAGAGTTCAGGGTATTTAATATCGTCATCACTGCCCTTGCCTTGTGTATTCTTGCTGTAACTGGCTTGTACTGCCTCATTGTCTGCTACAATCGCACCAGGTGAAGAACTTGTCTCATATTTTTACTACTGTATATGGTTGAACCAGACACTCATCAGCCATAATACTATGACCTCTGATGAATAAAGTGATATTCATGTTGATTATCTCATTCCAGTGGGACCTGTCAGCAGGTTAGAAATATTAGACAGCAAGTGAACATTTAGTTTTTTAAGCTAATGTGTTAGAAACAGCAAAAGGGGCCGAACAACAAGAGATGTTGATGTCCAGATGTTGTTGTTCATTCCCAGTGTAAAGTGGTTCATACCCATGGGAGTAATCATGATGTCGACATTGGTGGGGACATAATTTGATGAGTTCCTCATAACAATAAATAAATAAATAAGAACAAAATAATTACAATAACGTCTCATTTTGTTTTTGTCACGAAAAACTAAGAGACATCATGTTTTTTTTTTATTTCTTAAGCAACATTTTGTCTGTTTTTTTATTGGTCATCTATACTGCATTATATATTTAATCATAGTTACTGTCAGAAGACCGACATTTACGTCTAGTTTCGTCTCATTTTTCTCACGTGATAAAGGTTTGTTGATGATAATATTTAGTCACTATAAGGCGCACTGTCAATGAATGGTTTATTTTTTCGATTCTTCATATATAAACTGGATTATAAAACACATTAAGTAAAGTCAAAATCATGAGATAAAAAAACCTAAATTAACTGCTAAATGTTCTCTTGCTATGGAATATATCCAACCCAGTGACACGTCCCATTGTAGTGACATAACCACTATTATTACCAGCTCTCCTGTCAATGCTCAGTGTTTTGTTTTGTATGCACCTTTATACAAAAGGTTAAAACACAGGTAGCGGTAATAGTTTTGAATTTATTTTTTGTCCTAATTAATAAGAGGTATAGAGGAAAATAATGGAAACTAACGCACAAGTAACCAAGCAGTTCAAATAAAGCTAGATAACTACATCCCTCAGCTTTAAATCCTTTGTACTCAGTGATGCAGTTAGTGCTATCCTCTTCACCAGGCAGTCAAAGAGAGCCCATGTGTATGAAAGTGCAGTGACCCGTGATGAACCAGTGCACCCAGTGGCTGTTAAAGCAGTGAAGAGGTCGACCAGCTTCATCAACCCTCTTGCCCTCTTCAGAAAACCAGAGGCAGCAAAGGACAACTCCAGGATCTATTACATCTATAGTAATCCACTGCCTGTAGGACTGGAAGAGGAGGAGGAAGCGGCTAGAGCTATGACGGTTCCTGAGGAGCAAACCGCCCCAACAACACCACAGTCATTTGAAGAATACGCCAACAATCCCAACAGCGGTGTCATCCTGGACCCTCCGATTTTTTACATGCAGCTTTAGTGGGTGATGAGGAATTGGAGGAGAAGCTGTCTGAATGTGAGGAGGTCTACCTGATGGCTTCTCCTCCTCTCCATCTTAAGGCTGTTATAACCCTGACCACCTGATAAAATGACTCCTGGTTTCAACTTCAGGGTGTGTTCACAAGATGCAAACACCTTCTAGATTGATTCACTACTTGTGTATAGTTGAACTCATTACATTAATTTGAGAGATGCTAAATTTAAGGGTACAGTGTGTTACCTTTCTGCATGTTCGGGTGTGGGAGCCACTCATTTATTGGCATGACTGGACTCCATTTCTGAAGTCACAGTCACTAATGATATGAACATTTGTAGCTGAGACAAGCAAAAGAATGCATTCTGGGATATTGGGCTTCTGTAATGAAAACAGTCTACATGTCAGGGATGTGAAACTCTTTTTATTTTAAGGACCACATACAGCCCAATTGTAGCTCAAGTGAGGTAGACCATTAAAATAATACAATAACTTATAAATTATGACAACTCCAACATTTACTTTTGGTTTTAAACTAATGAAATTTCTTACATTTCCAAAACAAATGTGAATAACCTGAATTTTTAAAAAGAAAAATAAGTAGAATTTCAGCAATATAAAGATATATATATGGTTAATTTCAAACTAAAGGAAAAATTCTGAGTCTTAAAATTCTTGCATTTACATGATTAGTATATTGTATATGGACCTTAAACTAAAATGAGTTTCACACCCCTGTAGACTGTTTTCTATACAGAAGACTTAGGGCCTAATATCCCAGAATACACCAGTGTTTCTCATCTGCATTACAGATTGTAGTAGATCTACACAGGCACCAAACAGTAACAGAAATATTGTAAAAAAAAAAACAAATGGATTTAGAACCAGTTTCTGTTCAGAAGAACTGTATGTGGTTCCTGAACTAAAATGAGTGTGACTCCTTTGTCCTTTAATGTCTTCAGTGCAATTTTTGTATTTGATAAATTTACCCCCAGACTGGAACCTTTACTGGGCTGGTATGTTTGACACTTCTGGAATAGTACCCTTGGTATTGTTATACATAATGACAATAATAACAATTGCAAACGGTGCTAATTTTTAATTTGTTACTAACCATTTACACTTTGAATATAGAAAAGCAATGAAAGGTTTTATATATGATACTTTTTGATGGCTTTGGGAAACTAGACCTCTTCCCTGGATTCTGTTTTACCAACACCCATATAACAGAAGACAGGATAATATTTTAGGAGTTAAATATGTGACTGTTTTAATGTCCAACTGCTGTTATGATTGGGTTATATATGACTATACTGCTCTACTTCATGACTTATCACAAGGTAGCTGCCATAACTTGGATATTGTGCCTTCCCTTTACCATGTCCATGTAAAACAGCATGTCACCTACCTATGTTATGTTATATTATGTATTTTAATTTGGAAAGAGAGGATATACCTTCCTTTCTTTTCATGTAAATGTCACCTTTTTTTCACTTTTTAATTGTAGCACTTATGCACTCGAGAGGCGTACAGTAATGATCTAGTTCCTATGTATCTGATTATCCTTTACTCACACCGTCCTCTTGATCAAAATGTTACTTGTTATTTCCTTCACCGTTAAAAAGGTCTGTATGACTGAGGTATGACATCGCTGGATTTTTACATTACCTTTAATAAAACTGTTGATACGACATGTTTTTTGATGACCTTTAATAAATCTGCTGATACAATGTGCTTTACAAAAGAAGCAGAGTGCAAGACACAGAGATAGATGAGGAAAAAAAATACAAACGATTATCACTGCAGAGCTGTTGACCACACATGAATCTCCTGCACAACGTGATTGGTTTGCACAAGAGTCAGTCAGTCAATTGGTTGAGTCTCTCTGATGAGCCACTCCAATGCCTCCTTCCTGCCATGCCTCTCCAGCTCTGCTCCGATTACCTCCCGGCACTTCCTGTGGTACTCATTCACCCAGTCCCGCTACAGGACAGAGAGGACAGTGTCAAAAGCCGTCAAACCTCTAAGACAGTGTGCTTAACTAATGCACAAAGTAGTACGAGTGTCAGGAATGTGATGTTTCCTAGTTTAATGTCCGTTACGCTCTGCATTGCTCAATATCTTACACCAGGTAATGTCCAAACTGTTCCATAAAGAGCCAATGTGGCGGCAGGTTTTTGTTCCAACCAAGCAGCAGCACACCAGACTGGACACAATTAACCCTTGTGCGGTCCTTCGTAAATGGCACACTGGCTGTGTCCTGTGTTCAGTTCCATAGACTCATCACACCCCCCCCCCCCCCCCCCCCCCCAAGGATATTTTACTGTTTTCAGTAGTAAGCAATGGCACCATACAGTACGTATAAAAAGGTACACTTTTTAGCCACCGGGTCACTGTGACCCGAAGGACCGCCTGATCTCAGTCTTCAGAGAGTCGATTGGTCAAACGGTGTACTCTTGGTCAGTTGGAACAAAAACCTGCAGCCACACCGGCCCTTTATGGAACAGTTTGGACATGCCTGTCTTACACCGTGGCTTGAATGTTGTGGTGTAACAATACAATAATTTTTATTGCTTCCAATTTCGTAAACAGTTAAAACATAATCAAGATGACTCAGTCTTTACCTCTTTCTGGGTGAGCAGCTCTGTGTTCATCATCTTGAGTTGAATGGGAACCAGAGTGAGGGGCTCAAATGTCAGACTACCTCTGTTCCGGTAGTTGTACTACACAAACACAGACACAGACACAAGAAAATAAATAATAATAAAAAGTTATTTCTTGCACTGAGAGTCCATGCTTTGACCACCTACATTTAACCCTTAAACAACAAAACTATTTTGTAGTACCTCCTCAATGCATATTTCTCTACATGTATCCTTTCCTAAACAGTTTATTAACATTTATTATAATATTATCACCTGGACTTTACGTTTTTACTCACACCTCGTAATTGCTTTGAGCTACTTGCTTTCAATAGCGATCGATGAGCGGTGTCACTGCTAACAGCTGTGCGCCTGCACGTACAGTAGTAGCCGCAAACACTGCCGAACAACTGATGAAAGTAGTTTGCTAAAGTGCACAGCTGTTAGCAGTGACAACGTGCATTGATTGCTATTGAGAGAAAGTAGCTCAAAGCAATTTCGAGGTGTGAATTTTTGTTCTGTGGTGGTTTTGTTATGCAAATAAATCACTCATTCAAACACATATTGTTTGGAGAAGACAAAGGTTTTAGTTTCGTGACCCCAGGAAACCTGCCGGGACTACTTTCGCTTTGACCAAAACTGGACCAGAACTCGACTCACAGGACACTGTCGGGGGTAAGTCACTGTGTGGGCACCAGAGTAAAGACGCTGATTCTATACAAATTCATGTGAAAAAAATCCTTTTAATTTATCAAACGACATGGGTTTTATGGTGAATCCATGTTGCAGAAAATCCCTGTGTTTTCAAATGCACCACATGGCCTGTGAACGCCCAAATGGGTAATATCTAATGATATTTCAAAACTGAGAATTGCATTGATAAGATTAGTGGATCGACAGTTATTGAATATTTTATATCGGTAAATGCTTTTAGTCACAGACAGCTGTTTACTGTAGGTCTTAGACGGTTAAGAACCTAATACATTATATAGTACATTTGCATGAAGAACTATTCAGAGCAACATGAGATCTAGAACTGGAATATGTTTAAAAAAAAAAAAAAAAAAAAAAAAATAGACATGTGTGTTAAAGGACCTACTTTAGGCCTAGCTGGTACTACAAGAACCACATTTTCCAGACGAATACCGAAAGATCCATCCTCATAGTACCCAGGCTCTAGAAGACAGACAGAGAAGATACTTTTAACAATTCAGAAAAAACAAGACCATTACTTTGGAAGCATCTACAAATGTGAGGAAAGTTCATAGGGTCAGTACTTTAGGTTCCTGTCTGTTTGGGTTCCATTTCAGTTTACTAGTTCCTGAATCTGTCACTGTGACAGACAGGTCAAACCACAGAAAAGGTTTGTACACAACTTGGACAAATGACAACACTTCTGCTTTTACAACAAATGTGTTTTATGGATATGTGCAGGTCCTTGAAGAAGAACACTACACGCACAGGTCAACTGAAAAACTTTTAATACTGGGAAAATATCTGATCTTGGCTACATCAAAAACATGTGCTAATTCCAAATGACTGAGAATTTCTCCAGCATGTCAGGATTTAAATTATATGAACATGCAAAAAAAAAATTCCATTAATTGTGCAAATGACTGCTATTGTGTCTTCACAATCGGAACCTAATTTGTGCAAAATTTGTCAAATTCACGTTCAGTTATGAACATCCAGTGCAGTTAATAACACATTTAAGTATCAGAGAACAGCAGCTCAACTCAAAACTGTTACAAAAGTATTTCATACACTGTCACTTTGTTGTAACAGTTTCCCACTAGCGCAGGGGTGTCAAATAAATTTTAGTTCAGGGGCCACATTCAGCTAAATGTGGCCTTGATCAGAATACCTTTGATCAGAAGTGGGCCACACCAGTAAAATAAAAACATAAAAAAATATAAATAATAATCAACCCCAAATAGTTGTCCATTTTTATGAGCAAAAAATGTTCATTTACATCATGAAAATATCTACATCTACAAACTATCCTTTCAAACAGTGTGAATAATGTGAAGAAATGGAATTAAATGTATAATCTAAACATTATTAGGCTTTAGTTTGTCATTTACATATGTATATTATAGGTTATACATACACTAAACATTTAGTAATAGGTGGAATATTATTAAAAATGTTTGTGAAATTATCCTATGTTTTCATGTAACGAAATGAAAACATTTACAAAGAGAAAAAGTTTGATTTGTGAGTATTTCTAGGCTATTTCATGAGAGTGAATTGGTCTGAATGTGGAACCTCAACTAAAATTATTTGTATATTAGTGTCATTTTTACATTTCGCTAAATCATCCAAAGGGCCAGACCAGACCCTTGGGCGGGCCAGATTTGGCCCCCGGGCCACATGTTTGACACCCCTGCACTAGAGGAACCAACAGTATCATCACCATAAAATTTATATATAAATAAAACTGAGTTGAACTGAAATATAACAGCAACTCATGCACCGTATTACTTTTCTTTTGGTGCAAATAAATGTCAGTATTACTTTGAAAATCCATACCATCACTGACAATCATTCCAGCCTCCAGAGGTTCATCAGCGAACGTCTTGTAGCTAATGCCACAAGGACCCTCGTGCACATTGAGGAAGCAGCCCACACCATGGCCTGTACCATGGAGGTAGTCCAGCCCTGATTCCCACAAGGCAGCCCGGGCGAACGAATCCAGCAGGTGGCCTGGGAAGGAAAACAGAAGTATAATGCTGGGCAATACTACAGGTCATGTTCAGGCACATTATATGCCATATATGTCTGAATGTAATACTCATGCACTACATACATTATATTGCCAAAGGTATTCAGTCACCTGCCTTGAAACATACTTAAGTGACATCTCATTATTAGTCCATAGAATTTAATATAACATTACAGTGTTCTGCAACAGTGTGTGTGTGGGGATTAAGTCTAATGAGATGGTGATGATTTTTTTGTATGAAATGTATGGTGTGGGAGCAAGGATTTATGCATGTCACAGCATTTCCTCAGCTAAACCTTACCAGTGCGAAGGCTGTCTTGTCCAAAATCTCTTGCTTCAAAACCAAGAGATTTTTAGACAACGAGCCTTTGGACATTTCCATGCTTCCAAGTTTGTATGAACAGTTTGGGGATGGTCCCTACTTGTACTAACATGACTGTGCACCAGGTCCATGAAAACATGGATGAGAGAGTTTCATATGGATGAACTTGACTGTCGTGACCTCAACCCCCATAGAACACTTTTTTGGATGAATTAAAGCAGAGACTGGGAGGGTGGCCTTCTGTCCAATGTCAGTGTGTGATCTCACAAATACTTCTGGGAGGAATGATCAAATATTCCCATAAACACACTCCTAAGCCTTGTGGAAAATTTTCCCAGAAGCTGTTATAGTTGCAAACCAACGTCATATTGAACCCTATGGATTAAGAATGGGATGTCAAGTTCATATTCAAGTCAAGGCAGATGAGCAAATACTTTTGACAATATAGTGTATGAGCTAAACCTGAGCTCATAACAAAAGGCAGCACCTTTGGTTCCATTGGGGAAAACAGCCGCACTGACAGAAATGTGTCCCTTCAGCACATAGGTAAAGCATTCCTGGAACAAGCAGATTGCAAAAAAAAAAAAAAATTCAAAATCAGAATTGGGATAAATTTGTTTGATGTGGAATGAAGATGACTAATATCATCATGTCATAAGCAACAATCCAGATCTCAAATGTACCTTCTCAAAAGCAGATGGTGTCCCAAAGTGCATAGTGCGTGTGACGTCTGTGGTTCCATCACTGTCAAACATACAGCATGGACACAACATATAAAATGTGCATGTAATGAATAAAAGGCATCACTTTGTTCTATGAGGGAAAGTGATGTGAAATTGTAAAATTATGTGCAATAAGCCGTGCAACAATATTCTGTTCTGCAATAACAATGCAATATTTATTTAATATTTATCAAAATGTAAATGCACTATTTTAATATAGACTTGTGTCATAGCTATGCATACTGTCTACATTAATACATGTTCTTTATATTGTTAATATTCTTCATATATCACATACTGTTAACACTGTAAATTTGTATCTATTCATTTTAGTCCATTTTTATTTTTTGATTCTACTTATCTTTATTCTTATGTTACTTTGTTAAACTGCAAAATTTATATTGTATTTTCTTATCTTATTTTTACTTTTGGTAATTTTATATTTGCTCTATTCTTATTTCTGTAGTACTGGTGTTTTGCTAACATTGTTGCACTGACTGGAGTAGCACAATGACAATACAGGCTATTCTATTCTAAAACAAACAAAAAAAAACAGTGAAGGTGATAATGATTGTCTTAACAAAAACACATAGAAATACATGTCTGGTAATTACAAATGTAATTGTTAAATATGTTCTTTACATGTACTGAGCTCCAGAGTCTATCAGGTAAACTTCATTCATGGTGAGGGTCCTGTTGGTTTCAGGCAGTGGTCTGAAAATAAAAGAAAACACACCAGGGGTAAAGACAAACGCTGAGTAAATTAGAATATAACTAGAAAAGCACATGGAGAGTGCAGACTCTGCCAAGGCAGATTAACACCCCCCCCCCTCCCCACTGAGAAATGTAGTCAGTTATTCCTTGTGCCAGTATCAACATTTCCTGAAGATTTCAGCAAAATCTGTCTATAACTTTTTGAGTTACAGTATCTTGCTAACAAACACACAGACAGACAGACAAACCAACCCCTGCAAGAACATAAGTCCACTGTTCCTTTTTGGAGTAAAAATAAGTAATAATATTATGGATAAATGTACAAATACAACTCAAGACAAATACCTGTAATGTATGATTGCTCCATTTGGACCAACACTGGAAATTGTAGGGAAACTGAGGCCAACAAAATCTTTCTGTTGACTGAAAAAGACATAAGGTCAATGAAAACGATGCATGTAAACATCAAATGATCTTTTCAACTTAACAAAAATGTAAAAAAAAATCTCCAGTACGTGAATCACCACAGTATAGTACTGTGCAAAAGCCTTTAGCAATGATGTTTGTGTAGGGTTGTAAAGGATGTATCTTCATTTGTGTGCATATACACACATGTATAAAACCAGACCTAAACAGCCTTTGCAGGTAACATCAGTTATTAGGGGGACAATTTAGTTTCAGTACATCTGGAACTCTTTTGGGTCGACGAGATAATTTCTTAAATAATCTTTTGCCACACACTGTCAGAATGTCCCAGAGGCTTTCATAGTTGTTTATCCTTTTCTCTGTCCAGATGATACCAAATATATTCTATATCATTCTTCTTTAAAAAAAAAAAAAAAAAAAAATTCATTTTTGTTAGTAATTTACATATTAACCAACAGTAAATAGTACAGTCGTCCTACAAACACAAGCCATACTTATTATTAATAAGGCTGGTTACTATGAAAATAATAATCAATTGTTTATGAAATCCCATATTATGAAATGTAATGATTTAGTTTGCAATAAAATAATGCAAATAATGTAAAAAGCAAAATGAAAGTTACTCCCTGTCTGTATAAAAGGGTTCTGTTCAACACATCAGTCTAAATCTAATTTGGCAGTGGTTGTAACATGTGATGACTGAATGAAGAATGTCATCATCATCTTTAACATTTCACACAATCTCAAATATTATCATGAAATATCTGAAAAAAGAAAATATATGACTATATGAAAGTATTTTATGTCTTGTAAAGGTTCATACTGTCTTCCAAATATAACAGTAAAGTTAGATTCTTATTAACAGACAGGTGTAGTGTTCGTTTACCTGCCTATAAGACAGCACACAACAATATCATGTGACACTTCTGATGAAAGCTACAGTTAGTACCTGAAACTCGTCAAGCAGGTAAAAAAAAAAAAAAACACTGTCTTTTAAAATGTCTGTTAAAATTAATCTAACATAAAAGTCATATGTGTTTCAAAAGGTGTGGCTGCATCACACAGCCAGTGACAAAAGGTCACTGTCTTGTAAAAATAATAAATAAAATTCTTGACAGTTTCAGCATGTCATGTCCTTGATGTGTTTCATTTTCTCACTGGAACATCCAGTTTAAACTCGACAGACCAGAGCACATGCAAAAGGAAATGTGACATTGACCTAAGAGTGATTCTCAGTGTAATATATGACAGATGCATGGGGTGTCCAAAAGGTACTTTTCCAACACAGCAATACAGGAATACATATGTGTGATCATACATCTCAGAATAAATTATGAATGAACCAGGAATAATAATCCCCAATTAGCTGATATTAAAAGAATGGAGGTCTCCAAATCCTCCTCCTTTTTAACTGTGGGTCAATGATATGTTATTAGGTCCTTGAGGACATGTCCTATGAACTCTTTTTCAAGTGCTTGGTCTACAATTCTCACAAACTTGGAGGAAATTAGATTGGACTTAGTATTATAGCTATATACCAATGGCTATCCTCTGCTTCTGCCTCTATTTCTTTAAGCAAGGACCGGCTAGTTAATTAATTAATTAATTATTACACACATCTTAGCCTTTGTTTTCATGTTTTAACACAATGGAAAATTGCAAATTCAAATATATGTATAAAAATAGAAAAAAAATATGATTGATATTAAATGTATATGGCATCATGTGGATAAAGACTTGCTAATGCTTCAAACATGTTCCATATGTAGTATTTTGAGATTTTTGATACATATTGTATTTCTGTTTTTTATCCAATAGAGGGCGATAGAATTCTAAAAGATACAAAGGACTGTATGTATCTTTCTAACATGATCTCATGAGCATGAAAACTGAAATGAAGTTAAACTGGATATTTGAGAATGTTAATGGAGTGAACTGTTTGATTGAAAAGTATTCACAGTGAAACCCAACCTGCGTAACTCCTCAGCTTTGTCTGCAGCAGAGATCTCTGTCACTGTGCCTTTTGGAATCTGTAAAACAAATACCACATGATTCAGAAACACACAAAAAAATAAAACACCTGCAACATCTTGAGCACATTGAATGGCCAAAAAACATTTGTAGGTTTGGGGAGTTTCATTAAAGAGGCTTAAACATCTACATTTTAACTTCATTTTTCTTCACTCTTTCCATCTCTAATGTATATTTTCTTATGTATATTCTTCTAATGCAATAAATAAATACCAAAAACATATGTATGGCTTGAGAAAAACTATTTAAAATACCTCTTTTTCCAACCAAGCAAAAAGTTCACATAGAGCGACTGCATCCTTGATCTGTTGGAGAAATTTCAGACATTATTGTGGAGGGAGAAAAAAAAATCTGAAAGATAAATAATAAGCGTGGTCTGTTATTGAAACAGTTCAGAATTATCTTACATGGGCCATTCTCATGCATTGAATCTCAGTGGAATTCTTCACAGCCTTGGCCAAGCAGAGTGGGGTGTAGGGAATCAGAGTCCTGTGAGTCTGGACATGATGATCAAGAGGACAGGTTTCATTATTATTATTTTTTTAATAGCTACATAAAAGCATGAACATTAAAAATGCTTGTTGTGTGCAATATAAGCCCGAGTAATAACTAACAAGTAATGATAGTAATTCATACTACTTTATGTCATTTAGTCAAATTTAATTTTAATTAAGTTTATTTGGGATTTCGCATTTTCAACTAGAATCAGGCATTTCCATGGTCACCTTAAAGAGGAATTAACTTTTATTTTGGATTAAACAGGAATAAAAACTCCCAAGGAAAAATGGCTATTGTGTGATTTTGCTTTTTGTGCTTCTACTATTATTCTGAGTTTAAATAATTATTCTATCACACGGATGCTTGATACTTCTAGTGAGTAAGCATCTGTATCCGACCTGGAAAAGTTTTATTGTTAAATTATTTTGACATTTATGTAACAAATGAAAGAACAAAGAAATGACCTGTCAACAAACTTGACTGTTTTTTTTTTTTTTTTTAATATATGACTTGGTTTAGGGACAAAGGCACAATAAAGGTAGAATGTTTAAAGAGTAGAATAATATACAAGTAACACAATTGTGTTAGATGCCTTAGTTCACAGGTTAGCAGAGGAGATCATGACTGGACACATTAAGACAGTGTTTTTCGGGACTCCCACATTGAGTTGTATGGAATTCAAATGGGGTCGCCTGATTTTTTGGAATGATTCAATGTATATTTCATTATTGTAACTAAAACACCACATACTTTTCCTAAAGAAAATGAAGTTAAAATAAAATATAGGATATCATATCTGATATGACTGCGTGACTAGCAGTATAGTATAACAAAGTATTGATGAAAAGTGATGAAAAAAAATAATTTAGCAAAAAAAAAAAAAAAAAAGCTTCAGTTTTGAACATCTGCGATCGCCAGATTTTTGTGATGTTAAAATGGGGTCACAAGCCAAAAAAAAGGTTGGGAACCACGGTATTAATAGGATCTACTAATGCAGTGTTTGTCAACCCTTGTTTCCGAGGAACACTATCATGCATGTTTTAGATGCGTCCTTCTCCAAACACACCTGATTCAGATGATCAGCTTATCTGATCAGTTCTGCAGAAGACTGATAATGATCATCAGTTGTGTTCAAGAGGGAAATATCTAAAACATGCAGGATAGTGTTCCTCAAGGACCACGGTTGAGAAACATCACACTAAAGGCCCCATCTTGGCACAGAGTGATTGTGGCAAATTTGATTTACAATCCTGTCAAGATTACTTTCTTTCCTGGAGTCATTATTTCCATGTATAATTTTATGTAATGTGGCAACTAACTGTAGTTTTTCCAGTCTGGTGAACATGATAGGGAAATTCCATTATGGTCAGTTCCTCACATGTGGCTGTTAGCGTCACAAGAGCAAACAAACAATTCAATGTGTTTTGAATCTATCTGCAAAATGAGTTGTCTAAATGTGACTTCAGTCTTACCTTGGGGATGACCTGTGTGAGAGCGCAGCTGGCTTTGTCGCAGATCCACACTTTGTCCTTGGGACCGAGGGCAGCGCAGATGGCCTGGAGCTCAGTGTAGACCGACTCGTATGGAAATGTCTGAATGCTCAGCTCAGGTTTGCTGGGAGAATCTAGCTGCAGGTGGTCTCTCAAAGCTGGATCAGCAAGACGCTTTAAGTCCACAAAAAGTCTGCAGAAAAGAGAAGGTCAATAGCTGTTAGCAAAGCAACTATATTTATGGAATAAGTAATGTGTATTAGTAATTCAGTGTCATCACACACACATGACTTTCTACCAGTCTGTGGTGATACTGTAATTAATACGTACTGATTTAACCACTGCACTGCTGCACTGTTGTTTATTACCTTATTGTGTTCAGGTCCACAATGGCATATGCAAAGAACACTGGGTTGTACTCGATGTCTGAACCACGAAGGTTAAAAAGCCCTGAGAAAAGGAAGCAAAGTTTACTACAAATATCTATAATCTCTATAATGACAGTGTCAGTGGCAGTAGTCTTATGGTCTTTTCCTGCGCAAACACTGACAGAGAATACTGTGTAAAAAATGTATGTTAAAAACTGTGTGTTCCATGCGAGCGCTCCATACAAATCAGTTGGTGTTAAATATCAGTCTTTTCATTAGTCTGTCTTCCTTTATGGATGCCTGGGCAAATCCCCTTTAATTTAATGGCCATCAAAACCCACTTACCCAAATGCTACCTGATAACAATCAAAATCAGAGTGACTCTAATTAACATGAGCTCTCAGACTAAACAATCAGAAACAAGAGCTCATTAGGAAGATGCTTCAAGGTGCTCCTACAAAGACACCCGAGCATCCTGGGGTCCTTGGATCGTGATCATGTATCAAAACGGGTTTATGTAACACAAGTACCGTTGGTTATGGCTTCTTCTTTTTTAAATAAACTCTGAGTTGATCTAGTCCTGGGCTATTATGTTTGGCTATAGGTCAATAATCCTGGAGTAATGATCATTCCAATTCTACTAAAAAAATTTACTAAAAATATTTTTACATTTTTTGTGATGTTATAAATAAAATATCAGAAATATTTCCTGCCTTGTACAACAAATAGTTTTAGCCACTTGCACAGGTGCAGCTAGAAAATGCAGAAGTAAATGAAATATTAATCATACATGCGATCTCATCCAATGCTGTTGCAACAAACCAGGTGATTTTCCTTTCAGTCATCTTAGCTCGCAGAGTTGTGATTTTATCCTGCCAGGACAAACCTACAAGAACAGAGGCATTCTTAAAATCAAAATACGGCACCCAAAAGCTAGATTTGGGGTCAAGGTTATATATTTGATGATGTGCTAAAATTAAAAATGTGAAAATATATATATATATATATATATTTCAGGGTACTGACCAGTGTATTCCAGTCCCAAAGTCCGGAGCTGTGTACTGGGTCTTTCTGGTTGCTCAGCCCAAACAACATCGATCAGGTTTTCCTGAACTGCCACCAGAGAGTGGCCTGCACTGGTCAATGCCTTGGACATGTTCTTCCACTGATCTGATATGGAATATGAGGGGATCATGTTTAGATACATAGACATAAAAGAACAATGTTGTATGAAATTCCTTTAAAAAAATTGTTATCTTAAACCTGTAAAATTTATTAAATAATTTTTTTTTATTGGATCATATTCTTGTTATAGCACGGTCACTTTTAAAAACATAGTACCATAACCCACCTGCAGCTATGATCCAAGGATCTACTCCCACTTTGGAGTTTTCTGGCAGGACGCTGATGAGCCAGTCCTCCTGAGAGGGCGTCTCCTTCAGTCCTTTATCACATATGGAAAAACAAGGTGATCAAAAATATTATTAATTATTTTACTAGCATATTTTCAAGTTTTTTTTGTTTTTTTTTATAACCATCAATAATGCACGGGCTGACCCGAAGTGAGCGGGCACCCACGGGTCACCTGCGGTCGCCCACAGTTGCAGATCACTGATAAATATTTGTAATGATATTCAGGTTGCGGTCAGTCAGGTCATTTGTTGTTTGAGATAAACATTAAAAAAACCTGGTAAATACGCTTCATTAACTGAATTTCAGTGATGGTGACATACAACATCGTCATCCTACAGAATGGAGGGAGCAAGAGAGGCAGCCAAGTTGGGAGAATGGAATCACTGCGCATCACTGATAAGGATGCTAAAGCACTTTATTCATTTGTTGTTTCTCTTTAATTGTAATATTTTATTTGCAATTTCATGTTGTGCGGATTATTTCCTTTTACAAATCTGCTTATTTACATTCCTGTTGATAAACAGGGAACTGTAAATGTAGCCCTTTATTGGGCAAATTACTATTTTTGGTAATTTATGCAAACATTACATATGGGGCCACCCCATGCCTCAGTGTGGTCAAGAAGCATGTTAGTTTTGAGAATATTATACAGTGACTAAGAGAGATTGTATAGAATTTTAGAAGCATTTTTGTAAGTTAATGACCTTATAACAGTTATTTTATTGCATGTTTTATGCCACGAGGAGATAGACTATTTTCACACCACCTGACAAGGAGGTGGATAACAATGACAATTTGAATTTCAATGTATTTCACTGAGTGCCTCATAAAGCGTTAATACAGTCTCAAGATGGTGAACTATAAATGCACAATCAGTCATGTATGTAGTGCCTTTCCAGCTTTGTATGGAATTCAAAGTGTTTTAACTCTGTGTCACATTCTCCAATTCATTCTTTTTTCTTTTTATATTTCTATAATAATAATAATAATAATAATAATGGATTAGATTTATATAGCGCTTTTCAAGGCACCCAAAGCGCTTCACATTAGTGTTCCATTATTCATTCACTCTCACAATCTCCCTCTGGTGGTGGTAAACTACATATGTAGTCACAGTTGCCCTGGGGCAGACTGACAGAAGCGTGGCTGCCATTTCGCGCCTACGGCCCCTCTGACCACCACCCAACATTCATACTCATTCATACACCAGTGTGAGTGACACTGGAGGCAAGGAGGGTAAAGTGTCTTGCCCAAGGACACAACGGACTGACTAGGCGGGAATCGAACCGCCAACCCTTCAGTCAATGGACGACCCGCTCTCCCAACTCTCCCAATGGCCGTCCTATACATTTATATTCTTACCCAAGTGTATGAGTATGTATGAGTGAACTACTGCTGACTGTGAATTTCCCCACTGTGGAATAAATAAAGACTAATCTAATCTAATACACCTGAACATTCACACACCAACTGAACCGCAGCTACCGAATGTCCTATAAAGAATTATACATCTGAAATAACAGACCATTATGAGTCAAACAACAAAAAGCATTGAATATTATGTATTAAATATTGTTTAACATAAGATAAATCAAGGACAGGTAGTGTTTTGCTTTTGAACTGTACATAGTGGACATTACCCATCTTCATGAGGGTCCAGTTGTTGTCCATCTGCTGACTGGCCTGGAGGAAATAGCGCCCGTCGGTCCACATCGCAGCGTGTTGCTCTGTGACAATGGCTGTCCCTACATCACAGTACCCAGACAAATCAAGTTTTATATTTCCATGAAATATATCTGCTGTTGGATCATGGGTTTTTTTTTCCATACAAGTAAATTAACACTCAAATACTCATAGAATAGTTATCGTGTCAAGGATGATATACAACCATCATTTGATATTTTCACATTTAACAACAAATACTTTGGAAAATATATACATTTTCCTCATCTTTCTTCCGAACCATGCTCACGTCTCATTGACACGGAGGAATTTTAACAACCTTTATTCCATAGACGGAAACTGAAACAAAGACAATCTTTGCTAACGTCATGGAAAATGAACGCACTTTTCTGAAATTAAATATTTACCTTTAGAAAAACAATGTTTTTTTTATTATTATTATTATCTCACGCAGCAAAAGGTACAGCTTTATAAATATGACTATTATTTAGACTCTTCCACTGACACACACATACAAGGAAATCATACCTGCAGAGCCATTAAATCCACAGATAAATTCAAGTCTGCGGTCACACGGAGCAATGTATTCACTCTGAAACACAAATGGGGGGGGGTAGAGATAGAGGCAGAAACATGGAGATCTTCTCACATCGTGACTTGTACATGGAGAGGGAAAAGGGAGGAGCAATGAGCAAAGGGCTAGAATTAAATGCAAAGGTCACACAAGGTGATCAGAAGAGGATCAAGAGACACACAGGATAAGATTTATATGGACTAATACATACACTGTAATTAGGAGGATGAAATTTGTCTTTGTTTACCATGTTTCTACTGTAGACATAGAGCTCTTGGATGATGCAAGAGACATATTGTCCTCACTATTAAGAACATTTGCATCAAAGCATTTTAACAGGTCTGGGTATCTTATTTTCAAACTATATATCATAGAGGCTTCAACAAGGTCACCTTCCCTAATAGGATTTGATGATTTTTTACTTGCTTATGGCTTTTTCTAGTTCTCAAGCAGCTTTAATATTCCTTAAATCATCATAAAACATAGATATGTATAAGATTTGAACATGATAAATCTCGCAGTAAGTGCCATACGCATATGAGCTATTAAAATCTAGGAAATGAAAATTAATTAAAATGCTACTTTTCTACAAGTAAATGCTTCCAGAATAAAAGAAGTGATATTTTACCATGTAAGTCACTGATAAAGAAAAATCAGGTCAACATGCTGGTTGGCTAAAGTTTCCAGAATTGGGTCAAAATGTGAAATTTGAGGAGCTATCAGGTCTACTTCAAAAACACTGTGTGCACATTACAATACATTCACTTTACAGGCTCTATCTAGTGGAAGGTTTATAAACCTGTTGTATAAATCAATATGTGTGTTAACTCTACAAACACTAATTTCCACAAACTAAATAATCCACAAATGTGAGTTTTTAACACAATAACCCCACAAATGTTATAACTTTCCCACGAGTGTAGTGACAGTTGTTTAAAACAAACATAAACTAATTTTCCTACAGTGCACTCCTACCCTCTCCATCGTTACCATCACATTTTATTTACAAGACCTAAAAAAGTTTGCTTAAATAAGCAATAATAATTAAAGGTGCTCTATTGGATGGGAAAACAGCAAGACAACAAAGAAAAAATTGCAAGGCACTTTCTTATAAGTGAAAATTAAAAAGCCTTTATTAAATTGGCTTGGTTACAAAAACCTATAAAATCCTATTTCGGCAAGGTTCGAACATACTGTAAGGACATCTAGTTCGTACTGAAGCTCTTATAATAAAACCTTTACAACAATTTTGCCCATTCCATTTTGTTAATTCACTTGTATCTGTAACTAAACAATTATTAATCTTGAACCCTGTGGCATTCTAAAAAAAGGCAAGTATCCAAAACACAGGAATAAATGGGCAGAAAAAGTAAGATGAATGAATATTTATGCATGCATTGCTGAAATGTATGTGATGTACTAATTTAGTCCATTTGTGGGAAATTATTACAATTTTGGAAACTGAAGAATTTTACTGTCCCACAAATGTAATAATTATGTTTGTGGGAAATTAGGTATTCCATTTTTCTTAGGTAACTGTTATTTTATCTGTGGGAAAGTTTTACATTTGTGGTATTATGATGTTAAAAGCTCTTCATTTTTATTACATTTGCAGATTATTACGTTTGTGGGGTTAACAATATACGTATAGTCGCATACCTTGAAAACATCAGCTAACCAGCACTTACATTATTTGTTTTCCAATTAGTCTCAGTAAAATACCTACCATTTAGCACATTTAATCTCCGAAGCAGATAACTTCTAAAAAAGAAATTAATTAAAAAAAAAATTTTAAATATATAATTTTCTGTTGTCTTAATAATAGCAAAGATAAAGCACACAAATTGGCACACAACAATTCTCCATTAGATGATAGTGTTTGATGCCTTAGACCACCTACAATTAACCTAAGGCTAAGGTTGTGGTTAAAAACGCCACATAAACACACAAGTAATAAATAATAAATATGTATGTGATCATACCTGGTGTGCATCACCAGAGGGGACAATGTAGGCCTGTACAGGCTCAGACACATATTTACAATTCCTCATCGTCTGGCGAAGGAGCCTAAGCAGCTCTCCTGTAATCTTTGGAGTCATGGCAGTGTCTAAAAAATAGAAAGATTATATATTTCCAAATCACAATAACATGTACAATATAATGGCTTATACTGACAGATGAGCTGTACAAAAGTTCCTACTCGATATACAATGCATACTTGATGTGTGAATTTCCCCAATGTGGGATCAATAAAGTCTACTTATCTCATCTTATCTTATCTTAGTTTGAGTCTCTTACTTCGTGATTTAAAATGTGACTTGAATATGGGGCTGGCCAAGAGAGGGTTAACATCTAGATTTAAAAAAAAAAAAATCCATTTAAAATTACCTTTTGAAAACTTATACATTTTGAAAGTACATTACATCTAGTGTCCAGCATTTAAAAAAAAAATACTCAGCCCTGTATTCAGTATACATTTATGTTTGCATTCCATTATCATTCATTGCAATTCAAAGCATAACTTTGATCCTCTTCTATTGGACCTGTATTAGACTTATGATAAGATACAAGTTCAATTTAAAAACCCTTTGCTATTATTCTTCCAGTGGTTATAAATGTCTAACAGATACATATATGTTAAAATTCTCCCTTGCCCATCTGTTACAGAAACACTCTAGCAAAACTGTTGCTATTTTATACCTGAATATATTGAAGTGGTCAAAAACAGCTGTTCATTTTCTACCCATCCATTACCAAGAAGTTTTTTATTATTTTTAAGACAGAAAAATGTGATTAAAAATATTTTTCAATCGCATATCTGAAAGTGATCATTATTCCCTGTAAAATGAGGTATCATTCCTCTTTGTAAACATAAATAGTTCTGAAAGGGCACAAAAAATAAATAAATAATGTTATAAGGCTGTTCACTTGTTGAATTTTGGCCAGCCACAAATAATACTTCCTTATACAGTCTCTTTCCCAGCCTTATACTAATATATTATATTTTTATTCTATTTATCTTTTTTGTCTGTTAGTTCTAATTTGAAAGCAGACAAGAATCACACTGCATGGTGTAAATATGTTATCCTGTGCATACTGTATGTCAAAAGCACCCCTTTAATCTTTCAACTTAACACACACACAAAAATACTCTAAATACATTTTTGCACATCACTTATATCCAAAATTCACTCATACAAAATTGGACTGATTTGCAATTGCATGATAATGACACAGGCTGACATTGAATTGTAACTTTTTTTGTTAATGACACTGCTCTTTTGTAAGACAATGGTGCCTTCTCGTAATGTATAGTAACATTTCAAGCTCACCAACTGTCAATGCATTCCCATTCAATGTAGTTATAAATTTTACAAGATTACCTGTCATGTTGATTTTTCTGGTATTTTCAGCAGGACTGTGACTGAATGCAGACTACCTGACTGCGAATGTGGAGCTCAAAGTCACACTCCACACCTAAATCTTTAACCCACTGAAACCTGCTGATAAAGCAACAGTTACCAGACTCAGGGTTAAAGGTCTGAAACAACTGACTTAACCTATTTCCACTGCAATATATTTTATAAAACAAAGGTGAGACAAGATAAACTGTAGATGAGAGGACACTGTAACTACAAGAGACACATTGACACTGCTGTAGCCGTGTGAAAATCCAGCCAATCAGGTTGCAGCCTGCCTCATCAATGAGCTCTCCTATTGGCTGAAGCTCCTCATGAGCGTGTTGTTTACAAGTTGGCGTCTAATGAATCAATCATATTCAACGCAATCGTTCCACATCAGCTAACAAGTTGAAATGAAACTAAACAAACGGTTAGGGTATTTACAAAACCAAAAAATAGAAGTTTATTATTTTAGCCAATTCAAAGGTATTTTTTGCCTTCACATACTTACCAGACGTTGCACACAATAAAAACTATACTACCAGTGTGGTTTTTAGTAGTGGGTGTGGTAAAATGCGGTTGAAGGAGCTAAAAAAGCGGTTAAAAGCTATTATTGTCTTTCTTATGTACAGTCAACGCCTTTCTCTGAGCTTCCATCATGGACAATATGCCTTAATCATATGCGTGGGAGTGGGATAACTGACGAGCCGTACCCCTCATCTGGAAACATCCCTTCAATAGCAATAGGAGTATTAGCAATTAGCTCGACAAACTGCCGCTAGCTCCCATTAAAATTCCCCAATGTACAAGTAGTGAAATGTTGAATACACACCCGGTGGTTTCGCCAAGCAAAAACGACTCCCGCGGTTATAAAAACTGCGTTTCTGTAACAGCTTGGACCTTGTGTTAATTTACAAAACAGGAGGCTGCCATGTCGAGGTTGACGTCTCTGGTCACGTGACTGCAGTTTCTTCCAGTAGACACAGAGGGATCCAGACTCGCCTCTTTTTCTCTGAATAACAACAACACACTGCTTGCGTGGACGCAATGCTGCAGATCAGCAACACAGCAATGAAACATTCATTAATATTATACATGTTTGTACCACATAAAGCCGTCAGTTTAGTTTCATACGTGATATGAGATGATCCGACGGTGATATGTAAACAAAAGCCACTCCAATTTAACACAATTTTTTTTGCACCGAAATTAAGCATCTCGGTTTTTTTTTTTGCTCTGATTATAAATATCAGCCATTTTTTTGTCTCTGAATTCAACTATATTCATACATTTAAAATGAAAAATAGCAGCTGCAAAGTATTTAAATCCACCAATTCAGATGAAAAAAATCATCACTTTGAAAATCAGTTGAAAAAAATTAAGGCAAATATTAAACACAGGGGCGTAGTAGGCAATCTGTATGTGTGTGTGTGTGTGTGAGTATGTGTGTGGTGGTGGGGGGGGGGTGTAATGGAAGAAAATTTTTATTGAATTAGATATAATTTCCTGCATTCTGGTGTATTTTTTACCAGGTTGTTAAACACCTAATTGCACCTACAAAATTGGCTTTTTTAAAGTTAAAAATGACTACTTATACTCATTCAAGCTCACCCACTGCTATGCCTAAGATCATTAAATCAGTGAACATTACACAGATCTATCATTTTTACACTGACAGTAAAATAAAACTCAGTTTAAGCTTAAGGTCTCCAACCTCTTTTCCTCTCTCACAGTGTAAACATTTAAAGTTACCTAAATCGGAAATATTTTCTGACCCAGAAAGACTATTTTTGTATGATTATGTAATTCATAGCAATTTCATCACATTTAACACATTTCTGCCTGTTATGAAATCTATTTACAGAAATGCATTTATTTTACACCTGTTGTTGGAGACATCTTGCTCTTGATTATGGTTTCCAATCAATAAAGTCATTCAATAAAATTACACAACTTAGTGGAATGTGCTCAAAGTAAATGCTGATTATTATAAATATTGATTTGAATATACATTTTACATTTGTACTTTTAAAGCGAGTTCAGTCCAAAGTTAACAGCTCCATTAAATTCTGAAATGCAGCCATAACTGCCCAGCACTCTTCATCACTTCCCTCAGAAGTAGAACTCTTCCAGTGGGGTTGTCATTATCTGAATTTTACAAATTAAATTGGTCCTATAGACTAGGTCAGACTATGAACCAATCACTGGCTTATGCAGGAAAAAAGTGAAGCTCAAAATACTAAACTCCAAACTATACTTTTGGATTCAATAATTTTATACATCCAGATAAACCTGTGTGTGATTAATTTGACTAATGTGGTTATTTAATTATTTCTGATAATATTAATATCAGCAGGTGCTATCAAACTGTCTCTGCTATAGGCCAATAGCTGTAGTTGATGCCAGTGACAGAAGGAGTCTATTCTGGTCAGTCATTGTTTGCAATTTCAAATCACAACAGCGAATCAATAAATATGTAATCAGACCTCATCTCATGTTTGTAATCCCAAAAATGAATCAATGATAGCTTTATGTCATTATCGAATTTGGATGAAATACGAACATTAACCCCCCAGTTGTGCTCCCAAAATTGACTGGTTTGAACTGCTCATGAATTAGCAGTAAAAACATTTTTCATTCTTATTCAACAATCTTTAGCTGTGAACAATGCCTCAAAGTAGTGTTTAACATGAAATTATAGAATTGGACATAAAATAACTGGAGTGAGAATACAAATAGAGACTGAAAATATATTACAAAATGAACATGTAATGTAAAAAGAAATGTAAATCCAAAGACCAAACTCTTCAAGAAGTGGTGTGTGTGTGTGTGTGTGTGTGTGTGTGTGTGTGTGTGTGTGTGTGTGTGTATTCATGCACATGAGTGGCATGTGACACAAAGGTCAGAATGGGCCTTGCAAACATAGGCATTACATTTGCAGTAATGTTGGCTACTGATCATCATCGGCCGATATTACTTAAAAATAGCCTGACTGGCGATCGGAAAAATATGCTGATCAAAAAGCCAATCACGTGATGTAAACTACTTGTGACCATTTTCAAAGTGGCAAACATACTCCAGAACAGGTGCATCTGGTCTGGACTGTTTCTGTACATTTATTTCCATAAACAATGCACCCTGTGCTTGATGAAAGGTATGGAAATTAAAAATTCCTTCTGTGATCTGCAATCGGTAGATCAAGTTTTTTGGTGATTGATATCAGTGATTGGGCCAATAAATGCTGATCGTGCATCACTAATTTGCAGCATATCATGTAGAGGCTGATGTGTGGGTAATGTGCTGGCGTCATTGATAGACCTCCTAACATTGACTAGCCAGCTAACTTGTGGAGAAATTTTGACTTATTTTCCCACTTCTTTGTACAGAATTTCTTCATGCCTATTAGCGTCTGTCTGGGGACAGACGCTATCGCAAAACATGCTCATCGACCAAGAATACCATAGATTTATCTACTGGTAAACTAAAGGAAAACCAAACCTACTCCCAATATTTCATTGTTTAGTTGATCATTAATATAACATACAGTAGACTATGCTTAATTTTGAGGGATAGAGCAAGGAAAGAAGTTTTTGGCAAAAAGCTGGACATTTTCAGATGGAAATGGGGCTAATGTTACCTTCTTCAGGCCAAGATACAGTACATCACTCTGCTTTTGATTTTACATATTGATTTTTTCTTTGCATTTTAAGTTTGGATTTCTGCATTTTTCATTCTTGTCCTTTTTCTTATTCTTTTTGATCTTGTTCATATATCAAACTTTGACTATAAGTTTATAACTTTAATTAATCTGCACACTATTCAAATCAATTCTCTCATTTCACATATTTATAACAGCAAATATTTTTAGCTAGTCAAAAATTTCTACTCTCATTTAATTTAATGTGCATGATAGCAACATTTTCTTGACCCTAATGACAAATTTGCATTTCATTTTACTTCTTATTTTGCATTTAAACAGCACATACTTGAACTGGAGGGGACATTTCTGGCATTGAATGAAGGCATTATCTGTATTTTTGACTTCTTAAAATAAATAATCTTTTGTGTTACAGACTAAAAACCTTCTATAGGTATAACATTTTATTTGTTATTATTAAAGATATATTATATATGAATA
Source organism: Siphamia tubifer (assembly GCA_020466265.1). Lineage (NCBI taxonomy): Eukaryota > Metazoa > Chordata > Actinopteri > Kurtiformes > Apogonidae > Siphamia > Siphamia tubifer. The sequence continues at coordinate 19,221,655 of CM035783.1, read as the reverse complement.
CTCTAAACCTTTTAAGTTGATTATAATAGGATGTGATATATTAATGGAAATCACAAGGTGCAAGGCATACAAACAATATTATATTTTATTCACAATTTTCTTCATATTTACTCAAAATTAGGGATGAAACCATGGGCAGTGCATACAGAATGAGAATAGTCTTGGTATCAGATAAGCGTGTCCCTCTCACCCATTGAAAAGTCCACATAAATATAACATTTAAGTAACATTTCAGTTTCTATAAAGGCTATAATGAACAGTTTGATGCTTATAGGTCATTCAAAAAAAAAATGTAAACAGGCAAGTATGTGTACAAAGAGACACAGTTATTGTTTGATTGTTAATTCATTAAAATGCCATCAATCCCTTTGTGGTTTACTCTTCATTAACATATTTGCAGTTTTCCAACATGATGATTTGTGTCTCCCCACTGTTGATGCATGGCTGAATCTCTGAGCTTTCCAAGTGTTATTTACAGCAGCAAACGGGCAGCAGCGAGCACAGAGCCCAGAAGAAAATGTCCAGGCACCAGCAGAACACCAGCACTTCCTAAGAACAATACATTAGAAAAGTTCAAAGCATTTACTCAAAGCCATCGATTGTAATGATTCAGTTTCAGATATTTTTTTGATTCTATTTTTGACCTGAGACATAATGTATGGTCATAGTAAATGCCGTCCTGCAGTGATCTGTAGACAGTGATTGTGAATGTGGACTGACCTAAATTTTGCCTAAAGCCATAATTACACCATGGAGGGTACTTACTCGTACATGAAGCCGACTCTCTAAACACACCCATCTTTTCGTTGGTTTTGACAGACTCCAGAATCGCTTCACTGACGTTTCCTTCAACAAACAGACAATGTGGCAATGTTTAATTGCATGTGAATTGTAAATTAAGCTGTGATTGCAAATTTTTTTAGACTTGATAATTATTGTGCTTTACTCTGATAGATGTGCTTTTCCATTATTAAGATAAGATAAGATATTCCTTTATTAGTCTCACTAGGGGAAATTCCAATTAAGTAAAGTCATGAAGGGTTTTTCAGATTTTTCATGCCTACCAAATAATATATTCTATCTTGTAAGTTGTATTTTTCAATACAAATTTTATGGAACACATACAATGGCAGAAAACAACAAGTGTAAGAAGCACAGCTCATATGTATGTAGTTTACCACCTCCAGTGTGTGAATGAACAAAGAGCCTAATGTAAGTGCAATGTGTGTGTGTGTGTGTGTGTGTGTGTGTGTGTGTGTGTGTATATATATATATAAAATCCATTATTATTATTATTTTGTGATATTTGCTTTTTGTGGATTACATGAAGCAAGACTGAGACAATTCTTGATGTATTTTTTTTTTATCTTACCTGTACATACTGCTTTTTTGTTTTCTGTAATACTACTGCTCGTCTGTTGTTATATTCTGTTGCCCATGAATTAAGAATAATTTTGTCTTCAGTTACATTCCTCTTTTTATTCCTACCTATATACATCATTTATTTATGAAGACTAAATCACATTGTCACAATTATTTCATGAGAAGAGGTATAAATATTTTATCCAGACTTCGTGGGTATTTATACTAAACATATTTATACTACATTTATTCATTGTGTCTAATGTTTCTTCTCATTCTCTTGTTTCATGTTTGAATAACTTATTCTTATCCACTTTCTGAATACCTTTTATTATTACATTTCCTCTGTCTTACTTTGCTGTATTGAAAATGAAGCCCTTAAATTAGTACATACCTCAAGCAGAAAGACAATTTGGCAACACTTAATTACATGTGAATTTTAACTAAAACTATAATTATTGATTTTTTTTTTAGACTTGATGACTACTGTGTTTTACTCCAAGGGACATTACGTACATGCTTTTGCATCAAGTAAAACAACAATAACCTACATCAATAATGCTCAGTGTTTCTACAATAATTCATTTATCTGAAAAGCTAGGCTCTCTTTCAATAGATATTTTCATATACTAATATTAATAATGTCAGAAAACAAACAGGTGTAATTTATATAATTATCTGACTACATTATTGTATCTGCATTAATCATAAACCTGCTTTTATTACAAAAGAAAAAGTCAACACATCTAAGCAAACAAATACTTAACCTTGATTTCTGCTTGGATTTGTTCTGAAGCCTTTTCTTTCACCACAATAAAACATCTTTATCTGGTTCTTTGTTGTCTGTAAAGTCTTAAGTCTATATTATTCTGCTCTATTACCTATGATAACCACAGACCTTTTCAGAAATTATTGCAATAGTAATCTCTCCACCTGTGGGAGAGCTTTGAGAGCATGAATGCCCATCCAGTGGTATACTGTGTGAAACCTCTTTACAGATACTCCTCTGTTCCCCCACTGGGATTGAGGATGGGAATGAAAACAAGACCCGCAGACAGTCAACTCCAGTGTCAGGTTGCGGAGTAATTTTTCAGGTTTTCTAAAGATATTCAATGCCTGTAATTGTTCATTGTTCTGATGAATGTAAACTGGCCACAGCAGGGCTAGAAATAGGACAGATTCATACAGTAGATGATGGTCAACCAGTGAAGCTGAGGCTTATAGGGAAGTGCATACTTTATATGATCCAGATTGTATCACCTGTTGAACCTGCATGCTTTGTCCATTCATATATGGAAAAAAAATATTTATTGCAGGCATTATCTTTTGGACTGCACGTAGGTTATGATTCTATTCAGTGTTTCTCTGCATTATCAGTTTTCCTCTTCTCCCAAATTTTGTCTGGCTCTTTATGCAAATTCTTTCTACAGTGGGACATCCATGGTCAGTTATAGTGGTGTTATAATGATCTATATGAAGGATCAAGGAGATAGTGGTCTTAAAATCATGACTTAACTGCAGCATGGTTTATGTCTTTTGTTGTAATAGACCACTATAACCGGTAACATAATCTGATAAAATGCTATCTTGATTACCAAGAAAAACATGACAGGATATCAGATACACTGAGAATCTAATTCCGTGTCCAGTATAAAACTTCCTTATTATCATTTCAACTTTTGTTATGATTAAAGATGCAACAAGTCAGATCAGCCCCGCCAAAATGACCTAAATGAGAAAATAGGTTTCACTTTCACTTCCGTGAGTGGTGGTACTACCCAACCTCTCAAATGAAAAATGCACACATGCCCCCTCCTCCACTGATCACCACCAAAATGTAATCATTTGTTTGTTGTGCCAGTATCAACATTTCCTGAAAACTTCAGCGAAATTTGTCCATAACTTTTTGATTTATCTTGCTCACAAAAAAACAGACAAAGAAAAACCCTGTTAAAAATCCCTTTTCCGTTCCTTGGCAGAGTATTTATGCAAAGAAATGGGACTCATACCTGATACCATGAAGCTGACTTGCTGGCAATTTGCATTAGTAGGTGAAGACTTTGGAGAGCCAGGCAGGATGGTGATTCTTGACATGTGGACCTCCAGGACATCAGCCACTCTCTTACGGAAATCAAATCTGAAAGTATAAGGATGTATAAAGTAATGATAATATTTAGTCAAGTAAAATCTGTTAATTTTATTCAGGTGTTTTCTTATAAGAGTTTTAATATCTGTAAAATACACAGAACTTTCTGTGTTTCAATCACTGCTTATATTTTTTTTTGATAGGACACACCAACAAATGCAGGTTTGTTGATGGTTTGGTTTGTACCTCCAGAGGACTGACTCTACAACCTGCTGTTTGTTGTTTTGTTGGTTTAAAACAAATGCCTTCTGTCAAATCCAAAATGACTGCTAGAAGGGAAACACCTTTCAGTGATGAGGATATAAAATGCTCTTTGTTTTTTTGAGTGTTTTGGCATAATTTCTCTTCCTTCATGCCAATGATTTCTTCTGCATTACAGGGTATTTTAGTTGGCACTCAGGGCCACAAGGTGTTTTCTTTCCTCAATTGTGAAGATATTTTGTGATCATGATTCATCTTTTTGGTGTTAAGCAAGAGAAAAAAAATCCTCTCAATTGACAGCTCTGAAATAATGCCAAAATAAAGCTATCATGTTTTGGACCCCTATGTATTCCGGTAACTTTACAGATCTTCTCACATGGTGCATATCAAATACATTGCTTTGTAAATAATAGTGTTTGTCATTTAATTCCAGAAGTACAATTACAATAATGACCATGTTTCACTATTTGCTGCAATAAAATAAGGGCACTTATAGAAATAGAAAGTAAAACTCATTCCTCATTATTTTTTTCCCTCAGAATACATAATATAATTCAATCATTCATGAAAAACAGATACGGTGTTACATGTTCAGATAATGCCGATATAGTAATTTACACATTATTTTGGAGTTAAGATCATCTATAACTTCACTTCTGGCCATAAAGTTGGAATAATTTAGCAAATCAGTAATCACCTTTGACTGGGTGTGATAATTAATTACTGAGTTTCACAATAATTTTATTCCACCTTTATGGGTAACAGACAATGATGTAAATTAATTTAAATTTGTAAGATCCACACTGTAAAATGGGTTGAATATCAATATATAGTAGCACTAATTATTCTCAAATGAGAATTTAGGCATAAAACAACTCTGTCCTTAGCAAATAGAAAAGATAACATTGTTGGCATGAGACAAACTGTACTAATCAATTAATCAGTATAGTTGTCAGGAACAAGTCAGAAATTATTGCATAATTTATATACTGTAAACCTGAATAAGTTAGCAGAACTCAAAAAATGTAAGGCAATCGATTGCCTCAATTATTTTTAAGTTGATGAAACTTAAAAAATACAAGTCTCCAGAACTTAAAATGTAGATGCTTATTAAAGTATACTTAAATTAAAACATTACTTCTTAACTTAGTATTCTAAGGTTCTGTCAGTCCTACTGGGAGACTAAGTCAGGGTTCAGTGTCTTTGTCCAAGGACACTTAGACATGTGGACAGACAGAGCAGGGAGCGTGAACCCCCGGCCCTTCAGTCATTAGATGACCCGCTGTACCAACTGAACCACAGACCCCTTGAATAAAATAACTGTTTTGTGATTTACATTTTTTTGGTGTAATAGATACTGGTGGTTATTTGCAGTGCTCTGAAATTGTATTTTATCATCTACTGCATCAGTTAAGTTTATTTTTTTCAATCATCCTTATTTGAAACAATAGAACAATATAATTCTCAGCATTTAATGACTTAATTCCACTCAGTTGTACCTTATCTATGTTTTTAGGTTATGTTCACTTATATCCACAATAGTTCCCCTTAATAAAAAATGTTAGTTAAAAGTACTTAAAAAGAAGAACATGTTACAGCAACTTAATACATTTGAGATAGTAGTACTATTTCTGAAACTTTGAGTATTCACAACTGAATATATTTAATTATTCTGAACATTGGGGTTTACAGCCTATAAGATTCATGAACAGTTGAACTATTTTTGGGCATTAACATCAACTGAAAATTGTAGATCAAGCCAAGATGATCAACACTGAGTTACTGACCAGGAAAAAAACTGTCAACTGTCTACAAAATACTGTGTACTGTATTTTAGATAGACTGGCTATGCAATCATAAAGTATTTAAAGCAAAAAACATGTCTGCACCGTTTTAAAGATAATCATCTACAGGTAAACGGAGACAGACAGACAACTTCACTGAGCAACACTGATGTTGATAGATTAAAGATAACATTCTGATGCTTTCGGTAAGATAACACACGTACCTGCTGAACCTGTTAATTGTGGGAAAGGTCTGGTCTGCTGAAGATGATTCTGGGAGGATGTCTGCACATGCAACGATATTGTCTCCGTTCCTCACAACCAGGGATCGGTGGACAACTGAAATAACAGAAAATATCTGCTATTAATATTGAATTTAATTTTAGTGGAACAGGTTCAGGACATACACAAAAACATATTCAACTACACATCTACACTGAAGCCTTTCCATAATTTGTGTTTTTTTGGAAAAGGTAAATTTTGGGAAGCATTGTTCCATTTCCTGCTTTGATTGATTAACTCTTTCTGCATAATAATGACTCTTGTAGGAATTTCACATTTATAATTGATTGATACAAAATAAAGGATTCACTATGCAACTGAAATTAAAATAAGAAATTTAAATCTCAGGTGTGATTTTGTTTTTTATTCCTAATTATACCATTTTTATGACCTCTCTTGACTTTTAAGGGACTATTTTTAGTATTTCTCTTTTAAAGCACTCAGATATTACCTATCATTAGCATGTTTAGAAAAAAAAAACAAGTTCGATATAAAAAAATGTTAGTGTCAGTGTATAGATGTGCACTGAATTTATTCAGTTACAGGTAGATAACACAACTTTCAGAGTCAAAGGCTGTGTTCCAATATCCGTCTTACCGCCCTTTCCGCGCTGTCGTTGGGTACAGAGGCTGCCCCATTTCTAATTGTGGTGAAGTTAAGTATACTGAAAATACCCGGATGACACCCTCAAACGCCAAGATTTTAAAGTGTGGAGTAAAAAAATGGTGGAGTTATGTACATTTTTCGTACTCAATGGCCGCCATATTGGTTAGATATTACACCAACGTAGGCGGAAGTGACGGGAACTGCGTGATTTAAAAGCATGGCGGATGGATTCATTACGGAGTAGTAACTTATGTTACAAGAAATTGTCATATTGTAGTGTAACTGATAACTTTGTAATAAGTAATGCTTTAGAGTTTTCGAGTAGTTTGTCCAACACCAATCACTGGTTAATGTAGAAGCCAAACTTTACAGACAACCATTTGGCTACTTCGCAATAATGTGACACATACACATCAGAAGGACACGTTGATGGCGTCACTGAGAACACATTCTCCAGAGGCACTGGAAAGTCATATTCATGAAGAACACCGTAAAAAATCTCATTCATTTTGGTAAGAAAAAATATCTATTTTTCACAGTTTCTGGTGTAATTTCCGATAAGTGCTGCAGGTAGAAACAAATTGGAACAGCATTTAACCGCTGAAAAATGTACACTTAGTAAGTATGGACAGTATACTGTAAGTGTATTCATAACAGTATGAATATTGGAACACAGCCAAAGTGATAAAAGCAAAGATATGGGGAAAAAAAGTTTTGTGTTGTTTTCACCACTGGATGCGGCTCTGAATAGATAAATAAATAATGGAGTTTGCTGTATATGCTGCCTTTAGGTAATATTAGAAAACACGGTATTCATTTTCACTGCTACACAGACGTCACACAACTACACTTATTAGTGAAATCTGAGCAGACCAGGCAAGTATCTATATCGGAGACATACAAACTTGGATGAGTGTCAGTTATCTTTACTTGAATTTTTTTTTCATATGTCATATGTAAGAGACTTACAGGGTGACATCTTTCTGTTTCTTCTGTATTTATAAATCCTTATATCTAGTAGTTTACTGTCAAGTCTCTTCATCACTATTCAGCCAGTGTCCCTTTTCCCCACTCTCCTCTGGGTGGAGTGGAAACTTTTTCAGTAGTACAGTAGTAGTAAGGAACCTTAGACAACAGGATCTGCAGTGACCCACCCGTGTCCTGTCCTGACCTGTGACCCCAGACCTCCTCTCCCACCCTACCTGTTGCCCCGCCCTACTGCATCCTCACAGAGTGGACCTACGTCTGCAAATGGATGTTCATATATAGCCTGTCCATCCATGGGAGTGGATCTATCCTTCTCTGTGGTTCTCCCTGTGGTTTCTCCTTTCCCACTCGGTTTTTGGAGTTTTTCTTTACTGAGAAGGAGGGTCTATGGACAGGGGAAGCCTGGGATATTATCAGTTTTGTTCATCTGCTATGTATTTCGCTGATTATTTTATCAAACCAACTCTGTAAAGCCCTATGAGACAACTTTGTTGTGATTTGGGGCTCTAAAAATAAAACTGAATTGAATTGAAATTAAATTTAATTTCAATAAGTGTGCTACACAGGTGACTTATTGTGGCATACATACAAGCATATTCAAGTTATTATATGTCATTATCTTTGCTAACTTGATGTTTCTTCATCCAGGATTCAGTGCATCTATTGACAACACTGCCAGAGTGTGAATGTAAGAGTGAATGAATAATGGATCAATAATGTATAAAGTGCTTTGAGTGGTTTGAAAAGCACAACAGACATTGGATCCATTCTTCCATTCTTTTCTTTTTCTTCTACTTCTTCTTAATAATAGTAATAATAATAATAATAATAGAAAAAAAGATGATTGATGTGGTTTTATTGTGTCTGTTTTCTGTCTAAAAACAGAGCTAAGCTAACAGAGCTATAATGTAAGCCATCAGCTGATACAGCATGTAAGACAGTGTTAATTTGATTTGATGACACCATAGTATTGACATGCGTAGACAATTAGTTTTAAGTTTTCTTTAGTAAATCCTACAATCTGTGGATACAAAGCATTCATTTATTGTAGTTATTGTAGCTGAAAGTGTGTTCTGGTACCTGACTTCCCCCTGTTGATGACCTCATACTGTGTAACGCTTTAAAGAAAACCCTTCAAATACCCTAAGTGGACATGCACAAGATGCACATGATGACGACACAACACAATTAACTACAATCTAACAATCTGTGTAAGTAACTACCTGTGAAGTCTCCGCTGAGCTGGGTGATTGTGTCAGTGAAGAATTGTCCTTCTGTCAAGCTGACTAGGCCTTGTCTTGCAGATATCTCCCCAACAACACAGCTCAGAGAGTTATCTAATGAACAGGTGGAGCTCTGAAAAGGGAAGAGAAAATAGGAAGGCTCACATGCGTAAAACATTTTTGGCACAGTAATGACAGCTGGATCTAAGGCAGTGGTTCTGAAATCCGGTCCTCATGGCCCAGTGTCCTGCATGTTTTAGACATCTCCCTTTTCTTCTTTTTTTTTTAATAAATAAAATGAAATGAGAAAAAAGAAAGTATATTTTTTTAAATAATACCTTTACAAATAAAAAAAAAATGAATTAAACAATTTATTAAATAAAAAATATTAATACAAAATAAAACAATTGAAAAAATGATATATACAAATAAAAAATAAATAAATTACATTTTAAAAATAATAAATAATAAAAAAATAAATAAAAAGATAAAATCTTCCGTCACACCTGGAAGCCATTACATCATTGTCAGGCTTATGGAGAGCTGATCAATAACTGAACTAAGTATGATAGAAGAGGGAAATAGCTAAAACATGCAGGACACTGGGCCACGATGACGACTAATCTAAGGCAACCAAAAAATAATAGCTAGAAAGGAACTTGAAACAATGGTATTACATGTGGCTACAGCGGCAAAATAGGGATATTTCTATCTGCTATTGTACATAATTCCATTTATATATTATTTGTTACAGTCTTTTCATTTACTTACATGATTTCATTACTGAAAGGAGAAGTGTACAGACATTTGAAAACCTGTGTTTCCTCTTACCATTGATGTCATGTTGAAGGGATTGTATGTTCCTCCTGTTTCATTACACAGGTTATTGTTTGCATCCACACGGTTATTTGTGATGAACATGGAGACAATGTTCTGTGGGATCAAAATGAAACACAACAGTGGGTCTGGGGATGCATCTTTTTTTTTCAACACCTACAAATACACTTTCAATTGAAAAGAGTTTTAGATATTGGACAAGCATACCTCAAATTTTTAAGACATTTGTAGCAACTCTAAATGTAATAACAGCTCATAATGTAATAATTTAAATGTAATAAAAGTTGTAATAGCATAATGTAATAATGTAATAACTTATGGCATTATGAGCTCAGCTATATAGCAACTCATAATGTAATAAAAGCTCATAAGGTACCTATGGCTTATACTGTTAGAAAAGTTGCATTAATACCTTTTTTACCTTTGTCATTGCTGCAAGGTGAATGTGTAAACACGGTTAAGTAATGCTTTCAAAGTAATCTCATAGTTTAGTAAGGTTAAGTTAATACATTATGCATGTTATGCACTCGTGATTTTTGACATTATGATTCCATTATTACATAACCATAGTGTTATTACACTATGAGTTGCGACAGATGTTTTCAAAATGAAATTCAAACTGTACCTTTTGTCCCTGTAATCACTGTCTCTATCATTGTGGTTCAGTAATGTGAGTGTTTCTATCCTGTCAGAGAAGAAACACGAGCCGGCACTTGGCACCTATTGCAGATCTTGGTTTGTACCTTTTGTAAGTGATGAGTGTCTTATCCTAATCAGTTTACACAATATTATCCATATTACAATGACTCTTACACCAGTCACTCCTTTCCCTTCTAGGTCTTTACTCAGGAATACAGAGAATTTAAGGCTGATATTAGTACGTGGAAATGTTTGTAATTAATCTCATCCAACATTGTATCAGAGAGATTATTGTAATTAGTGTGTGTGTGTGTGTCTGCCTGTCTGTCTCTCTGTCTGTGTGTGTGTGTATATGTGTCTGCCTGTCTGTCTCTCTGTCTGTGTGTGTGTGTATGTGTCTGCCTGTCTGTCTCTCTGTCTGTGTGTGTCCGCAGAGACATATCATGCTATAACTCAATGAATACTTGAGATATCACTGTTAAATTACACTGGCATATACATATAGCTCATGCGCATCAGATGCAGTGATCCATTTGAGTAAAGGTCAAAGGCCAAGGCCATATTGAGCAGAAAGGTCAAAATCACATTATTGGCTCTAGTTCAAGAACGGGTTGTCATAGAAACTTGATATTGATTCTCTGAATACTTGTTTTCAACTGTTTCCAATTGTAGGCACCAGGTGAAAAGCACTGTCACTGTTGAATTGTGTTTCATCTTTTAGTAATCTTTAAAAATTGTTGCTTAAAAATGACAGCCATATTTGTAAATTTTTTTAATCTATCTTGTCTAGCATCCTAACAGCAGAATGGTTGTCTGGCTGTCTTTTGTTCTTCAACAAGGGAAAACGTCATGATGTATATGAGACTTTCCTTGATATTCTGTCTTTATTACAAGTTTTGATGAACCACATTTTGGTGCCAGGCCTGACATGGAAGGACAGGGGGAAGTGTTAATGTTTTGATGCATTCATATGCTGAAGTGTGCAGGTGTGCAAGCTTACGTTCTGTCTTGACGAAGACTTAAGTCTCATTTCCAGTGTGATATCTGTGCTGCTTCCATCAGTAAACATTTGCTGGCGCTAGAAAAGAAGAAATCCACCATTATGAAAACCGTGTTCTCATAGCAAATGGAAATCAGTGTTAGAGTAATGGGTAGAGTAAATTAGCATATAATGAACACCATTTCCACAGAGTCTTTGTGACAAACAATGAGGAGAAAAACTCAAGGGAATCTGTTTATTTTCTGTACAAATTTTCTCCCCGTAATATGGACTATTTGGAGAAATTACAAGCTTTATAATCATTATATGTGGAGCATAGCTCAGTATGTGGGCCTCTGGAGGGCAGCTGACAGAGACAGCTGTTCCCTCGTGTGTCTGTAGTTTTCATTGGTCATCAGATGATGCTAAGCTAAGCTAATGCTTCCTTTAACTCTCTTGTCCAGCACAGCAGAAATACCCTACCCTGTCATGTTTTTGTGGCAGCTCCCAATAAGTTAGACAGAAAACCTTCCTTGTGTGTGGCTATAAAAGAAAAGCCTCTATTTCTGTTGCTTCGAATTTTCTAACTAAATTAATTATACATGTCACAAAAAGGGTTGAGGAAAATGTAAGAATTTTACACTGAAACTGAATTTTTTTTTTTTTAAGTAAGATATGTTATAGGGTCTGGCCAAGCAAAAGTGATCATCATGGGTTACAATCATATTTCTTAATTCCACATTGTAAATGGGCTAATTTTCTTTAGCTTAATTTGCCTAGTTTATGGGTCTAATTTTGCTTTTCGAACAGAAAAAATGAAAAAAAGTTACAATAGTTTGAAGTGTATAAAGTCTGAAAACTGCTGAAGTGTCTTTGAAACCTGTTTTTAAAAAATGTTCAGCTGAATAATTTCTAAGAATTTCTTTAAATTAATTTTACTATTCATATCTTTCAATATATGTACACATTTTTCCCAGGGTCTAAGTAAAAAAAAATGTCTTTCATGACTTGAAATTTGATACTTAAAGGTGTCATTCCATGGTTATTTCATTAATATTGCTGTGTTCACCATTATTGAATGCATTGTGCATTTAACAGAAGTTAAAGTGAAACGAAAAGACTCATTTATCTTTTCCATACCTCCCAAATCTTCTCTTTCAAACTTTCATTTGGGGAGCCAGGGCGTTTGCCCATGCCTATTAAAGGGATAGTTCACTATTTTTCACATGAATGTGTATAGAATCAGTGTCTTTATTCTGGTGCACCCACAGTGACTTTCCCCCGACAGTGTCCTGTGAGTCGAGTTCTGGTCCGGTTTTGGTCAAAGCGAAAGTAGTCCCGTTAGGTTTCCTGAGGTCACGAAAATGAAACGTGTGTCTTCTTAAAACAAAATGTGTTTGAATGGGTGGTTTATTTGCATAACAAAACCATCACAGACGAAGGAGTCATTTCTTGTAATTGCTTTGAGCTACTTCCTCTTGGCTGTTAGCAGTGACAACGTGCATTGATCGCTATTGAGAGGAAAGGAATTACAAGGAGTGACTTTTTGTTCCGTGACTGTTTTGTTATGCAGTTAAATCAGAAATAATTGAGAAGACACGTGTTCTATTTTCGTGACTCAGCAAACCTACCAAGACTATTTTCACTTTGACCAAAACCGGACCGGAACTCGACTCACAGGACACTGTCGGGGGAAAGTCACTGTGGGTGCACCAGAGTAAAGACGCTGATTCTACACAGTAAATTTTGCAGTGTTAAATCAACACTTAGAGAGTTTATTTAACTTCTTCTAGAGTGTATTTGGTCCCATTGTCTCCAAATTAACACTGCTAAATCTACAGTGTATACAAATTCATCTGAAACATAGTGAACTTTCCCCTTAATAGGCCTGGACAAATGTCCTGCCCCCTCAAATGAAACCTTGGGAAGATTCAGGAGGTATGGAAAAGATAAATGAGCCTTAAGTTTCACTTTAACTTCTGTGGGGGGCACGGACCACACTGCCATACCCCCATGGTATTATAAGTAGGATGGAAAGTACAGTTATTGACTGCAGCATGGTTTAAAAGTTAGTGCTTAATGAACAGTCACTTTGAAAATCCTTAACTGCCAAGCCCTAGATTCAGGTTGAACACTGACTGATACATATCCAGATTATTAACACAGAAGGACATGGTCCTTTTTAACTTATGGACTATTACAGAAAATGGAGTTTTTGTTTTCACATGTATTGATACGCTTTGACATTTTTACTGCAGCACTGTTGAGCAACCTACCAAACCTTGTGCAATAAAAATAGAAACTGACTTAAGATGACTTTAATACTAGTTGGTATTAGCAATCTCTGTTGATGTGAACAGTCATCATCTTTCTTAACCCGTCTTACCAGTAATTGGTTGTGCTTTAACTTTTGTTAGTCATAGTTGCTCTCTCAAACCATATATTAAAAAACAGGTTGATTCACTGTCAGTGGAATAAATGTATATTCAGTATTTCCTGCATACAATTTTAAGTAAAAAAAAAGAGGAAACAAAACAATGCAGGATAATTTTAGAGATTTTTCAGAGAATAGTGGATATGACTTCATACCAGTTTGACTGTCCCTGTCACGATACCATTAAAAACAGCCTTGGCAACAGTCCAATGTCCATCTGAATCTCTCTCTGCTGAGATGTCTGCACAACGCAGTCTAGAGAAAACACACAGACAAAAACACAAACAAGATGAGCAAATGATAACAGATACACACCGGGATAACTGAGGATTGTGTCAAATCCTTGATTATCCCTGTATGTTGAGACAATCTTTATGAGTGCTTATCAGCATTTACTATCAGGCTATTGACTACTAACATGTAATGAGAAGACTAAGGTGCTGTTTTCAGTGTTGACTGCACTTTCTATCATTTTCATAAAAATGGCTAAAAAGTAAAGAGGTAACTATAGTTTTTTGGGAAGAATGACACATTTAGCAACAAATACCTTGTGTTTGTGAGAGTTAGTAGCTACAGCACAGTAGTTGCATTTCTCATAATTTGCTGTTTAAGTATTATGGGAAATAGAAATTAATAATAATAATTCCTCTCTAACAGGCACAGCACTGCTTTGTACTGTTTCTTACCTTGATCCGTTGCTGTGATGAATCACCAGTGATCTCCCCAGTATGCTGTAGGGTCCCCGTAACGGCAAGTTGGCATCCATATACACTGCCTGTAACTGGTTGAGGCCAGTCAGCATCCCAAACTTTCCACTGATATCTCCAACCTCATACTGGTCCACAGTGCCTGATCCAGGTTCGGGGGAGTTTGTTATGTTAACAGCAAATGGGTTAAAATGTCCAAGAATGTTTGCATTGGAACATGGATTTGTGCTGCCGGGTATAATGGGCAGCATGTGGACATGATAACCACCAGCTATTGCCTTCAGGTTGGTCAGGGAGACGTTTATTGTAGCGGGGCCCTGTGGAATAGACTCTGAGAACTGTATGTCCCCATTGGACATGCCAGGTCCAAACCAGCTCCTTATCCTTCCTGTAGACATTCGCACCAGAGTAACATTGGCACAAGCAATCCTTGGCCCACCTCTATTTTCTTCATGAATGACAACAGAGCGACCAATTATGCCTGACCCGGGCAGCCAGGAATTGACATCAGTGAAGAAGTTTTTGGCCTCTAGTTTACCCAGTGTGGTGCCAAGGTTGATGGTGCTGTGTTTTCTGGAGATGTCTCCTGCCTCACAGGACAAGGGCCTGGATGGGCCACAGTGGAGGGCATAGCTTCTGTCCCCTGTGTCGATATTAAACGGGTTCCAGTGACCTCCTGCTGTACTGCAGCGATTTTTTTCATCATCCCTCTCAGAGCTGATGGGGTAGGTGTGAACATGCCAGTTGTGGTCTTTGGTTGGTGTCATTGTGGGATTTCCATAAGACAATTCCATAAAGATGGAGACATCAGACAGGGGGTTATTTTTCAGTTGGGTGAACCAGATCTCACCAACTACAGGGCTCCGAAATATCGCTCTGCCTACAACCACATCACCAGGATAGCTGATACTGGCGCAAACATACCTAGACCCGTCTGTCTGATGAATTACAATGGACCGACCTACTATACTGTTAGGTCCAAACAAAGGAAGGTTGAAGTCTGTGAACACCATGTCAGACTCATTTTTACCTGCAAGAGACATGTGCTTCCTACTGAGATCACCGATTTCATATTGGTCATGCGTTGACCCGGGTCCATTTGGATATGTTGGTGCATTTACATTTACTCCAAATGGATTCAAGTGCCCACCCACATTATCATTTGAGCACAACTTTGAGACTGGGGATCTGACTGAAGAAACAGGAAAAAGGTGGACATGGTAAGGGCCAACTTTTCCCTGTAAGTTACTCAGGTTCAGTCTCAGCTCAGTCACATCAAATGGGGAGGCCTGTCGGAAACTGAAATATCCTTTGATCCCTTTCATATTCACCACAGCACTCACTTGTTTTTCTGGAACATTGTAGACCTTCGCACACTTGTAGTTTGAGTCCATTTGGTAGAGAAGAAAGGAAAAACGGGGGTTGAAGCTGTTTAGGTCCAGACGGGACTTCTCAGGTTTCAATGGGGTTCCAACTTTTACAACACCTAGATTTTTTAAAGCTGAGGGATTTAAATTGCTAAGCACAACATTACAACTTGCTGCAGTGCTCGTCAAACCAAACAAGGTGATATTGGATTGGGATGCATTAACCTGACCAATTGTTACTAGATCTGCAAGAAGCCGATTGTTGGAAAGTTCTGTGTTGAAGCGGATGTAAATGTTACCCGCAATGGGTCCAGTGAACCTAGCCTGATGTGTCAAATCCTTTTCCTGTCGACTTACAACTGCGCATACTTTAGTCCCATTACATGTTTGTAAAATTACTGAGAAGTCATCCAGGCTTGATCTGGGCGCAAACAGCTGTGAAACATTAATGGCAGAGTTTGACGCAGGATCAGCACTGAAAGTAAAAATACTGGAGCCTATGTTTGTTTCAGAACAAGGTTCAGCAAAGTGACCGTACATGACAGGGTATTCACTGAGGGAAACATTTACAGAACCACAGGATCCGGCACCAGACACATTAACAAAGGCTGTTTGGAATGATGCATTAAACTGCACCTGTCCTTGGACTCCTCTCATGTTCACAGGTGCAAGAAACTGAATGCAGGAAATGGAACCTAAAAAAAAACAATAAAAGGGAATTGGTGGTAGTGTCAACATTTCCTTCTCCACAACCTCCTGCAACTACACAACATGGTAATTATGAATATTCCAATGTCAATCTTTTTGTCCTATCTCAAACGCTAAGTACTTTGTTCTGCTTATATATCATTAATGAAAATATTCAATATGACAACAATAACTTGGTCATGTGTAATAGAAGGTCATATTCGTTGTTTACTTATCTGACTGCTTTTGTTCAGTTTCATCACACAGGTAGGTTTGTATTTTTTGTTGTATTTTGTTCTACATATACTGTCTTTTGAGCCTTGTGGCACTTATATGATTGCACGGTTTTGTATTTTGCACTGTGGGCAGTGAGTGCAGCGCCAATCTCATTGTCTTTCTTGCACAATGACAATAAAGGCTATTCAATTCTATTCTATTCTATTCACACTTATACAGAACAGAGGTTAGAGACATATTTATAATTGAATACTATTTAGAACATATAATAAAATGTGAACAGGTATATGAATGTACCCAGTGAAAAGAAGTTAAGCTTCATAAAAATAATTAAATAATTGCCATATGCGTAAGTCATACTAATAATGTTAATAATAATCCGAAATGTTGCTTAAAGGGTAAGTCTGAACTGATCACATAAAGCAGTGTTTTTCCATTTTGTTTCCGATTTGTTTTTGTGCTAACATGTACACTGTGTTGAAGTGCAAAGGAAGAGTTGAGAGCCTTAAGGATGAAATGTTAAAATTACAATTTTGAGGTAAAAATTGACTGCACATACAAAGTAAATTTGTGGCTGAAAAAAACAAACAAAAAACACCAGAGTCTTCTTCTACAAACCAGTTTTCTACAAACATCACCTGTGTTACAGTGAAACTGTTGAGTCTGTGTCCCAGTTAAATAATAATTAATGGTTTTCACAATATTCCTATTGCCCTACAATTATTGCATGATTTAAAAAAAAATCTTTTGCTTTTCTACAGTCAACTTTCTAGCATTTTAAAAAGCAGAGAAGAAAAATTAAAACTAAAGACATGTCTTTGGGAATAATGTGTAATGCAATGATTACTTATTGCCTTCATAAGTAAAACCACCAAAGTGCATGTTTGGAATGTTCTCACATGGCACGTTTCTAATTTGATTATTTATGCGGCTTCAAGCATTTTCACATCATGGTAGGATCCTCAAACAGCTGGAGCCCAATAGACTTTTGTGTTTAGCATGATTTTGAATCTATCACATACTTAACCAATATTACAAGTTCAACACAAACACTTGTCACTAAACCCACTTATCTGTACTCACGCTTTATTACACAACCATCAGTCTAAGTCTTTCTTCTTCTTCTTCTTTTCTGCAGCAAACCTCATGCCGCAAACAGTGCAACATAACCACTGCACATGAATCACTAAACATTGAAATAGCCAGCTACATGGACTTCAGAACCATAAAAAAGCTGCTGATTAATGAAAAGTCCTGTGACATTGTAAAATACTCACCATGTAAGCAAAACAACAGGGCAGCTGTCAGATAGCCCATCCTGCCAGATATGTTCACAGCCAAACAGAAATGATGAAGAAGCTGTACTTGCAATTTTTAAAATACAAAAAAAAAAATCTCTGAAGGTATAAAGGGTAAAAAGATTCAGTGAAATGCAAAAGTGTGCATCTAAGTGGCCTCACAAAGTAAGAGTGACTGGTTCTCTGGCATGTGTAGCTTCTCTTATGCTTGTGTTTCAAAGCAGAAGGTACCGTCACCGCCTGTGTCAGCCTGTGATTGGTCAGAAGAACCTCAGTCTCCTTTACAGAAACAGGGCGGGAGGAGGAATAATTGGCAGTCTGGATGAAGGTGGATCATCTGTGTTGTGTAGACAGGACAGGTTCTGCTGCTTTTTTGATTTATTTCTCTTTTTTTTCCATTTTGAAACCACAAATCTGCATGAATAAAACTGTTAGACAATAGTTTTTCTCTCATCAAATCATTCTTGAAAGATTACATTTTCAGGCAGATGCTTCTCTAATATGTTCACCTTTACTGAATCAAATATCACTGCAATAGAAGGTAGTTAATTAACTGATTCACATTTATATCCTCACAAGAAACAAATGTGATAAAGTGAATAAAACAACCATGGAATGATGACATGAATTGTATACATCCAATCAAGCTATAAATTCAGTTTGATGATGATAGTAATTGACAGGGCTGTAGAAAGTGTTAAAATATCCACTGGAAAATAAAATAGGTTGTCTTTTAGAGCAAATTGCAACTTTAAGATGAACAACCACTTCATAGTTTACCTTCTGTGACCCTTGGAAATGATTGTAGCTCCCTTTTTTTTTTTTTTTTTTACCTGTTCTTTCTCTCTTCCTTATTTTTTGTCTGAGGGATTATGTTTGCCTCAACTGTCCTTGTGACAGGGTAAAGGAAAAACAGGAGGGGAGAAAATAGTAACTTGCTCTAAGAATAGTGGCCTGATGACCCATCAGTGTGAGCTGCTTTGGGTAGACCACACAGTTATTTACACATTTTGGAGGGCTGCTTGAAGTGGTTCAGGTCCTTCACTGGGCTCGTTTAGATTACTGATTGCAGCAAAGCTGGAATCGTGATGTGGCCGTCTGTACCCCTGCATGCACAGCATACAAGAGTTTACCATCTACAAATATACCCAATACACTGAAAACAGGTACTGAGACTTTACAACTGGACTAAATTAAGAAACATAATTATAGCCTTTGTACACAAAAAGGATGTAGGAAATCTTTAGCATTCACATTGGTTGTAATACATGAGCTTAATAAAATGACATCAAATGTGTCACTTGATATATGCCCTAATCTATTTCCTTCACCTTTATACCTTGTACTGTGTAATAAAATATGGTGCCAGAATGTTGTGTCATTATAATTATTTTGTGAACAACATAATGTAATCAGGAAGACCACAGTAGTCAGGACACAAACAACCATATAAGTTTATCGACATACAACATACATTATTGACATAGATTTTATTGACAGACAATTTAATAATTAGACTATTTTTTTTATTACATTTACAAGCAAATATTTGAAAAGCATCAGTATTTAATATGCTGATATTGTCAATTTTTAATCTTGTTGTCTCTGTTGCAATTTTATAATATTGGCTCAATGGTGTAGCAAAAGTTTGGTCTGCACCTTACACATAATATTAGAGAATTTTCCACTTGTTTTATTTTACATCAAAATTAAAATTCTATGTTTTGCTTTCTAAAGACCATTTTAAGCAAAGTTCTAAATTCTACAGAAAGTTTGGTGCCTGTTACTAAGTGTTTAGTGTCTTTATAGATGCAATCCATAATGCACTTGTAGAAGTGATAAGTTGAGGCATCCGTTGGCATCCTTCCATCTACAGGAGACGATGGACTAGTTCCTGCTCCGGCAAGTATTTGCACTTGTGTGGGTGGCTGTATTGTCTCACCTGTGAGTGACAGTCCCGGTCACACTTGGTACAAAAGAAAGGTTGAGATATAATATAGTTAAAATCGGGCCCCTGAAAGAAAATTAGGGAAAGACCCATGCTCTACATTCCAACCACATTCCAATGTCTTTGTTAGACAATAGAATTGCTAATCTATGCAAAGGTTATGTAATGGATGCGCGATGGATGCATTTACCAAAAAAAAGGTGGATAATTAGGCCATTGACTTTGGGGGTATATGTCTGGAATGTGTGAATCATTTATGTAGACATGCTGGAGGGTGTGGCTCAGTTGGTAGAACAGGTTGTCCAGAGACTGAAGGGTCAGTGGTTGAAATCCTGGCTCCGACTGTCTACATGTCGAATTGTCCTCAGGCAAGACATTGAAACCTGAATTGCTCCCAGTAGATCTGGATGTTACCTTGCATAGCAACAGTTGGCTACTGGTGTATGATTTTGAGGCCAATGTAAAGCACTTTGAGCATCATGAGGCTGGAAAAGAACTATATAAGTGCAGTCCATTTACCGTAACTACTGTTAATGGGTAAATCTTTTAGTAACACTTTGAAGACACACATATTTAGCATTTTACAATTGCCAATAAAATAATCAGTTGTTTTAATTTACAGAATGCCTGAAACTAGGAGCCTCCGAGCCAATCTCCCCAGCACTGAGACCACTGTGGCAGGACACGTTATTAGAATGCCCGAAACCCAACTCCCCCACCAGATCTTGTTCTCTCAACTTGAATCTGGCACAAGACCGAGAGGTGCCCCTTGGCATCATTAACGTGACCAACTGAAGGACGCACTCCTTCGCTGCGGCATAGATGAGCCCAATTGGGAGAACCTGACAGAAGACAGAACCAGATGGAGACACATTGTCATGCAAGGGACAGCACACAGGGAGGAGCAATACCGGGCTGAAGCCGAAGCCAAAAGACAGGGACGGAAGGAGAGACTTCTTCTCCAATGTCCTTCACCTACTCTGTCCTGCACAAAATGTCCCAGATGCTTTCATACCACTTTGGGATTGAGCAGCCACCTAAGGCACTATCACCCAAGGATTGAGTCGTCTATCCCTACTAAGGCTTAGACGAAACCTATGCCCTTCTGTTAAATTGCACATACTTTAATAAGATGAATCAGAAAACAAATGACAAAAGTGCTAGCTCATGTTTTTAATACATATAATGGCCAGTCATAATGTAATGTCACATGTAATGATTTTTATCTATCCCAAATAAAATACAGAAAGACTGAATACATTCTGCATACTTTATCTTTATTAAGGAAGAATTATGCAAAAAAAAAAAACAGGTGTTAGCAGGGACAACGTGCAATTATGAGGTGTGAGTTTTTGTTCTGTGACGGTTTTGTTATGCATATAAATCACTCATTCAAACACATACAGTTTTGAGAAGACACAGGTTTTATATTCATGACCCCAGGAAACCTGCCAGGATTACTTTCGCTGTGACCAAAACCGGACCAGAACTCGACTCACAGGACATGATCAGGGGTAAGTCACTGTGGGTGCACCAGAGTAAAGACTGTGATTCTATACATAACAAATTAATGTGAAAAAATACTGAACTATCCCATTAAAATTGCTATACACATCATAAATGTATGCACTGACATTTAAAATCATATAATTATAAATATATGTGTGGTGGAAGAGTTTGGTAGCAGGTTGAGGTCATCGGACCAGTCCTTATGCTCAAAGGGATCCAGCCCTTTCATTCCCTCTTTTTTTTCCTCATACCGTGTCTTTGCGTTACATTAGCCCGCTACATTGTGTATGTTAATTTTGGCTTTTAGTGTCTTTATGTGATTCTTTACACGGTTGTTGACTAGCAGTGGTTTCCCCACCAGGACACTTTGTGCATTTTTGTGGAAATGGTAGCTACATGTTTATCTGCATCTTTCCTCACCAAAGGTGAAACTAGCCTAATGTTTCTCAAAACATCAAAACCAGTTTGATCAGTATCACTACAGTTGCATTAATGAGAGCATGCTTAAATTCCATCTCTTTTAGGAATTGTTCATCTTCAAGGTGTATTTGTTTCTCTTGCTTTTGACTCTCCTGCAATTCTAATTCTTGCAAGGCCTGTTCCTCTAAGCCTTAATTCAATGGCTGGATCTGACATTTGAAGAGGTGGGATTTTGATTCAGTTACAAACTCAGATTGATGTATGCCAGTTATTAAAGCAGCCTTAAGGTCATCTTTTGTGTTCCTTTATAAGCTTTTCCCACTACTAGAGATTTCAATATCATAGTAGTCAGCAAAATTCAAAAGATCTTCATTGAAGGGGTCAAAGAGCTTTTCCGAAGGTGAACTAATAAAGTCATCAAGGGTTGCCATCCTAAATAACTTTACAAAAAAACTAGATTGAAGCTGCAAGATTCACAACCACAAACAATAATTAGTATTTACCCATCAGTGCCAAAAATCAACACCAGGAAGTTACCAAAAGCAAGAAGTAATTAATTCCCACAAAGGCAACAATTATCTTAGGATAAACTACCCTGTATGACGTCAAGACACACTACTTGACTAAACAAAAACTGCACATTGCACAAAAGTTAGGCTCAAGGACACACTATGACACACACCTCTAATCACAGACACTATTGAACTCTCCTAACTTCCAAACTCTCCATGTGTTAACAGTGAGAGTGTATAAACAGTAACCCTCCTGATTCCCTCTTAAAATGAACTCAACCATAACCATCTTCAATGGCTTGCCAAGCTTGAGACATCACCAGACAATGCAGGTCATGCAGTAACTCACACAAACAAACAAACAAAAGTTAGCAATGCACATAACACAGCCCACATACTGAAGGCACTTGAATGACTCTTAGACCAACAAGATTCTTTGATGACACAAAGATTAAATTTTTTGGCCTGGATGACAGGTGTTATGGAGGCAACAGTCTATATGAGAGCAATTATGACCATAAACAATGCAGGATACAGAGAGCATGCAAACACACTATTCGTCATATTAAGCTTGTTGAAATTCATAGATCTGGTCAAAGTCAAAACAGCACAAATAATGTATAAAGCAAGAAATAATCTATTAATAAAAAATATAAAGGGGATGTTTATAGAGAAGGAGGGTAGATATCATTTAAGGGGAGGCTTAAACTTAAAAAAAAAAAACCAAAAAAACAAAGGTTCGAACTACAGTACAAGGAAAAGTCTGTGTGTGTGAGACAGAAATTTTAAAAAAGTAGGCCTAGTAACATAAATCTGTTTTAAAAAAGTACAAAAAATTATTTCTAAACAATTATATGGAAGAGGAGGCCTGTAACTGTGGTTGACGTAGTGTGATTGTTGTGTGTTTGTGAGTATAGGTGTGTGTGTATGTATATATGTATATATATATGTATATATATATATATATATATATATATATATATATATATATATATATATATATATATATATATATATATATATATATATATATATATATATATATATATATATATATGTATGTGTGTATATGTGTGTGTGTGTGTGTGTGTGTGTAAGAGAGAGGGAGAGAGAGAGACTGGATGCTCAAATTAGGATCATTCTGTCTGTCTCCCCATGTTTTGCTGAATAGTGTAGCAGAATAATCACTTATTATTCCAACAGTATGGAGCTTAACTCAGCCATATATCAGTTATTTGATTGGCATGTTAACATTAGCGAGGGGGCAGGGTTTTTGCTTGGATAACCCACAGACAAATAAATGCAGACCTCTTGGTGGATGAATTAAACTGGTCCCATGAAGAAGGTGAATCATAATAAATAGTAAACACATTATTCACAGTCACCCATAGTATATTATCATAATATTCATAATAACCTGCATTTTAAATTAAGTCAATGAGTTGAAATAGAACTTGATATGAAATTACCACAATCCCTCAAATAATAGCCAAGGTATGGACCAGCCTACAAATTGCAGCAGGCTAATATTTTATGGGGTTTTTTTAAAAAAAAAAGTGTAGCCCAGGGCCTCAGACAGTGTTCAAGGGCCCCTGGGCACCCGGTGTGGTCTTCTACTGCTGTAGCCCATCTGCCTCAGGGTTTGACTGTTGTGTTTTCAGACATGCTCTTCTGCAGACCTTGGTTGTAACCAGTGGTTATTTGAGGTACTGTAGCTATCACCTCGAACCAGTCTGGCCATTCTTCTCTAACTTCTGGCATCAGCGAGGCATTTTCACTACCACTCACTGGATATTTTCTTTTTTTTTTTCTCTGTAAACCCTAGAGATGGTTGTGTGTGAAAATCCCAATAGGTCAGCAGTTTCTGAAATACTCAGACCAGCCCATCTGGCACCAACAATCATGCAACGTTCAATTCTAATGCTGGGTTTGACCATGTCTACATGACTAAATGCATTGAGTTGCTGCCATGTGATTGGCTGATTTGAAATTTGCGTAAACAAGCAGTTGGACAGGTGTACTTAATATAGTGGCCAGTGAGTGCATTTTGGAGAATTCAGAAAGTGGCTGTGCACCACTGGTCCTCATCCAATCAGATGGAGGTTGTGAGGTTCTGCAAAGAAACTGCCCAAAAATGAGTGTGGACAGTTTGGAGCATCATACTGAAATAGAATTATTTCATCTTATATTTTCCAGCTTTTTAAAATTAAGGCTTTCACCATAATACTTGAGAAACTCAAACTGACACTAAAGCTAAGTCAGTTTCTCCAAAAATAAAACTGTATCCACTCATGCTCTTGCAAAATAAACGTGTGTGTCATAACTCAGGCATGCAGGATGATGTAAAACAGCATCATGTTGAAATAGAAACAAAATTTTGTGATTAGTTCCATTTATTTAACTGTCCATTCTCTGGTCTGTATCAAATAAGTTAATTTTATGCTTATTAAATTTTTATTTTTAAACATTTTAAACACATTTTAAACATATTTTTAAACATTTTTAAATACAATGGTTGATCCCACTTCCTCACTTTCTCCACAAGAAGTTTCACTTCTGTTTCTGAAAGTTTTGTTCACTTTGTATACAACATTAATTATGATCTTATTATACATTTTTATCTATGTATTTTACACCTTGCTTTTTTATTATATACTCTACATGTTTCTCCTTTTATTGCTAAAACACCTTTGGTTTTACTTTCATTTTGCTTACATAACCACACTATATTCCTGATGAGCCTTAAATGCTCCATATCACAAAGCTACCTTTTCTGTCAGTACTTAAATGTACGTCTCGTCTTGTCATCTGAACTCGCTTTGTCATCACGAGAGTCACGGGGGGGGGGGGACTCTCTCTCCCTCTTGCTGTGAGGCATGAGTGCTAACCAAGCATAACTATAATATATAGTTAATATATATATATATATATATATATATATATATATATATATATATATATATACACACACACACACACAAAAGGAGCAATTTACAGTGATGTCAAGTTTCTATCTATGTAGGAAATATTTGCAAGGATAGAAACGATGAATGAATTTGAGAGAAACTTCTTTTATCTTATTTATAACTCAATATTTGGAGGGTGAACACCATATTTTCCCTTCCATTTCAGGTTGGACTGTCTTGTCTTGTTTACTGCCACTAGAGGGAGGGAATGCACCATGTTTAAATGACAGCATATGCACTATTCATAGCCCGTCTTTGATATAAAGCACAGACATTGGACTGTGTTGAATAACTCACCGTGTATAAATCCTGTTTTGAGCCTCATGCTGGATCTATATGAACTATGTGTGCGTTTCGCATGATGTATCCGACAAGCAGCACAACTGCGTTTTTATTTATTCATTTATTTTTAATTGCGAATGCATTGTCTCAAATCTCAGTGGGTAATTTTTTTGTCTGAAACAGCACACGAATAAATAATACACACAATCACGTGCGATCCTTCTCAAGCAATGGATCTGCGAAAAAGTGCGTCACCGGTGCACGTGAACGGAGCCTGACTTCCTGCCACATAATGAGCCGGTGTTTCCGCTCGCGAGCCGGTGGAGGGAGCAGAGGTACGGCGTGTGAAGTGGCAGGTGGTCCGTGGGAAGTGGGTGAATGAACGGCCTAAATGACCGGACAGCGGTGGGACAGCCCGAACACACGGACATGGTTGGATGAATTTACATGAACAGAAGTCAGAAAAGGTTCGAGGATACTTCAGGGTCCGCAGTTAAACTGACAACGTCCAGCCTCGTGTCGTGTCACTGCAGGTAAATAAATGTACAGTCATCCACGGTTTGACCACAGGTTTACTGCACATTACCTGGGTTAGGTATAACGTGCAGTGTTTTGTACCTGCAACACACACATAAAAAGACTGTCAGTGCTTATTTGTATATGTTATTACACCATAAAGACCCAGAAGTATTGTTTTTGGTGACTTCCAAATGAATTTCCCTTAACCATCACTGAGGCATTTATCACCATTTACTCTATATCAGGGGTGTCAAACTCCAGTTTTCGAGGGACACTGTCCTGGATGTTTTAGATGTTTTACTCCAACACACCTGATTCAAACAATTGGCTCATCATCAGATGCTGGGGATGCTTGATGATGAGCTACTGTATGTGGTTGAAACAGGTGTGTTGGAAGAGGAAGAAATCTAAAACATGTGGCCTTCGAGGACAGGAGTTTGAGATCCCTGCTCTATATAATAACTATAATAATAATAATAATAATAATAATAATAATAATAATAATAATAATAATAATAATAATAATGATAATGCAAGTATTTTCTTATATCAAAATTTATGACCACGTAGGAGTTAATAGCTAAGTTAAGAACTCAGTAAATGGTTATTATATCACGACAGAAAAAAAATTGACGGAAATTATCTTTTTCTTTTTTTTTTCCGCAAATAGAATTGATTGTACATAACAATAAGCATCTACAACTACATATGCTTTATTGGTGAATCATTATTGCAGGAAAAAGACAATGTTTCCATCTTCACAACAAAACCTTTGTATGTAGGTTATCTGAAAAAGATATTTGATTTACAAAAACAACACCAACCTCAACTTGCATTTTACGTGAATTATTTCACTTTATTGAAATATATTTATCCATATTTTTTTTACTAAACAGTTTAGTAGATGCCTTTAGATCTTTATGTGCAGTATTGTTTGTTTCAGTGCAGCATACACCGTTCTTACTTTTTAATGTCAAACAATAAGTGTAGTTACACAAATTACACAGTTATACCCAGGGTGTACAGTAATTGGCTAGAGGTCAAAGGTCACCACCAGCTTATTCAATTGACTTATCTAGGGTCCCATTCTCAGATTCAGTTTGTCAATTATATAAAATATATTCTACATTATATATTTGCAGAGCTATAGAATGGTAATACCCTCGCTGTGATATATTATTGTATTGTGACATTTTTATTACATGAATATTCATATGTTTTCAATGTTCCATTGATTCAGAATTGTTGTTTTCATTAATTTTACCCTTGAATGATTTGATGTTAATCAAACATTTTAGTGTTGTAAATAGCTGTCTGTTTTAGATTCATGACATGTTGTTGTGTTTAATTTTAAAAACACAAATAATGATCTTTAGTCACATTTTCATCTTGCTGAATATTTAAATTTTAATTTAATGGTGTGTAAACCAGTGTTGTGTTAGAAAATACGGAACTACAGTGGTGTCTTTTGATGTAATGCATATTTTACTAATATCAGTGAGTTTGTCTTGTTTGATATTATTTCCAGTAGGAGATACATTAAATTGTTAATTATATAAAAAGCTATACAAACATAGCCATCACATTATTATACAGTACTTGCTATAACAGTAATAATATTGTCAATTAATTCTAGTTGTATGTTCCTGTATTTAAGTATTAGTCCACTTATTTAATCATTTTTGGACTCTTTCATCTTCAATGCATTGTTATCTGTTATTCAACGTAACACTGAATCACACTCAATGCAAAGGTGCGTGATAAGCTGACATCCGCTTGGTTACCTAGTATGTGCACCCCCCTCCGTTGCAGACTTTATTTTCTTTACGCTGTGCCCTCAGGTTTGACAGATCAAAAGGCAGACATACTTCTTTTCTCCTCTCAAATCGTATGTTACCAGCAAGTACCCCCTCAGCACCTCTGCCTCTTGGATATTTCTCAACCTGTAATGACTCTCTGAGGATATCCATTTCCACACCAGAGCCGGGCTGTCTGAACTTAAAAAGGACCCAGACAAATATGATAATTGTCTCCAAAAGGCCTGTACTCTGACATGCTTGATTTTTCATTTCTGTTTCTTTTTCCCCCTCCTTTATTTTGTTCTTTTTCAAACTGAGAATGTTCACCATATGGAGCTGAAATCCAAACCTGAATTCCCCTCATTCTCTGATTTACTTGGAAGGAGGGCCCCTCATTCACAGCCCTTCAGGGATGTTGTCTAAAAGACACATCTAACCTAGAGCACAGTGACTAAAGCGATGAAAAATGCAAACACCATTTTTTTCCCATCCATCTTCAAACATCCTCTGATGAAAACAGCATTTTTTTCTGAGTGATTCGTGTGGCCCTCGTGAATATTGCATTTGCTCGGAACAACAGGGAGATAAAGCTGAAGCTTGTGGCTCCTGTGACCGGAAGGAATATTAATAGATATAATAAGGTTTTGGATTGTAAAATAGTTAAAAATGATTTATTTTGAATGACAGAGGGCAAATTAGAATAACAACAACAAATCAGCATTAATTGAAACATTGTCCAATGTAATTGTAAGTGGCCTAGGGTTGACCTTTACAGAATAACATTTAGCTAATATGAAGGGATCCTTGCAGCTCAACTCATCTCCTGCAGTCTCTCAATCTGAGTACTGCCCTTTTATTTATTTTCCCGCTCATAATGAATGCTTTCTAATAAACACAGGCACAGTGTAGTTCAGTTTTTAAACAGATTATGCAGTGGAGGTGCAGTGTCCACTAATGTAGGACTTCAGAATAATCTTCAAACTTGTGTCAAGACCACTTTTTGAAGTTGACAGTATTTCCACTTTGGCTTCTGTCTTACCTATTAAAGGACTTATGGGGGTTTAAATGATTTTATATGACAAGGGGTCAAGATCACTCATTCTAGGTGTGTGTCAAGCTACCTTCCATCAACATTCTACGTAGCTGATATTAATTATGGCAGACTCAGGCTGAATCCCTATTCCTGGAGACCATTCCCAGTGGTGTGGCATACTTCTGTGCCTTCTGCTCAGAGTTGCTGATAAACTCACTGGTTTTATGTTGCCTCGTCTGCATTTATTTGCCAGCCACTAAAGACTGAATCTCCTGGACTGACCATGGTGTAGTTTGGAGGTGTCATGTGGATTAATGTACCGATATATTTACTTTCAACTTCCTCATCTGTATTTTGTAAAGGGACGGGTTCCAGAGACTGTGAATGACTTAGCAGGTCGCAAAGTGTTGTTCCTTTTCTTTAGGGGGATATTTCAACTCCTACCCCTTGCATCTCATTTTCAAGGGGCAGGGGTAAGAGGTAGGGCTAAGGGTTGAATTGGGATTGGGCCTCAGTATTTCTCATATGTGTTGAATGATCAAAATAAAAATATGTATTTATCCTTTTTCGATGAAAGTTTTTACGTCTATGGTTAATAAGTGGATTGATCCATCATTTTGCTGTGAACACTATTCAAAAACTCAGGTGCCCCACAGCCCCTCTGTTTATTTGACGTGGCCTTTGTCTTATATTTTCCTGTTCTTATCTTGTCTTGACTTGGTTTCAATACACCCTGGTGCTTGTATTGCCTTGGACTCTTGGTGGAAAAGTTGTCCAATGTGATGTAACTTAAGTATTGACTGAAACTGTAACCATTATATATTGGTGTTGACTGGTTGAGTAGGTGAACTTGTCAGGAGCAGTTTATGAAGTATAGTCCATACTGACATATGCTCATTGTGGAATGTTGTGTGGAAACAGAAGTAAAAAAACAACAACTTTTTTTAAAATATTAAAACAAAGTGGCCAATGCATAGACTAATATGAGGTTATTGCAGCTCATCCCTTATTTTCTGGTCTGGACTTATTGCAGAACAAACTAAAATGTTTTGGTGAAGTAATTGTGAACCGTGTAGGAATGGAAATGCATGTGTTAGTGAGTCTGAAGCTATTTAAAATGCACACGGCTCAGTGAATTTGAACCTGTCCAGAGGACAGAGATGACTTCATCATTACCTCACCCCGCTCTGCTAGAGGACTTATCAAAAACATGTGGCTTTACTCTCTCTACACAGTGCAAATTGATTGAGTTTTGGACTGCAGTGTTTTTCCTTTGTTAGAGGACATGTGTGTCTGTGCGCAAGCAGACTTCATTTTATTATCTTGGATTTTCTTGCCTCTCTGTGGATTTTGACTTCATCTGTCATTCATTTGGTGTGCTCCAGCCTGCAGCTCTGGGTTTGGTCAAACAGTCCTGAGGCTGGCTGTGTTGGACAGGATTGTACACCATGCCTGAGTGTTTGAGTCTGTGTTAGTTGCATCCAATGAAGCCAGATTTAAAACATATTGGGGATAACATTTAGTTTATCTTATTTTAACATGACTGTAAACTGCAGCGCTTTATAGCAAACTGGAATTGTGAAGTTTAAAGGCTGCCCTTAGGACATCCAGTTATTTTTATCAAGAAAATAGAGCTCATAATAATTAACCTGAAATACTGATCTCTTCTGGTTTGAGAAATGAGGGCATGTAGAGATGTGTGAACCCCCCCCCACAGCCCTTCATTCATTTGAAGCCAAAGTGCTGTGCTAGCCCATCAGACACCAACTCACATTCTTTGTAGGTTAATTTGTAACCTGAGCACTGTAGTTCACATTTACAACTTTAAAGCTGCTGTAGTTGCATCAAACTAAACATTTCTGGATATGTTTAACATGAGTATTGTCTGAAACACTCACTGTCTGACTCAAAAATCAGCTGACTTATGATATCCATTAACTTGATTTATTTATTGGAGTTATAATAATAAGCGATAGAGAGTAAAATAACTGATAAACCAAATTGGGGAATATTTGTCAAAACTGCAGATGTGTTGACTCACCTGACTGTACTGTATGTACTAGCATGAAGTGGTACTTTCCATGAATACTCCCAACAAAGCAGGAAGGGGGCACAACATTTGGAAGGGGAAAACCCTACCAACATAGTTCTTCTGTCGTGTTCAACTCTACTATTCACCTGTCACACATGCTTAGGTGAATATATCCATTCCGATATGTTTTCAAAGGATGAATGAATAAAGTTGTATTAAGCTGCTGATCTCCAATATTAGTGTTTTACTTTTATGCACTGATTCCTCTGACCAAAAATAAATCAGGCAAAGCTAAACTGTCTCCCCTCTCTTACGATTGTCTTTCCATGCTCATGGTGCTGTTTGATGTGATGCATGTGTGGGCTCACTGTTTAGATTCAGAGTTGTTTGGTTGCCAGAGCCAAATGTCCCAGTGGGGTGGGGTTAGAATAACCTCATTATACACTTGTGGGTGGATGAATTACTGAGAGCATCTGGCCTGGGATACAGTTGACTTGTGTCCACCTCGGACATGTATGTTGGTCCAGACCACCACCCTTATGCTATTATTTAAGATGTGCGTCCTCTATGTAAATGTCTTGACGCGTGGGTAAGTTTTTACGGAGTTCATCACATGTTTGTGGTTTCACAGGCTTTCCTCTGTTTGTGTGTGAGGGGGCAGTCCCTGGAAGCTGGTAGTGGGTCTTCCCATGCAATAGGGAAGACGTTTGCAAAGATATTTGAGTTAAGTTACCATGGAAACAGCTTCTGCCTCTGACCATGGGACAGGGAAAGGTGCCAAGTTTGAAGTCAAATGAACTCTGGAATCAGACAGGCTTCTTTTGATTCCAGATGCCATTGCTGTATTAAAATATATCTGTCAGGGTTAAAAATTTAAAGATTAGTTAAAAGATAATTTTGAATGCCCTTCTATCCTATTTAATCATATGCAGAGCGATCATTTTTTGCGATTTTTAATTAATCAGTAGCTAATTTTTCATGTACTTAAATAACCCTTAAAGAATTCTATCATGTGGAAATAGTTTTGAAATGATTATTTGACATCAGGCGGTTATGATTATATATATTATGTTACGATAAGCTGTCATTTCTAAAAAAAAAAAAACTAAAATAAAATGTGGTGCTTGATGTGCTGTTCTTTTTTGTCTGGGTCTATGGCCAGTAAGTCTGAGTGCGCAACCTCTGCTTGTGGAGAAGGCGGTAGCACCTCGTTTCTGTGCCCCAAGTGTCTGCATTAATATGCAGATTAGATTAGAATTCTTCCAGGTCACTTCATCTGTCAAATGAATCTACTGTCATCTTTAGTGTACAGGCGGAGGGAAATATCCTAGCATGTGACGTACGACCGTTGGGACTTCTGTTTATTACCCAATGACAATCCATTCCTCACAGTGTTCATGTGAGGTTCATTTTGTTCATATATAGCTTGAAGCTGTGTGTGTGTGTGTGTGTTTGTTTGAATTCATATCTTTATGGGGACATTGATATGTTTACATAGTCACACCATAGGTGCCTCTGACACTATAGGGATGAAAGTTCAGGTCCCCACGAGGGTTATATATAAGTAATGGTCCCCACAAGTAAAATAGAAATGATGTGGACCTACAAATACATTAATTTTTTTTTTCCAGAAGTCCTCACAAAGCATGGAGGAAACATGTGCAAAGTGAAACTTGTATTTTTCAAAGGTTTGAAGATGTGTTTACTTTTTAAAAAAAGTATTTATTTTTATGTATTTTTTAATTATTTATTTATTTATTCATTTTTTATGTATTTATTTTTAAAAATATATTATTGATTTAATTTTTAAATTTATTTATGTATTTAGATTTTTTTATTTAATTTAATCTGCAAATTATTATCATTATATTATTTTATTTTATTTAAAAAATATAAGAAGTGTTTACACTCACTACCCAATTGCTACTTGATTACAAGCTTGGTCCTCATGAGACATGCAAACAAGTATGTGTTTGTGTGTTCTGTTCCTAGCTTTATGGGGACATTGATATGTTTACACAGTCACATCATAGGGACCTCTGACACTATATATATATACTATACTATATATATATATATATATATATATATATATATATATATATATATATATATATATATATATATATATATATATATATATATATATATATATATATATATATATATATGTGTGTGTGTGTTTGTTTGAATTCATATCTTTATGGGGACATTGATATGTTTACATAGTCACACCATAGGTGCCTCTGACACTATAGGGATGAAAGTTCAGGTCCCCACGAGGGTTATATATAAGTAAAGGTTCCCACTAGTAAAATGGAAATGATGTGGCCCTATAAATACATTAATTCGTTTTTTTTCCAGACGTCCCCATAAAGCATGGAGGAAACAGGTGCAAAGCTAAACATATCTTTTTAAAGGTTTGACGATGTGTTTACTTAAAATATATATTTATTTGTATGTATTTTTTTTTATTATTATTTTATTTTCATTTAGTTATTTTAAATGTAATTTTCACATTATTATTATTATTATTATTATTATTATTATTATTATTATTATTATTATTATTATTATTATTATTATTATTATTATTATTATTATTATTAATAATAATTTTAAGTTTTAATTAAAAAAAAATTGCTTACACTCACTACCCAATGGCTACTTGATTAGTCCTCACAAGACATGTAAACGAGTGTGTGTGTGTGTGTGTGTGTGGTGGCTGTGGGTGTGTCTGGCCATGTGAGTAGATTCTATAAATGCTTTCATTACTGGTGTTGATCCCTTCGCTGTTTTGGGACAGGGGAAGGATGCACTGTCAAATGACCTGAGAGTGATGGAAAGCTCATATTGCATTGTTCATTTAATGTTCATTCGCCCTCGTGTTTTCTCAATGTGTGTGTTATCTGGCAACACTGTATCTTGAAATATACTGCAGAATTTTAAAAATATCCAACCGGCTCGGCTGCTTGCAGTTAAATTTCAATATTCATTTAAATATACTCTAATTTCTGTTTCAGATTGATACATTGATAGTAAAATAATGGCTGATATCTAGGTTGATTTTTATAGTTGAGCTAAAGCGTTTATTATTAAAGTTGTTGGGAATGCTTATTATACTCTAGTTTATTTCACCACAGTTCCACACATGTTTATACTTCTTATAATAAAATAAGATGTATTTAAAGTGCTTTGGTTGGGCATCTGCATAGGCTTCCTGTATCGTGAACACGATCTGAATTTGTTTTCATCATCACGACTCGATTTAATCTCCAGTAGAAACACATATCGTATGATCTCCAGTCTACTAACCAAACATCTCCAAATCCTAAAGAATCATTATTGCTAGCCTTGCGACATTAATGTTAACAAACCACTCATATTAAAACATGCTCAGTAAAATCCTGTAATTATAACAACAGGCGGCCCGTGTAAAATAAATATTAGCGGAGGAGGAAAATTTAGACAGCACTCTTTGTGTGTTTTCACAGCTCTCCTGAAAAACAAATCTGCCAAATGAAGATCATTCATGTCATAAGACTGTCTAGCTCTTCTCTCCTTAGTTGAGACACATTTCTTTACCATTTTTGTTGCTGCACTATAAAAGTCCTACAAAAACATAGAAAAATATGCATCTGTATCCATGTTACAGAGTGTGATCCAATAACACTGTGTGTCTTTAAACTTCATTTTGTTATTATTGCACAAAACAGATTAAACTAACCGTCCATTTCTGGATCATATTGGTTTATTTGTGCTTAACAAAAGAAATAGACATTGGAGGCAGATGTTTGTCTTTCAGTCACATCAACCATAGATGTGTTTGCATGAGCTTATTTAATCTGCATTTTAAATTTATGGTTTATGGAAATAATTGAACAAATAAATATATAATTTTTATGCTCACATGAGGTGTTTTATTCATGTGTTTAATAAACATTAAAACAACAATTCTGACAGTGTGACGAACACATACTGAAGAGGTTTGATATGAAAATCTACTAGTTTATTCACTTCAAAATGAAAATGTACAAGCATATTTTCTTTTTTGTAACCCTTTCCAAACCTCACTGTAAATAATGCTTGTAATAAAAGGATATACAACTAATGTGATGGTAGTACATGCATTGCAGAGTGGATTTGCAGTTGTATATAACCTTTTAGAGACAGAGTTCTGTGGCTGAATATAAAAGGAAACAAAAGAACACCAAACATTGAATTAATAAAAAGCCTTTTAACAAAAGATCGTCTTACCGGGCTAATCTCTCTCAATTGTTTAATTATGTGTGAAATAAAGAATGTGTCACATTATAACTTAAACTAAAGCGGCTGCAAATGTGCATGTTGTGGAATATTCCTGTAGTACTAGTTTAGTTGAGGATTTTAGTGGAAATGGTAATAAAAAAAAAAAGAAAACAGTGAAAATGCTGTGGGTAATGTGTACATTTGTGTGTGTGTACAAGCTCCCATTTGCCTTTTGTGTCCAGGAAACACACTTTATTGCCTTTCTGACCAAACCTCTACATTTACCACATCATCTGCCACTGCACAGCAGGCACACCCATGCCTCAGTTCCTGTTTGGACACACATGCACCGTGTTGTATCACACACCCAGCAACAAATCACTGCTGGCAGTTCTGAGCCTCACTGGCTGCTGAGTCCTGGTCCTGGTGTGGGTATGTACTGTGGTGCATTTCTTTGTTGTCTGCACCAGCTTGTGAACTAAACCCAGTTTAAACCCTGCGTCAGCAATTAAAAGCTTGGGCTTATCTATTTATCCTGTGTGGTCGTAATTAATTGCTGTTACTCAGGCCTTTAATTGATTTTCAGTTTTATGGGATTGTATCACATGGATGACTGTAACAAAATGGGACCTGGGGTGACATGTCTTCTGATAATACTGTATTAACATTTAATGATAGACTGATATTTTTTGGCGGGGTGGCACAGTGGTAGTGTGTCGCACTCATGCATCACAGTAAGAAGAAGGTGTTCAATTTGAACACCAGTCTGTGGGACACTTCTATCTGAAGTTTGCATGTCGTCTGCATGGGTTCTCCTCTGGTAGTCCCGCTTCCTCCCACCATCCAAAGACATGCACTGGTAGGTTAATTGGTTACTCTAAAGCAGGCATCACCAAACTGTTCCATAAAGGGCAGGTTTTTGTTCCAACATAGCAGCAGCACACCAGACTGGATTCAATTATTCAACTGATCTCAGTCTTCAGAGAGTTCACTGGTCAACCTGTGGACTCTTGGTTGGTTGGAACAAAAACCTGCAGCCACACCGGCCCTTTATGGAATAGTTTGGAAATGCCTGCTCTAAAGATGGCCCATATGTGAGAGTGATTGTCTTTATATGTCAAACCTACAATGAATTCAACAAGTCCAGGCTGTACCCCGCCTTTGCCCATTGTAGCTGGGATAGGTGCCATGTGACCCTAGTGAGCATAAAGTGGGTTCAGAAAATGGATGGATGATATATTGATACTTATATTTTTTTCTGTTGTGTTGGCCGATAAGCTCTTTTTTTTCCCTGCCATGATTTACTGACAGTCGAAGTTCATGGCACTTCAGTGTTTTTGGAGATACTGCTGTCCACACTGAAAAAAATATTTTCTTTGGTGTTGTAATATTTATTAAGTTAAATGTCACAATAATTATTAGGTTGAATGTTTAGATTTTTATTTTCTTATTGTGAGTAAAGAATATTTCCTCACATTTTATTTCAGTTATCATTGGACAGAGAAAAAAAAAATCTGTATCACTCCGAATATCATCTTAGAAATATCGGCAGCCTGTACCGGTCCTCAGCTAAGGCCAATGTTACAAAAATTGATATCTGTCCCAAAATATCCATTACGGTAAATCACTATTAAAATTAAATTTCAGTTGTAGCATTGTGATATTTTTTCCAGCAGTAAATCTTTCATCGTTTTCGTGTGTTTGCGCCTCTACTGAAGCAGCTACAGTGTATTTAAAGGCTGTGGGTGGAGTGTGAACTATGTGTAAGGTGACATTAGATCCTGAGGACCACCTCTGTGCTAATCCATGGTTCGTTTACTTTTCTCCTGTTGGATCACAAATGGTCATGTTGCCCTTGGATGTGTTTACTGAGTTACATTTGCTAAAATGACCCCGTATCCTTTGAAAACTAAAAATACCGCTCAGAACACGAGCTTGGCATGCATCTTGGTATGGGTTAGAATTCCAGAAGAAGTCAAGTCATTTACAAAATATGTAAATGTAAAGTCAAAGAGGACTTTTGCATAACAAAGCTGCACACTTCAGAAAAAAGATTTTGTACTTGATAAATGCTGAAAAAAACCCCACATTTCTAGTAGCCTAAAAATACAAGAACGTATTGTGACAATGATTGCAATTTACTTGATCGTACATACTTATTGAATATTAAACATGTGTTGTATATAAAGTAGTAAATGGTTGTCAGGTTCCAAGAACAGCTGATGCAGTAATATACAGTAGGAGTGTACACCAGACAGATCCACTGTTACATCACTGTGGGGTGTGGTTACAGGTGCAATAGAATAACCAACATGTCACCCATCTGTAACGCTGGGTGTGGTCACAGTCCAACCAAAGAAACTGCTTTTTGACCTTTTACATTTTACATTTAATGTTTGTTTAGATGCATTTTGACAGTGACTATATGGATAGAACATTTTCCATATGATTGTGAAGTGCCTGTTTGTGCTAAAAACAAAAAGAAAATTATTGCACTCATTAGATACGAGAAAAATCAAGTCAATTTTGACGCTTTCCATATTGATTTGACATGAATTTAAATAGCTCATGCTTAACCTTTTTAATTGTAGAGAAGACCATGTGAATGATGAAACCAATATAGAGTTTGAAACCTCCAGTCACTCCTTATGTTGCATAGACAGTTTAATCTACAGAGAAATAACATGTTGAACTGTGACCTCAGATTCATCTGTTATTGAAGTCGGCATTTATGCAACACAAGTCTTTCTAGTGTCTGCAGAGAGGCAGTTTGTCTTGACACTGCTATTGCTGATGTTGCTATGCATCTCCTCTGCTGGTGGGCCTATGGGTGCCATTAATGACGCATGCTGCTATGTGCTCACTAGCCTCCTGGGCAGCAGCCTGCCAGTCTGTGTTTTCTGCACAATACAACTGTTTTTATTTTCCCAATAAACATTTACTGTGTGTCATATATATTATATTCACTCCATTGCTGTAATGCTGTACAGTGTTTTTTTTTTTTAGAAAGACTTTAGTTTTAATGCAGTTCTTATAAAGTGGTAGAGGCCTGTTAACATGACCTCTGTTTTGGAATAGTGCACTGGAACCTGTGAAATGGAAGTTGTATTTGTTATGGAAACTAAGACTACTTTTTGTATTTGTTATGGAAACTAAGACTACTTTTTGTATTTTATTTTTATCTCAGGTGTCAAAGTTCTTGCTCTTTTGTTTTAAAGTAATCAGACATGAATGTTTGTTGTACTACTGTTAATGATCATAGTATTGTCATTACTGTGGCTATTGTGCTGTTATAGTATTGTATTTTTTTTTTTTTTCATTTTAAACCTCAGCATGTTTCTGTTAATTAATTTTTTCTGCAGGGTGTTTTTTTTTCAAAATGATGGAAAAAAAACCCCCTGACTTAATTAGTTAGTTGTATGCCTTGCCATCTGGCTGTTTTCCCACCGACTGTCACTCATGGTCGTCAACTCAGTCGTCATATTTGTGTCTGCAGGGGTTGAACACATGAACAAGCTGCTCACTGGAGGAAAGCAGATTGCTGACTGTCACACCCAGTGTTCCCTGTGTGTTACCACTTTCTGTTACTCAAGGAGCGATGTTGCATTACATCCTGTCCTTTGAGATTGACAAACAAGCCTTTAAAGGAGCAAAGCACAAGCATTTGTTCAGCATGTTGTATCGCTTGATGTGTTTTCTTCTCAACTTTTTGAGTTGTTGGTTATATCAGTGCCTCCCGTGACTTTATACTTCCGTCATACTACAGTCAAAATAAAAAAATGAAGTAAAAACTCTACATTATTCATTTTGGTGTAGGAAGTCACTGTCCATGTATTTCAGTACTTTAAGGTAAAACGAACGATTCCAAGGACAAACACATTGTCTTCCTTATCGTTTTCCCCTCCTGATAGGATACCCACACACATGCTCACAGTTTCCACTGAGGATGTATCTGGTCAGAGAAAGAAAGATACCCTGTCAGATGTCTATGTCATGTCAGATGTTTGTTACTTCGTGGTGCAGGATAGAGAGTATGGGAAAGATCGATTTCCTTTTCCTCAGTGGAGCTTCTTTTGTTTTGTCCTTTCAGGACAGTCACAGATATACCACGAGTGGGAAGTTGGACAAATAGTGACTGTAGCACATGGCTATGTTGTATCCCACACACCAGATTTCTGTGGCCTTTATGAGCTGATGAGGTTTCAAGAATAACTTTGCGGAGTGATGTCATTCATCTTGTGGTCAGAAGGAAATCAGTGGTGTCCCCTAAAGCTGATCTCATCAGCTTCAGCCTCGTTTTGATATATTTGTGTCCTGCAAAAGTCTGTTTCATGACCTGTGGGACATTAGAACAGAGGGAAAAGATGACAACTAGGATTGTGGTGTTTACTATAGTAAAACCAAAATGTCCCCAGCATGGCCCACAGAAGTCAAAGTAGCTGTTGTATTAGTCATTAATGTTTAGGACTGAACTGTACTTAGAAAAGATTGGACACGTTTGCTCCTAAAAAAGAGAAATTCTAAATTGACTTCTTTTTTAACGTGTCTTAATTCTTTTTTTTTTTCTTTTTTTTGTCTGCATTTGTTCTCATTGTTTAACACCACAGAGAGGGTGTCAACATTGTTTGAGATCAATGCATTTTTTAGTCTTGCAGCCAAATATTTGTCTTAATTCAATTATTTCATGTGATTCAGATGCATATAACGTGTTATTGTAAAAATGCTGACTATCATACTTTATATTATACCAAAGCACTGAATGATTTCACAACCGTTTGCAGAAGGAAATAATTGCATCTGAATTTCACAGACCATTGTTGGGTGTGTGTACATTTTATTGCATGAGAGGGTGTGTTTGTGCAATAATACAAATCTTTGTGAGGGTATTTGCTTGTCTTTAAGAGAACATCTAATTGGGTGAATGATAAGGTTTTCAGACTGAAACCGATTATTATTATTTGTATCATTTGGATCAAGAGCTGTGTTGGACCTCATATTTTATAAATCACTGTATTGAATATGAAATATTACAATAGAATCATTATTTTACTATTCCCATTTTTTTTCTTATATTGCTTTTTAAATTGCTCTATAGTACGTTCTATTACTGAGATAATGAATTCAGTCCAGCTCTAAAGATGTTGACCTTAACCTTCTGAAGAACCGATTGGCCCTATTGGGATTTACAGTGTGTAACATAATTCAAACTGTTATATTTATTAATAAAGCAAATTCAAACAAAGCTGAACGTTTAATGGGCCTGTAATCTGAGGAGTTGTGTTGTGCACTTTTCCTGAACTCCTCTTTCAGCAAGACTCTCTTCCTGTTAGTACAGCTGTCAGGGTGATGTGTTCAGAAGGGCTTTGTAGAGCGTGGCATGCTGCCAGGACTGTATGCACATCAACCTGAGAGAAAGTACAAGCTAAGAGCATACACAGTGACGAACAATAGACAGGATGTAAATGGTTCCACACAGACATGCATCTTTATCTGTGCTGAGTCGTATTTCATGCCTGTCGTGGTCATTTAAATACATGGCTCAGTAGTGGTTGCGGTGATTATTTTTTCATGCACGTGCTTATTTATAAAGTATTAAATTTTTGTGTGTTTAAGTTCAAATCAAGTATTAAGCTAAACTGACATGGTTTTACAGAGATGTATGTATAAAATGAAAGTAGTATCTGTTTGTTTATGCCTCTATTCCAGAGTTTCCTCATAGCATATAGTGATGTTTTTTTCCACATTATTTATCCACAATGGATTATTGTATATTTGGTCAGAGATAAATATACTCCTGCTGGGCTGGGATTGGGTGAGTGTGTAGTGATGCATATGTCACTTAAAGACCTCAAAATCCTAAAGTTACAGTAGAAAATCCCTACAACTAAAGAGCAAGTCTGCTATAATCATTTAAAATTAGTACTATGATCTCAGGAAACATGTTTTCTATTTCTTAATCTGGTTTCTGCTTTTGGTTTCTGCATGACAATATGGGACTGAAAGTTTCCATGTATAAGGCTAATCTCTGAGGCTTTGTATGTGTAAACTTTAATGTTGAACAGTGGAAAATATCTG
The DNA here is from genome assembly GCA_020466265.1 of Siphamia tubifer. Lineage (NCBI taxonomy): Eukaryota > Metazoa > Chordata > Actinopteri > Kurtiformes > Apogonidae > Siphamia > Siphamia tubifer. Next base: position 19,180,536 of record CM035783.1, on the reverse strand, counting down.
GATGGAGTCTGCTGTGCTTTAAGAGGCATTATGTGTTTATGGGTGGGGTTTGCCTCATAAAAAGTGTGGAGTAACAGCTCAATTTGGGATGGAGTAAGGATTAAGGGACCTTTTAGATGAGGGTCGAATCATTAGGCTCTTTCCCCTTAGGAACTATTTGTAGTTCCTATAACCTTTTTAGTTCCTAGAACCTTTTTAGTTCCTCCTGGGAGGCAGGGTCTTTTTTTTTTACTTCTTCAGGAACTATATGACATAGGTGTTTGGTGATTGGTAGAGCAGAGATCACCCCTATTTATGCATTTCCTCATCTTTCAGGACCACTATCTTTAAAACCGTCTGTGTAGCGTCACCTGTGTGTCGGTAAAAAAGACAGAGAAAGTAGTAAATAAACGGACCCAACGATGCGGGTTTTATTTTGGGTTAATAGGGATGTTGGTTAAAGCTATGAAATTAACACACGTTGTAGTATCACCTGCAGCTGGATTCTTCATCTCACTCTCTGTAAACTCCTCCATTCTTGACATTAGACGCTGTATTTGACCATGAGTAACATTCCTGTGATACAGAACATTCTCTATTGTAGCTTATATTAGTGCTGTCTTCTACTTCCTTATGTAATTGTTGAATTTAGTGCTTAAAGAATACATCACTGCTGCAGACATTAGCGTCACATTGGCCCCTCCCATGGTGCCTACTGCCCTGTCAGAATACAAACCCAAAGGTTCCCTAGTTCTAAGAACTAAATAGTTCCTAGAACTACTCTGTGGGAAAGCGCCTATTACCTGTGCTGTCGTAGGAAAAGAGGAACAAATTTAAGATGAGCAGTTACTGTGATTTTATAGTTTCTATTACCGTAGTAGCATATTAATATTAGTGTGGATGCATGTTTTGTCGGAAGCCATTTCTAAATGTCAGGTTAGTTTAGACATGGTCAAACATGTATTATAAGGCCAAGTAGACAATCCAATTAAATGGTAAATGGACTGCTTATATCTTGCTTTTATCCAAAGTGCTTTAGATTTTTAACCTTACAAGCATTCGCCCATTCACACACACATACACACACACACACCAGTGGGCGGCTGCTGCCATGCAAGGTGCTGCCAAACCTACTGGGAGCACTTCAGGGTTTTGTGTCTTGCTCAAGGACATTTTGACATGTGTACAGCCAGAGCCGGGATGCAAACCAGCAACCCTTCAATCATTGGATGACCTGCTCTACCAACTGAACCACATCCACCCCCGGTGAATGAGCGCAACGTGTATCTTACCTGCCTTCTGAGGCTGATTGTGCAGATAAGTAAAGTGATGACGCACACGCCCAATTTTTTGTTCAACCAAATAGTTTTACTTGACCTGCTGTCTCATATCTCTTCATCTCTGCGTCTCTACTTTTGAACTCGTTGCCCACTCATAACACTCACTTACATTTAAATCAGCTCAATAAGGGAGTCAGCAATGACAGCATCACTTGTCAACTTCTCCTTCCTTCAACTGAATTGTCCAGTCAGCAGGCTTTCAGAAAATGACCAGGCTACACAGAGTGGACATTGCAGCTCTCACAGAGTCTCACTAAACCATTGTGACTAAATTAGATTAATGAGCTTCTTTGGGTTATTGTATAACTGGGTAAAACTAAACTAACAGGAGTGGCCTTTCATCACACCCCCCATGACCCAGAGCTTAGGTCACACACATGAAGTCAAACATTCAACATCTGGATGGGGTCAGCTACAAACAGCCTTCCCTCCCCATAATAATCCTAATGCAAAATCTATTTACAAACACTCCTGCAAATTAGTCTGATTTTATATAATGAGGCTGGAGGGGCCATCACAAAAAGGGTCTGGACTCTGGACAGTCACATCCATTAAATCAGAGGCCACCACAGCGGTCAGCAGGAAACATTGTTGTGTAACTGTGCTAGTTATTCTTGACTCTCCTCATCTCACCCAAGAAAAAATGATTAGTATGTGAGGTTTAGTGCCTGGCCTAACCTGTCTCCACTTTGTTCACAGCCAACAACCCATGCACACTTACATTCCTGGTAGATACTGTAACTTTGTAACATGCACGCGTATTTGTGGTTTAGCAACAAAAGTTAAGATAAGATAAAATCATTACAATGATGATGACTTATTTTTGACCCAATGGAATACATTTTTGCATTGAGAGATTGCTTCACTATGCCACTACCAGCATGTAATTGATAATCATATAATGAGCTGTGTACTTGCTGGTTGCTTCTTCTTAATACAGACCAAAAATACGCCTTTTAGTATGTGCTAAATATGCAGATTTGTGGATCAAAGTCATTGTCAGACTTAAGCTCCATTGTCTTTGAGCTCCAACAGTATTAAACAATATCTCCAGCTCAGAATCAGAATACAAATGAAGGGTTAACTACAAAAATAAAGGAGCAAACCTGCAAAAAATAGGACAATATAGTGAGTTGTGTTGGGTGAAACAGTTGTGCGTGCGTTCATCTCCATTAATAACTGCAGATCTCCTACTCCTGCTGCTCTCCCACAAGGTGTTCCCAAAGGTTCAATACTGGGCCCCTTCCTCTTTATATTATACCTATTTTCCCTTAGCTGTCGCCATCTTCTTTTTCTTCTCCTTCTTATACAGTCAAGTATTTCCATATTAGATCACTTAGGCCTCCCATTTCCCTGTAAAAAAAATTATTTTTGTCTTCTGTAAAATTCATCATTGAACTGGAATATGTTTTTTTTTAACTACGTAATCAATAAACTATATATTTATATATGTGAAACGTGAGCCAATTGGAGTTCCTTCAGTTAAACTATTAATTGTTATGATGAGTGTATTCTACATTCAAGCATTTTCTATTAATTTACTAGATGCACAAGACATACAGAGAACTGAGATGCTGTTTCTCTTATGAATTAGGGTTGTACAATATTGGAAAAAAAACTGATGTGACTTTTTTTTAACCTTGCGATATATATATATATATATATATATATATATACATATATATATATATATATATATATATATATATATATATATATATATATATATATATATATATATATATATATATATATATATATATATATATATATATATGTTACGATGTGAAAAAATAGCCATGAGGATATAATTGCTGTGTGGTGCCGAAGTAAATGGCCATACAATTTAGTTGGTGGTGACAGGTGGAAAACACTGTCAAAACAAAACATGTTTCAGTACTGTCCACCCTGTAGCTGAAATAATTCCAGATAATTGATGTTGCTTTTCTTTTTGGCACCAAATCTTCGTTTTTAGTGATTTTTTTCTCTTGTTTTTTTTGCAAATTTTCAAAGTCTTTACTCACTCCAAACTGCTTAATAATGATTGTGATTAGTGTACCTGACATGTGATTGTAATGATTGTGATTAGGGTACCTGACACACACTCAGAGTGTGTGTCAGGTACCCTTGAAATTAGATCAAAACACTGCGAGGACCAACAATGTTTGCGTATACAAACATTGCAGTGACGATGCTCAAACATTATATTCAGCAGCTCTACTACTGTATGAATGAACACTTATTGTCCTGTTTTACAGGCTTTTCATTGTCAACACCTGAGAACCTGAAGAGAGAAAATTCTTCACTTCAGTAAACTGTAAAAAAAAAAAAAAAAAAATACCCAGGAAAACCGATTTAGCAGATGTTTCCAATTCTTCTCCATTCAACCAGCCAGGATGAGTGTTTCCACAAGTGCAGGATATTCAGATTTCAGGTGTCTTTCATCCGGCAGTTACAGTTATTGTCTGTTACATAATTTCCAGCTGTTGACCTCTTGCTTCATTCAGACTAATGGCCTCTGTGGATTTATAGTTTCAGACACAAATTTAGAATATTTTATGGTCTGTTTTAGGGTCAGGCCCTAAATTCTCCATAGCCACTTATCATTCCAGAGGTATACAGGCTTTCAGTAAAAGCTCATCTCACATGCTATCAATAGCTCCGGTGTTCTCCAATGGTGAGCCGTGCTCCCACTGTTGACACAGTTGGCGTTTGTGCGGCTGACATAGTTGATGGTTATCAAGGACCGACCAAGTCTCCTTAGCGGCCTGCAACTGGGTGAAGCCTCAGGTCTGGTACAGAGGTACAGGCTGCTCTACATACGGCAACAACACTGACCACAGTGACCGGGATCACACATCATAAGGCCTGGAATCTTATAAGAAATTATATCCTTATGCGTCCATGAGTACTACTGTGGTCTTTAAAATTCCAAAAGGTTTCAGAAAGAAACCTAGAGGAACATTGAGAATGCAGATCTGTTACACAATGGCCTCGCATGCATCGTATTTCACCTCCTGCTGTGTCTTCGTATAAACAAGGATTTCCTCCTGAACACGCTCGTCTAAACGCAGATGAAAAACTGAAGATGAGACATCACGTTTGCACCTTCTGTTTTCATCGTCTCTGTATAAATGTAGCCTTAGACTTGTTTTCATTGGTGTATATACGTCACATTGTTCGCTGCTCTGATTGGCCTATTACATGCAGAGCAGTTTGAAAGACAGCCGTTGTTCGCACCCATACGCTTAAGCTCAGTTTATGGATCATCTGCAGACAATGAATTCATATCATAGTTGGGCTTGCCAGGCTAGTAAAATACATTGTTGTGTATTTAACAAACTATAGCTTTTGGAAAACTAAAAAAAAAAAAAAAAGAACAAAATAATAATGGAAATGATGTAATATATCATTTGTCCCTAAGAGCATTTTTGACTTGGTGTATCTAAACAAAATAGGCATTAATTTCTTCTGTTGAACATTTTCTGACTAAGGCTCATGACTGTTAAAGAAAGCGGGGGGAAAAAAACCCATCTGATTCAGACCCTTATTTGGTACATCCTTGGAACATACCCTCCCCATTCACCAAGTTTCTTGAAAGCTAATGCTGTATTTTTAGCTTTTTCCCGCAATCCTGCTGACAGACATGTGGACAAATGAGGTTGATCACACAACTTTCTTGGCAGTGATAGTGAGTTCAACACAGTTTCATTCATCCCTGCTGGGTCTTCTAACAGAGAAATGACTCCTGAGGAAGGAAGAATTTTTTTTATTTTTTCCAAAATTCTTATTTTGGCATTTGATTAGTCATAGTGGAGTGAGACTGGAAGGGTGGTGGAGACAAAGAGGAAGCTAGACGTACGGTGTATAGAGCTCTGGCTGGATTTGACCCTGGGCTGCTGTGCCAATGACACGCCTGCATTAGCATTAGCTGATGTCAAATGTAAGGTCTGCCAGTTAGAGTGGCTTTTGATTTTTTGCAATAGAGCATTTGATGCAAGAGTAACATTAGTCTTTGGGAAGAATGTGTTGAGATTATTGTTGTAAAATGTCATTTAATCTGTTGTTTTTGATTAGATTAGTAGAGTTTCCACATGTGCTCTGCTTAGAAGAGTATCCAGAGATTTAAAGGGTAATGAGAGGTTTCTGGTCTCTCTTTCAAATGTAATCCTTTATCAGACAAGTGACTGTTTTTGGTAATTTGTGCACACATTAAAATACAGTCATATCAACAGTTTAAGTGAGAATAGTGGGGCAATGTGGTCTCAGGTCCAATGTGGTCTACAGGGTGTGTAAGGTCCACCTCCATGAACAGTAAGTGTTAGGCCCAATCCCAATTTACCCTTTAACTCTACCCCTTACCCATACCCCTTTACCCTTGCACTTGGCACTACCACTTGAAATGGTGTAATAGTGTACCTGCTTTGTTAGGTACCCCGAAGTACTACTACTACTACTACTACTACTAATAATAATAATAATGGATTGGTTTTATATAGCATTTTTTTGGCTACTCAAACTGTTTTACATTAGTGACCCAATATTCATCCACTCTCACATTCTCCCTCTGGTGGTGATAAACTACATTTGTAGTCACAGTTGCCCTGGGGCAAACTGACAGAAGCGTGGCTTCTGTTCCTCCTTGATTTTCTACATGACAAGAAAAAAAATCAAGCTTTGTGAAATTTGGAATTTCAGTGTTTCTACGAGTGCTCTATAAACAGATAGACTTCAAAATTATTGCCATGGCTCAGTTGGTAGAGCAGCTCGTCCATTGACTGAAGGGTTGGTGGTTCAATTCCCACTCTGTCCTAGTCAGTCTGTTGTGTCCTTGGGTAAGACACTTCACCCTCCTTGCCTCCAGTGTCAGTCACACTGGTGTATGAATGCGTATGACTGTTTGGTGGTGGTCAGGCGCAAAATGACGCTTCTGTCAGTCTGCCCCAGGGCAACTGTGGCTAAATACGTAGTTTACCACCACCAGAGCGAGCATGTGAGAATGAATGAATAATGGATCACTAATGTAAAGCGCTGTGGGTGCCTTGAGAATTATTATTATTATTATCAGATGTTTCCCTTTTATTCCAATTTATTTGACTATCTCCTCTTTAAATTGATTTGTAGGTCAGTTTTTCAGACCAAAAAAACACAGCACAAATGAATAATATTGAAAGCTGATGCATGTGTCTGCTGCTCGTTGTGAATGACACACAGGGTTTGCGCTTCTACTTTCCCTTCAAGGCCCGGATGCATAAAGTAATAATGGGTTTGTGTCTGTTTTTGTCTTCGTTGGTGAGACATCGTTAACTCAAGTAGACTCCTGAGAGGTAAGAATTTCTCCATCAATACGCACCATTTCCTCCTGCTCAACCTTTTTAAACACCTGTTGACTGCATCAACAGCGCAGCCCTGTTTTGGGTATTATTTTACACCATAACACTCAAAGCTGATGGGAAAATGAAATGGAAAAAGTCTTAAATGTAGTGTTGAATGGAGTGGAAACTTTGGGTCTGTTGTCCAAATGTCTCCACCCTCTTCTGGTTTGCTCAAGGACACAGAGGGTAAATGAGAGAGTAATACTGAGCACTTTTTGGAGAGCCGTGAAGAAATGACACGGCTCCGGTCAGCGGTAAGCTTACAAACTGCTTCTGGCCAGACGTTTTACTGCTCTGAAAAGGAACTGGGGACAGACTTTGCTCTTTTTCATTCTCTTTTTATGTACTATATATTTCTTCTTTTTACCACTTGTGGTCAGGAAAACAAACCATGATGGTTTTGTCAAATGATGATTTAAAAGACATTTATTTATAGGGTGACTGACTCATTTAATCCTCTGCAACAGTAACCTGGTATTTTTCCTTTATGTACCTGATGGTTGTTGATTGTCCATGCTACTCACACGTTTGGAAAGTTTGCCATCTGTCAAGAGTTTGTGGAAAAAAACCATTAATAGGATCTGAACCATGTTATTTGAGAGGGGGAACATTGGAAAGAATTTGTTTTGGTGGATTTAGTGGCTTTATTATATTATTTCATGGCATTTTAACACTAATCAGTGTATTGGCCATAATCTATTAATATAATCATGATAGAGGGATTTTATATATTTAGGCCACCGTAAAATCTGTTTGTTTTGTTGTTTTTTGGCAGAAGTTGTATGAGAATTTCTAAGTGTTTGCATCAATATGTCAATGGGAAGAAATGCAATACCACAATGTCTAAAAAATAACATATTTATGTTATGAGTTGTATGGGATCATCTGAACTGAGACAATTCTAAAAGAAAGTGTAGAGAAAAAATATTTATCAAAAGTGATTAGTGCTTAAATACTGTGCACATATTTCCTGTATTTTCTTATTATGACTTAATAAAGAGATATGCAGGTAAATGTGCATGTTCATTACGACTCTGCAAAGATAATGTCTAGTAGCTTTTCAGTCTTTCCACTGCATTGTAATAATTTCAATTGTTATAGCACTACCTGCTACAAATTAAATTATATGGTGGCTGTTTGAGTAACATCTGTTTTATTTGCATTTTCTTCTTCTTTTTTTGTCTCATTGTATGACTGCAGTACAATATTCCCTAGACATTTCTCTTTCTTGGTCCAATCAAAAGTGAACACCACCATGAAAAAGTACATTTGCACACATCGTTTATCAAGTGGGTAACTTATTTTTAACTAAAGGTCTCCATTTTCTAGAACTGTGATACTTTTTAAAATACTAGTTGTAACAAAAAACATTGCAACCTATTTTATTTATTCTACTTTTTACACCATAGCCATGGCTCGAATTTGATGCTAAAATGTCTAAAGAATGTGAACATTTATTCAGTCTTTTAATTAAATTTCAATTGTTAGATTTTCATTATTTAGTGAATATTATTTATATTTATTAATTTTAGGTCCCTGGTACGATTCCCACACCAGACCTTTCTGTGTAGAGTTTGTATGTTCTCTCCGTGTCTGCGTGGGTTTTCTCCAGGGACTCCGCTTTCCTCCCACCATCCAAACACATGCACTGATAGGTTAATTGGTTAATCTAAATTGTCCATTGGTGTAAATGTGAGAGTGATTGTTTGTCTATATATGTTCAGTCCTGAGATGAACTGGAGACTCATACACGGTGTACCCCGCCTTCACCCATTGTAGCTGAATTAGGCCCTCAGTGACACTAGTGAAGATGAAGCGGGTTCAGATGACGAGACACATGTTTACACTTTAAAGACAAGTGAAAGTGTTACACTTTGTTCACGGGGTCTTATGTTCTTATTTATGTTACAGTTTCTTATGTTTCATGTTAGATAGTTTGAGAGGTCTTTTTATATTGATTAATAAAAATAATGCATTTGGTTGCAACAGCTTTTAGGTGAATTCTTATTATCTATTAATGCATTGGTTAGTGTCCCAGCTTGAGTCCATTATTGCAGATATACCTCTGTGATGTCCTCTGTTTATTGTTCTTGGAGGTGGATTGACCCTGACCATTTTCACCAGTCTTACAGTCATCAGTAAATACCAGTACTTATGATTTGGTAATGCTTTGCATTCCTCATCCATTCTTAGTGTGAAGGTCAGCAGCAATATTGTTTGAAGTCACAATGCATTCGTTCATCCCCTGAATGTTTTAAAAGTTAAAAATTAGTTAAAAATAGAATAAATAAATTTTAAAAAAGGTATTTATTTCTGACGTTCCTGAAAAAAACAAACCTGGCTGCATGCTACTGTGACAGTCATGAAATTAAGGATTTTTATTTTTTATTTTTTTTAAAACGCTAACCTGAATCGCATTGAATCGTATAGAATCAAAAAGTATCGAGTCTTTATCTTCAGAATTGGAATCTGATCAATTCTTAAACTTTGAATCGATACCCTGCTCTAGTAAAGATACAACCTTTTCTGTGCCTGTGCAGGTGAAAACAATGTGTTTACTGAATGGAAAAACTGTCATTGCTTCTCCTTTACTTTGTGATATATGTCAGAACCAAGAAAACAATATTCATCCACATGGGCAGCATTTAACCGGTCCTGTGTCACTGTGTCCATTTGACAACCATATCTTTCCTTGGCACTCTGTCAGATAGTTTTGAAGCATCTCACTTGTTGTCCTGGTCCCATTTTGGTACATCCATCAGGTCTAGGGCTTGTGGGGTCAGTGGAAAAAAAAACAACGCAGCTCTCGGAGGTATGTGACACATTATGAGACATGTCAGCAGCCCCAGTCTTCTACAGTCATAGTGGCAGCTGTCTTCATTTCTAGATGCTTTAACCCTGTCACATGTCTTTGCTGAGTACTGTATTTGTGTTCCAGATGTACTGTATGTTGTAGAGTGTGCGCCTATGATTATTGTTGTAGCTAATGCTGATTTTTTATGACCGTTTTATTTTATTTACCTGAACCCAATTCCAGTATAAAAGTGAATAAATAAATTATTAATTAACTGAAGTTGATGCTGTACAATATAAAGAAATGTAACCATAGCGCACTACAAGCAGCACTACAGCATAAAATATATAAAGTGTTAGAAAGATCACCATGAATATCAGCCATTTAATTTCATATTGCAAAAATTATGTTTTATTTAAGGTTGGTTTTGGTCATTCATTCATCTTCTGAACCTGCTTTATCGTCACTAGGGTCATGGGGGTCGCTGGGGGCCTATTCCAGCCACAACAGGCAAAGGTTCATCGCAGGGCTTGCCTGGTTGTCATGGTTTTCCAATGCTTTGTGAGCTATTGAGTCTGGCCAACATATGAAGACAAATAATTTCCTACAGTGCGTGGTTGACTCACCTCCCTCAAACACCTACAGGTTGAAGTCAGAAAAGGTGATGTCGAAGCTTAAACCAATCGCACAACTCTTTCCAGTGGTGCTAACTGGTAGATCAAACTCTTACTGAAGCCGGAAACATCTTTAGTTTTAATAAATGCCTCCAGGGCTGCTCTCTGCTCTGTTTTCAATGACAATTTCTGGTTGAAATTGTTCAATACAGCATCTACGGCTGTGTCAAAGGCTTGCCGCTGCTTCATGCTTGCAATGAATGAAGCGCTTCTGTATATAATCCTGGGGTTCCAGTCGCAGTTTGTCACTGCCTTGAACATGCCTCTACCCAGAGCCAGTGGAGATGCTCAATTACAATAACTATATAATTTTTACAGTTTGTTTTTCAGCTCACACCCAAAAAAATAACCTTTTCATCATGGTGTGCACATGCTCAATAAACATAGTGTAAAACAGCCTGAATTGAATAAGAAACTTAATTTTATTTACACACATACTCTACATTTCTGCATGTGAGCACTCAGTCTTACAGATCAGAAAATAAATCAAATAATGAAGCCCATGAGGCTGTTTCTTCAGTGCTGCCACAATGATTCAACATTAATAAATAAATGGTATTTTCATAATCAGCATCTTCAGAAGTGCAATTAAATTAGGAGGCAGGTACTGTGTCATCCCTGCTCAGTGAGACATTTTAATCCCATTTAATGTTGTTTTACTGTTGTTGTAAAGTTCTCCAGCAAGTTTGTTTCAGTTTAATTATTAAAAGGGACTCCACTACAAGAGTCCCACTGTAAGTGACAGCTTTGTGAAGTGGACACATTTGCTATTCAAATGACAGCTAAACCATCTATGTAATCTCCTAACATTCCATTTATGAATTACAGGACAATAGTAAGTGGATTAACAGATGTTGTTATAATCCCTTAATGAATAGAGCACCTTTTATGACGTATCTGTATGACAATGATAGTAGCCATGGAATCATCAAAAAGTCCCATTTGGCTTCTTTTGTGCAAAAAAGAAAAAAAATTAAAAATAAACCTCAGAACCTCTTCTCTCCAGATCATCAAATTATTTTATTCCTGTGAGGCAGTCTAATATGACCAATGTCTGTGATGTAGAACAGTAAATGTAACCAGGTAACAAAAACACAACCAGGGATTGGAAAAATGACAGGCAAGCATTCCTGCAAGTATTGAGGAAGCTGAAAATATGAACTGATGGTACAGTAGAAAAAGAAACAATGAAAGAGAAAAGTGTTAGAAAAAATATAAAAGCCACAACTGATCATTCATTTACCTGAGGACAGACGTTTTACCAACTAAGGTCAAAACGTTCCACTGGTCATTTTCTTTCTCAATGTAGACAGAAAATTTCAGTCCTTACTTGTCTTAAGGGGAATATATATGTGTGTATATATATATATATATATATATATATATATATATATATATATTCAGTGTCTCTTTGTCAGGCTGTTTATCATCTGTTTTTCTATTCTTGTCTTTCTTATTTCTCTTCTCTCTTACACTTCCTTCAGTAAGACAAGCTGTCCTCTACTTAGCAGACCAATAAGGGGATGTCAGCTTCTCACCTGAATCTTTTCCTTCACCATGAGCAATTTCACAGTGTACTAAGCCATAAACAATACATTTGCTTACAAATTCAGCTGGTAGGTCACTTGGCCATTCATGGAAATTGGTTGCGATGTGGATTGTGGGAAGCAGAGCTCCATAAATTTCTGAAATCGCTGAATGACCTACCAGTTTTGTTTGTAAACAAATAGATTGTTTCTGGTCCATTACACTTCAAATTGTTCTCTGTGAAGGATGGTATTTAGATGAGTAATGTCAGAAAGAATTCCAGATTTTTTATGCTTAGGCTGTGTTACAGATTTGATGATAAATTTGTGATGAAAGCCACATGCAGCTTTAAAAAGTCTTAAATTTAACTTGTAGAAACATGTAGGAACCCTGTATGTTGGAACCAGGATATTGGCCCCTGCAGGGTCTGCAGGGCAGCAGAGGTCTTCAGTACAACATTTTACTGCAGCGATGGGCAGTTGTTTTCGGGCTCAGACAGAAATACATAACCAATACTATACTGTAGGCAGTCATGTAGGATGATGGATTGCCTACAGGGTGTAAACCATAAAAGCCATGCACCACTTGGACTGTAAGGGAGTCCCTTTAGTGTAAATTATAAAAGACTGGGCAAGTCTGTGTCTTACAATGCTGTAATAATGTTCAGCCCAGTCCTATTGCATAACTCGGGTTGAACTTATGACAAGTATATTCTTGTCATCTATGTCAAACAATTCTGTTTTTAAACTCTGAACATCTAATGCGTTGATGTGCAAGTAACTTTTTGAGCTTAAGTGTGTTTTTGTGAAGGAGTCGGGAACACAAATTGTTCCTAGATCTTTCTGAAAAATGTTAAGTTGACTGACAGATAAGCTGAAGGCCCAAAATACATAGACAGTTGGCTTTGATTTGTGGTCATAGTTTACTTTAATACGAGTCCAAATGACTGTGGGACAGGGACAGAACCACTACACTGATTTGTACAGACACATTGTTTTAATTATAATCAGAATGGGTGTTTCCCTGATAAATAACAGTGAATCACACATAGTGACAGCAGCTGGAGGAGGAGTTTGGCTTGTGTGTCCTTTGGTGTGTTTGGTACACTCATGTGTGTGATTTGATGTTGCTCTGTTTGTAGCTGTGACAAGTTTGTAGAAAGAGTTGTGATCTTGTTACAGCGGTTGTATATCTTTAGCTTTATGGCCGTCTGTGTGCCATGGTTTTGTGGTTGAGTGTGTGTTTGATTCAGTTCTTGGTCACATGATTTGTCTTGTAATCATTAGGCACATCCCAGTGAAATGCAGTGTGGTTACATGTGGCCACATCTTGACCACATACACAAACAAACAAACAAACAAACACATTTGTGCACGCATACAGTATAGAAAGGTTGCAAGTTTATTTTGTCTTATTACTATGTTCTTAAACATGTGCAATCTTAATCATATGCACATTTAGTTAAGTGTGTGAAAATACAGGCATACATACGCATACATACGTATGTACAGTCAAAAACTCACACAGATTCACTTTCAGCTCTGGTGTCCTGTGAGGCTATTGTAGTACAGAGAGGCCACAAACGACAGCTTTGTCCTCAGGGAGGCTGGGAAAGTTGGACAGCAAGGCTCGCACACATACACAGACACACACTTACTTTGGCAGTGTCAAACCAATGCACAGTTCTGCCTAACTCAATGGGCTGATTCATTAGAGCCTCCTCATGACACTAAAGGAGAAAATGGACATGTAGTAATGAGAGGACAGGAAGACTCAGCACTCTGTTGAGCTGTAACACTCCTGACATGTCCTGCCTACTGTCGGGTCATTTCAAAGGCAAAATACACCACAAAAATACTTGTTGTCTTTTTTTGGTTTTAGGGAAATTAGTGTAAATTGTTTCATTTATTTGGGTCAGGCACACCATCTGCCCAGTCCATGATGACCTTACAAGACACTATTTAATCAGTGAAGAAAACAAAAAGCAGAGCCTGGGAACTGACCTAAACAGATCCAGATTCAGAATATTTATTGTCATTTTCATAAAAGAACAAGGAAACTTGCTTGGAACATCCATATCTAAAATTCACGGAATAAAAAAACAATAAAAACAAATTAAATAAATACCCAAAAATAACCTAAACCCCATAAATAACCCAATGTAAAAAAAAATTATCCAGGATGGAAACTTGACAGCAGCATATGTTAATGTAAAGTACGATAGTGAAAATGGCCATTGTTACTGGGAGGGAGTGGTGAGTAGTGACAGACTGCAACGATGCAACCAGTTCAGTTATTATTAGTAGGTGAGTGTAATTATTATCATAAATGGGGGGGGGGGGTTAAGTAGCCTCACAGCCTGTGGGTACAGACTATCGGCCAGTCTGGATGTTCTGGCTCGTATGGACCGGTACCTTCTTCCTGAGGGCATCAGGTGGTCCTGCAGGATATTTACTCTCTTCCCAGACAGCGTGTGGTGTAGATGGTGCTGATCTTAGGGAGAGTCTTTCTAATGATTCTCCCGGCAGTTTTCACCACCCACTATGTGAAAACCACATAGAATCCTAAACAATTTTTTTCTCTAAGCTTTAGAAAGAGTCCTCATCATTGCACAAAAAAACTATGGATTATGGACAAATGTCTAATTTAATAAATACATTCTTTTCTTGTCATCTTAGGGTAATGCAGTGGATAGTAGTTTTACAATGGTCAACTTCAAGGGCCAGAGGAAGGATGTCCTGTTGTCCACCTTTGACCCCTTGACATAATGTTTAGGAACAAAACTATTCTTGGGTGGAGTGTAATTATATAGTAACATGTATATAAATTAGTGTTGTCAAGTGATTAATCACTAGGCTGCTATGGATTGATATAGACTAATCACTTGTAATTGTATTAATCATATTGTATGAGCAAACCGGGTCAAGAAAGAAGAGACTATATATGCACTTAATGTGGTTGTCACAAGCTGGACAATGTGTTAGTTGAAGCGCTACTGTCATCCAAGTATGCTTCATATTACTTATAATAACGTCTTCCTACAGTGTGCCTAATATTTTGTCACTCAACTGTTAAATCTTGGGTATTTTTTTGTCCTCATATTTCCATCCAGAGGCTAAAGTGTTGTTTAGCATCTTCCATCTTTATGAGTTGCCCATTTGCACATGCACAAACTGAAGGACATGTGATCCCAGATGATCAATCATTCTGCGCTGCAGGTGGGTTGATTTTTTTTTTTTTTTTTAAATCAGATTAATCATGATGATGGACTAATCCATGTTAGCACGTTCATTTTGACAGGCCTAATATAAACATAAATTGTCATGGATATTGTCACACTTTACTCAAACACTAAGTACAAATACTGTCTCTGTTTATCCATGTGTCTTTGGCATATTTGTCTTTTTTGAGTCTTAAAGATGAGCGTTTTTGGTTTTTTATTTGTATTCTTATGTTATATAGTAAAGTATTATGCAAATGTACCTATTTGAGTCATATTTTTCCTGTAACTATCAAAAATACTCAGATTTGTCTAAATCAGAACACGTGTCTCAAGGCTGATGCACAATACTTGCTTTTGTAGCTCGAGCTTGCTTTCGTTGTGAAGAATTTCTGTACTGTTGTGTCATAACTAACATCAAAGCGCTTCATCCAAACATCATTCTATCATCGTTTACTAGGTTGTTTATCCAAAACCCCTAATTTAAAGGGTAATGACAGCCACTATTCATTATTCACAAAGTAGCAGATGAAAACTAAATTAATTCATTTTCAGTGGAGGATGTGTTTTTTCAAAGGTTGCTTTATCATTACACTGTCTGGCAACCACCAGTGGAAATCAACTGTAGAGTGGAGTGGGTGTTGTAAGTAACGATACTTGGCAGCAGACTTTGTTTGTCTGGATCTCTCCCTTTCTGTCTCCATTGGAGTCGAACAGACTTGAAGCCTCATGTTGAGGAGGGGCCTTCGAAGCACAACCATAATCCATAATGTGGATATATATGAGTGTTAGAGTTTGAGTTCTTCTTTTAACCTCTCCCTCTGGAAGATTAGGTGGAGTCTTTACTTTCATGACCTTTTGTATGTAGATGACTTGGATGACTTTGCTAAATCTGACGTTATTTTGAGGCTACCAGTGTGTGTACTGTTGGAGTTTTCAGCATATCATTGCTGTAAAACTCATGTGTAATCCTTTTTGCACAACATGTACTCATTTAAAAAATTAAGATTATCGAATTGTATGTCTTAAAGCCCAGCAAACATGCTCTAAACATCACATGGTTGTGATGCAGTTTGACCATAATAAGCTCCTCCTGACTTTGTGCCAGACGTGGACTCATTAGCTGAAACACTATGTCTACCTCTGTCATATGGTGTTACAGTCAATACGGGAATTAAGAGATGCACCCCCCCTCCCACCCCCCAATACCAAATAGGTCAAACATCTCAACGTGCCACATGGAAAATAGAGGCTGCCTCAGGACATAGTTTAACCCCAAACAAAGAAACATAAACCCTGATAATCTAAAAAAAAAACATTTTAAAAATACTTGGGGCGAATTATTTGTTCAATGTCGGGTTCAATTACTACTGGATATAACATGCCCATGAATAATTATGATGATTACCAGCATCTTTAACTATAAAATAAGAAACTTTATAAAACCAAGCCTCATAAACGTGCACTGATTAGCTCTGATACTGAGCTTCCTGTGTCACTGTTACTACACACACACACACACACACACACACACACACACACACACACACACACACACACACACACAGCTGGATTGCAGGTAAATCCTAGCACTTCCTTATTTTTTTTTTCCTTTTTCAGGGGAAATTTCATTAGCATCAGTGGTTAATGTTCCTTGTAATACTCAGGCCTTTGGGGGGAAAACAATTCTTTCTAAATGGCAAATAAAAACACCCCCTGTTGTATTATTGCTTTACTCTCATTGATGTTCCAGTATGTGGGTTTGCCTTTTTCAACGGCTCTTGGCAATGACACAGCTTGTTTTTCATTAGAAAATGTCTTCACATTTGTCACACGCAGACCTGTCAGCATTATTATTGTTCATGCTAACTGTAGATTGGACAAACTTGAATGATATCATAAACATGGCCAAATGAAAATTATAAAATAAAAAAAAGTTATGTGATTAATCAAATCAAATACACACAATTCAGGTTTCATGGAGTAAACAGTGCAGTGGAAATTGGCTGTTTTGATGTTCTGAATTAGGGGTTTTTCAGTATAGAGTGTGTAAGACTGGATACATGCCTGTATTGTTTTGGTTTTATGAGTGTTATTTGAACATGTAGACTTAAATAGCACATACAGAATATGCATCTAATTTCAGATTTGAAACACATGTTCCCTTTTCAGTCAGCTGCAATAGAGGCAAAGATCCCTTATAGTAGAGATCCACAAGGGAAAGTCCTGTTTGGAAATGTTGATGGGGGCTATCAACAACCTTATGGATACGAGCAAATGTTAAAAATAGTGGCTTGTGATTTTTGAAGAGGGTCTTTGATGGCTTGTTTGCATACACTGTAAAAAAAAACAAACAGAAAGCTGGGATTTTTATGAAACAAATCTGTCAGCTGTTGTTACCAGAATCAATCCATCAATTTTTATTCATGCAGCACTTTTCATACAGTGAAATATAGCGCAAAGTGCTTTACATATAAAATCAGTACAGCCTACCACACACACACACACACCGAAATAAATAAAAGAATCAGTCTGAACATGGGGGGGGGGGGGGGGGGGGCTAATTCTTTATAATTACAGTGGAAATGTAAACAGTTTTACAGGCTGAACTGTAAATTCATTTAGAAAGAATACACTTGAATCTGGTAAAACTCACAACATTTTTTGTCGAATCAACTGTAAGCAAATGAGTGAAATACTTGCAATAAATGGAAACTTTGCTTGCAAATAGGTATAATGCAAAACTCTCCACTTTCATGAGAGATTTTAGAAATGTTCAGATTTGGTCCATTTTGTGCAATTTAAACATAATGATCAAGTGTGTCTCCAGAAATATATTTAATGTAAAGTTTACCATTGGAAAATGTTAATAGAAAATGTGACATATATAAAGATGGCCAAATTAGATAAAGTACTTTTCTTTTTTGCTCCACTAATTTAAGATGGTTTAAACCTTTCACAAAATTATGTAAATCCATAGTAGGGAAAATGGATGTGCCTTTTTGTAGCATGTGAAGTCATGTGATTGATTAACTGCCTAGTTATCTGTTTGCTGCATATTTACATGTCTAACTGTGAACTGATGATACAGTTACATTTTCCACTTAATTCCCATAAAACACTTTATAGAAATGTAGACAATTCCCTTTTTTCCCTCGTTTTACATCTTTTAACCCAAAAAATCACTTACTATTCTATGGAAACACATTCATGGACACTTTATTTATTATGGACACTTATGCACGCCAACAACGGGCCTCTTATTCTTTCAGATTTGTATTTTATCTTTTGTTTACTTTACACTTTAAATACAAACACTGGAGTGTCAAACCCAATTTCATTGTGAAAGCAATGGCAATAAAGCCTATTCTATTCTATTCTATTCTATTCTATTCTATTCTATTCTATTCTATTCTATTCTATTCTATTCTATTCACTGTCTAGTTGTTGAGTGTCAGAGCTAAATATTATTAAGTCAGACTTTGTGAATAAAGAAACACTGTCAGACAAACATTTTATCATTAGATGATTTACAGTAACATAATGTTACTATCATATGCACAGATCATATGAATTAGTGTGGTAGGTGTATGCAGAAACATAACTAGTACATGCAGGGCAGATTTATATGCTTCCAGTGAATTTAGAACTATCTCTACATGAACTATATAATTACCTCCAAACGTGGATGCTTATTAACGTAGGGTTTAACTGCACCATCTGCCATTTTCAATGTGTTCTGCTTCACCCTTGTCTTTCCACACCTTAAAAAAGTTATTGTAGAAAGTTAAAACTATAAATCCATGTCATAAATAATCTAGATGTACATCCTTTTTTAACCCATCGAAAGTGCTCGGCCCCTGCACATTTCACTCAAATATGTGCTAATGTTAGACCAGGCATCCAGCTACAGCTATGCTGCAGGAGGCCAGAGGGTGAGGTTTATTCTGGGACAGGTATGCACTGTCTGAAAGAGCTGGAGAGAGGACGTGAGAGTGGATGTAGCACTGCTTCACAAGTCGAATATCTTCTATAGGAAATGCATTCGTTTGTGTTTTTATCTGGAGAGTCTAGCAGGATTTATATTACTCAGGATCATTCTTTTTCAGGTATTCACTGAGTTTGTTCCAGTTCAGCTGGAATGCACCACTACAAAATCTTTTCCACCGTGGGATGTTCACTGCTTTTAGACATGATGAACGGCAGCCCCTTTCATCATCACAGATCACAGCAGTTTGACAGACATAAAAACCACGCTTACGAGACAGATGAGCAAAGTAAGCAGGGAATCGCTGCCACTTTCAGACTGACATCTGGGTATACAGTAGCTTAGCTGGACTGTGTCTCTCCTTAACTCCCTCTCTATTTCTCGTCCAACTTGAATAATTGATTCTGAATTGATTTAGGCTCAACTGGCTTACTTGCTTTTTCTGCAGGGCTTGGAAAGAAGTTGTATTTTTGCTTCCTATAATTATTGTCTGCCTCCTTTCTGCACTGAAGCCAGTTTTATCCTCTAAATGGAAGCTTTTTCAAGGAAACTGCAATTAAAAATTCATTTGAGATTTGTTTGTCGCATCTCTCTGCCCATAAATTACACACACCGACGAGTTGCATTTACACTAGAGAGTGTAAATGTCAAAGGGGATGAGGACCTGTGGAAAATGTTTGAAACTTCTTACTGTAGAAGCCATTGGAAGCTGAAATGAATTGTCTAAAGTCACCAAAGACTTAGTGTAGTCTGGTTAGAAGAAAAAAGTCTGGAGAAAAGGGTGAGGAATGTAACCATAACTCTTCAGTTAAACTAAGCATGGACAGTTGGTGTAAAGTTAGTGAGTTAGCCTTTCACATGCTAATTTAATGTAATTCCCATGTCCTGTTTTTATTATTACATCAGTTAACATATTGCCCTAGCCACAATGACGTGACAAAACTAAAGAGACTGAACTGCCACATCCTCTGTAAGGTATTTGAAACACAGTTTATATACACTCAAAAACACACCATGGGTCTGTGTTGTAACAAGAGAAGTATAACATGTAGCTTCTATTGTATTAATTCATGCTTAGTTGTGAATCATTTTTAAACCATGTAGTTTTAAAGGTGTTATTCCATCGTTATTTCATTCATAGTGTTGTGTTCTCCATTGTTAATGAATGCATTGTGTGTTGGTGTATGTCCAGCTTGCTTTGTTTCAAGCTGTTTTTACGCGGTAGAAACAGGTCAAACAATGGAGTTTACCGGTACTTCCTCATACAAGTCCATGACGTGGTGACGAGCCATCTCTGATTTGCTCACAATGCGTGACGGAACACTCCCCCCTCCCCTCTCGCTCTCCGTGTGTATTTACCTTTACCAGAGTAGCATCCAGCTAGGTTTTGTGCCGTTGCTTGTTCTGAAAGCGACCACAGAGAGCACACGAACCAGTTTGATCCACCATTTGTGCCGCAGCTACTGTGGTGCAATCTTCTCTTGTAGATGCTAATGCTAATGCTACTTCACATTCGCTGCAATGGGGGATGGGTTTAACCCGACGTGGGTGACGCTAAAGTCCATCTGACATCTGTTTTCTGTGAATGCAGTATGCAGCCAGTGGACGTGACAAACCACTTTGAACGGCAGCATGTGTTGGTAACTCGGGGTGACCCGTAGTTATCAGCGGAATGACACCTTTAACATACAAAATGTCAACAGAACATAAGTTTAAGGTAGGAATCCCATCTGCAATACCCCTCCAAAGCAGAATGTGGCTATCATTTAGTCTAACTCTAACCCAAACTCTCAGGCTTACAGGTATTATTTAGTCTAGCTCACATCTACCCTTAACTTTAGTATTTAAACACCCATGTTATCTAGAGCTGTTGGAGAGTAACCAAAACAAAACTTAATAATATTACTAAATCAGACTGAACAAGACCACATTGACTCGTGTTTCAAAATAGCCATTTTAATAACAGGTGTTCTGACTGATTCAACCTTCAACCGCACTGAGGGAATAGCTTAAACACACCTGTGGAACCTGACTGATCTGGGTAAATGTAAATTAAAGAGCCATAAAAAATGAGGAACCGTGATTGAAGGGATGGTTTGAGAATCGTAAAGGATCTACGAACAAGATTATAGGTGAAAATGGAATCATTTAACTTCCTTGTGTTGTTCAGTCAGCATGATTAAACAGTTTTGTTGTAGTCCTCAAAAATGTTGCTGCATTTATCCTGTCAAAGTAAATTATCCGTAACTGTTAAACAAGGTGATGACTATAAACAATTAAGTTAAAACCTTCCTCAGTAAATATGTTGAAGCAACTTTTACACAATAAATGTGACCCATATATTGTAAATAAATGATAGTAAAACCAATACTTAATATTTAGAAAACAAACTTACTATTAGTCGGTTCAACAAAATTATGTCTCACTAAATGAAAAGCATTTTAAGTAGGTGGAAATTCTTTCCATAATTTTTTCATGTTCATCCAACAGATAATTACCCCGTTTTGTTTGTTTGTCAGCAAACAAACTACTGGACGAATTTCCATGAAATTTTTAGGAAATGTGCAGTGTGGTCCAGAATAGATTCCATTAAATTTTGATGAATGTAGGTCAAATGGCAACGTTACAGTTTCAAAAATGTGTTTTTGCCATGATAAGAAATAGGGCAAATCAGGTCAAATGTTTCGAGGGGGAGGGGTTTGTTGTGCCTGGCACCACTTGTCTTTCTTTTATTATTTTGGTCAAATCTCTGTTCTGTTTCTGTTTTTACATCAGGGGATTCTTTGCTTTTGAAAGTTGTTAAGCTGTGATAAGGTGAAGTACTGTGTGTTTTTAGAGCAGTGAAAGGGAGGGAAAAGGAGGAAACGGTTCTCTTTCAGACCTTGCTGAAAGCAGTTTTGGCATGTTTGTATGTCGCTCATAGACTTCTGAATATGTGATTGAAGACTGAAGAAATGTGGAGATTGGAGGTGATGAATGAGAAGCTTACGGAAGCAAACGGAGTAAGAAGGGAAACGTAAAGCTAAGAGTTGAGGAGAAAATTCAACGTGTTTGCATTTTAGAGAACTTTTACTTTTCATTTCATCCTGATTCTGCCTCATATATCCCTCATAACCAGAACTGGATTCTTTATCATAAATTAAGACAACTGAAGAAATAGAAGGAAAAGAGACGATGGCAAAAACACATCCCTGAAAACCTTGTGTTTTCTCCACAAAAGATCACTGAAGCCCCCTGATGGGATGGGACACTGTCACCCTGGATGTTGGCCTCTGTGTGTGAATTCAAATCAGGTTTGCCCCTCCCCCTTCCCCTCAGCAACCCCCCACCACCATCAATACCCTCTGAATTCCCCGTCTGCATACTTGTTAGTCAGATGCAGCCCCTGCAGCAGATAAGTTGTGTTTTCTATCAGTGTTGCAGATAAAGCAGACCAGCTCCTGCTTTATTGAGGAAGGAAGAGCACCAAATAATAATTAAAAAAAAAAAAAAAACAGTGGGTGGAGCTTTGGGGAAAGAGGGCAGCCTGAGCAACAGTTTTACACTGCTACAATGGGAGAGGCGTGTTAGAAAGAGAGAGAGAGAGAGAGAAAGCAGAGCAGTTCAGGCACAAGAGTCGCTGCAGTGCAGGTGGATCACAGCCGACTGCTGAAGAGGAAGATCCAGAGGGAGCAGCGTTAACTCCCAACTGGTTGTCCAGCAGGTTTGTGTTCTCGCTTCTTTGCAGTGTTAGCTGACTATTTGGAGGTTTATGCTTGTAGTGACAGACTTTTTTGTGTGTGACTGATATAATGGATGCAGTGTTCTCCACCATCAGGGCTGCTGTCTCTGCTGTCCACTCTGCAGTTCTTATAGCACCCAGCGAAATGTCTCACACATTCATTGCTTTTCATTGCTGAGGCATGGGTGGGTTTTGTTTTTCCTAAGGTGTAAAAGTTCAAGATACACAAGAAAGTTTGAAGCCGGTAGGAGAAATGAACTTTTAAGCTCTGGTTGCTTCAGTGGCTTCATTGCAGGATGAAATCACAGAGGCCCTCTTCCCTCCTTTTAGATTGAGAGTCCTTTTACTGTGGAGAAGAATAGAGCTGGAGCTGTGAATGGGCCTGAGATAGCTTTTCTGTGTGCCTAAGAAAGGTGCCGCCCTCTCAAGTGTCAGCATGCTTTAGTTGGTGGGTGGTGTGTGTGTGTGTGTGTGTGTGTGTGTGTGTGTGTGTGGGGGGGGGGGGGGTTAGATTCATGTGCTTGTAATTTGCTGAGGGGGCTGGCGTTTGAGCATCTGGATTCTGTTGATAAAGAGAAGAGCTATTTACCTGTGTCTGATCTTTGACTTTTATCAAATGATTTAGAATTTAAAAAAAAAAAAGAAGAAAAAAAAGTTCTGAATCTTTGTCCTTATTTCTTTCCTTTTGCCTCCTGAAGGAAAAGAGCGATACGGTAACATTGCCAACTCGATCCGTCTTTTCACAGGTGTCTGTTTACTATTGACTAAGCAGTGATAAGGAGTAGCTTGTTTCTATTTTTGGCTGTTGTTTTCCGGGTGCACCCATGAAAAGGCTTCTTTCATATTGGACAACTGAATAACTGACGGGAAAGTTTGCGGTTTGGTTGATCTTTGTTCATGTTGTCACTTGTTTAGCAGCCCCTCTGTTTACTGATCGGCCTGGCAGCACTTTATTCAGTTTTACTTTGCTGGAGGTGTTTTGCATGATAGAGGAGTTGCATTCCAAACCCGTAGGTTATAAAACATTTCTTGGGAAATTTCAAAACAAGGAGAAAACGTGCGTCAGATTTTGGTTCAGTTCACAACATAACACATACTGTAGTTACTTAAGTTTCCTCCCTAGTGTGTATTTCATCTGACGGAAGGCTGCAGTTGCCCACAGGAATATAGAGTGAATGAAATATGAAGGAGATGAATCTTGTTTGTGCTGCATTTGTTTATGAGGTAGAGTAATATTTCAACATGGATTTTGTTTTCTATACTACAGGTCCATATATCCTGGAGTGCAGTTAAACACATATGTGAATTAAGGAAATAGAAATATTATGCAGTAATGTATGAATTTTAATTGTGCTAAAGTGAAAGTGTTCTTGACAATTCTTGACATGTGAAGTCTTTTCTACAAGACCTTCTGGCAAATCAACCCTGACACGCTGTCATGATTTGGCATTTCATTGCTGAAGTAACTAAGTCTGATGGCTTCACATCAGAATCTCACACACACCTGCATCCATCCCCTCAGATGCACATTGTTTTATTTTCTGCTTATTTTCTCATCTATGGTCTTTACCTCTTCAGACGAGGACTTCAATTAATGATCTTATTGTTTTGTGTTTTTTTTTTTTTTTTTAACCCTTTGATTCATGAATGATGGGACCCTTAGTCACATTTTTTTTCCTATGTGTTTTTATTCCTCTTTAATGAACGTATTTTTATGGACTTACAGCTGGACAACCCAAAGAAATGTGTATTTAAAATGCAATATCAGAACACTATGACATAAATAATTTTTAATGCAGTTTTTGTTTAAGAAGACTGTTAATCACAGTCTAATAATAACAAACAATTGATTTACACGTAAACATGTTACAGTAATGGTATGAACTGGCTGATATGGAACTAAAACAACAAAACCCATGAATATATAAGAGAACAACTGTTGAAGAACTGTTCCCTGTAGTGACCAGTATTCATCAAATGGTTAAATACAGTGTTTATGTGAATGGTTTTTGATGAGTTGTTTCATGAATAAACTGCCAAAAACCGTTAGAAATACATTTTAATTCCATTAATAACCAAAAGTCTGAAAAGTTTAAGGCTTTTCTTTGTCATACGTTAAACATGTAAGTTTTACAGTCAGATAACATGCTAAGTTTTGGCATAAGCTTTAAAAATGAACACTTGTTGATAATCAAAATAGATGACAGTGACTTGACCAGTCATTGGTTAGTAATTTTATTTATCTTGTGTGGGGGATACAAGTTATATTTCAAACAACAGATGGGGACAGAGATGATTTTCATGATTATGTCAAATAATTGTGGCACAAATAGCATAGATGCCATGAAGATAATATGTAATAATTGTGACCAGTATAATATTCACTATGTTCTATTTTTTGTCTCAAATCATATCTCTGAGTATACAGTGATGGATAAAACAACAACTTGATATAACTCAGTTTAAATGTTTTACTTGAGTTATTACACCATTGCATGCTATCATTTTTTGTGGGCCTTCCTGATCCACCCATGAAAGACATGGGACTTTGTTCATAAATTGTTATTTTCCTGAGGGTTTTCACAAACTGTTACTTCAAATATCATTTGAGATAGTCTGTTTGTAGTTCACAAAAAAGTCTGCATGCACACCCAGCTTCCATGGCTTTTGTTGCCATGGCGATGGTTTCAAATACAAAAATGTCTCCTCAAATATTTGCCCAGAAAAGCAATAAAACAGGACCGTTGCCGCAGGTTTTGTTTGGTCCCCATCATTTGGCCATTTTCTGCAATTTTTCTCCTTGTTTCAGAAATTAATGTGTGTGCAGCGCCAACCAAGAAAATATTGCTTGCTTCAGGTGGAATGATTTGCAGTCCTGTTGGTTTTGATTTCCTCTCCTGAGGCAAATGTGTATCCGCCTGGATTCAACACCACATGCTTGCTCTCTGGTCAAAGTTTGGGAGATGTATCTTCTTCCAAATGAAGACAGGCTTCCCAGAGTTCCAGTTGACTTATTGCCCTTTCACCTGGGACATATAGTTTGATAGGATTTTAACAGGAGTTACATCTCCCCATGCTGAGGCTGTGTAGGTGAACACACAGCTCTGCAATGGTGAAGTATTGTCCTAGTGTCTAAATCAACCCTGCTGACCCAGCACCTCTCCAGTTTCTCTCCTTATGTTTCCACTTGAGGAGGGACAATAGATCATGCTTGTGTGAGTCTGTGTGTGCATATAAGTGTGTGTACATGTCTGACTATCTTTGTAGGAACCATTTTAAGGTTTCGATCACTCAAGTCGCGTTGTAATCTTCTGATCAAAGTGAGCATATTTTAACTGGTCCTCACTTTGATGTGCATCTATTGAAGTCGTATTCAGACCTGGTCTGAGGGTTGGGGGTTGGATAAGGCAGTTTTGTTTGCAAGAGGGGAAGCATTACGTCAAAGAGTGTCCCCACTAAGCTGTTTTTGTACATTGTGTGTGTAAAATAGCTTGGCTAGCCCGTGTGCAGTTATGTCATACAGCATGGTTTCCAGCTGTCCCAGTCAGCTGCACTTAATTTTGCCTTTAAGAAAGTCATCCAACCACATTTTGTGTGTGTTGCCATTGTTTACCGTAGGGTTGTGTGTGGATATGTGGACTTTATATTTAGTTCCTTTTCAAATTTGCACTAAATTGTTTGCAAAGAGATGTACTCTCTGTAAACTCCACTGGGCGTCATCTGTTGGCCTGCTGAGTAAAATAATCGCTGCTGTCAGGTTTTGGCCTTTTTCTTCTGTTTTTTTTTTTTTTTTTCACTGATTGTGATTTGGGTCTGATTGAACATTGCACTCCAGCTCTTAAGTTAAACCAAATGTTTTTGGGCAGGGTCCCTAAGAGGGGCTTAGATGTGAGATTTGACAAAAAGGACTGCACATACTTTAACTTTAACACAGGTGTACACATATGAGCCAAGTTGTATGTTGATTCATTCTTTACAGAAACATGACATGTCTATCGTGAGCATTTTTTTCCCTCACTTTTTTGTCATCAGAGTTTTTGTTAAAGACATCTAATTTTGGTGAAAGTTTGTTGACCGAATTGTCCTCTCCCACAGTTTTTGCAGTCATCAGATTTGAGGAAGGCTTAACAAAAAAAAAAAAAAGAGTACTGCAGTTTAATTTACTGAGAACATCTATCACAGTGCAGTTAAAATTATATTAATGTCAGAGGGTGTTAAAACACGTCACGTAAAGAAAGAGTAATTGTATTAATTATATGTTCATCTACATTATTATAAATTAGCAAAACAGCTACATGTCAGAGTGAATGTGGGTAGACCTGGTTTCCAATGTCACATTCCCTGTTGGCCTTGAACCAGGGTTCTTCGAGTAAAACCAATAAGGTTTTACAGTTTTCTCAACTATATTTATAGACTTGCTCCAGCCAGGTCAGAGTTCATGGGAAACCACTCCTGAACCTGTCTTCACTACATGGCTGATGGTGCTGACATTTGTCTCTGAATTTGGTTCTTGTGGTTATGTGTTTTTAAAAAACATGACCCCTAAAATAATTTGCACCTGTTGAACATACAGAAGGTGTTTAACCTTCAAATATCTAACCACCCACCAGCAACCACAACCATCTACTGATTTAAAATGCTTAATACTTTCTGAACTGTTAATGTTAGCAATACATGTTAATAATTGAATTTGAATTGAATGATTTATTGTCATTGTACATATTAATACAATGAAATTTAGGGTCCAGTGCAACAATAGGAATAATATAACTTTATAAAACCTATACATTATAATATAAAAACCTATGACACTAATATAAAACCAACATTATAATATAAAAACCTATGACACTAATATAAAACCTATACATTATAATATAAAAACCTATGACACTAATATAAAACCTATACATTATAATATAAAAACCTGTGACACTATAATAAAAAAATCCAACAATAAATAATTCAGGTCAAAGGCTCAGTTTTTAATGGTCACCGGGTATTTGGAGGATTCATAGTGAATGTGAAGAGTTTGTCATCTGCACCACAGATTCACCAGTACAGCCCAAATAACAACTGATACCAAATGATAGTGGTTAGAGATGCTTTAATGTTTAGTTTAATGTTCACTGAATAAAATATTAGCCATTTTTTTCTTGAGTTTCAACTGTTTTGATATCACAGCCTTTGCATTTATTCTGAACATCTACAAGACTAGTACAAGAAATGTAGGAAAATACCTGATTACAGTATCACTGAAAAATGAAGATCACTGAAGATAATGTACTAATATATGTGGATAAATCACACGGGAATGGTTAAATGTAAGGTAACATAATTTGGAAGTTGTCACAAAAATATTTCTAGGTATTCAAGGGTTAATAAATGGTCACTATCTGATCTGAATAAAGTGTGAAGTCCTATTTACAATATGTCACAATAGTCTAATCACAAGACACTGGACACTCATGCTTCAAATAATGTGCCTCAGTCAAGAGAGAGTTAAATACATATGTATGAGCTACATTAGCTTCCCTTCTGTTGAAAAAGAAGTAGAAAATCATCTCTGTGACTTAAAAAATAGGATTTCCCCATCACATAAACTCTCTCCAGTCGTTTATTGTAACTCTCTGCATGACCTGATCTGACATTCCGCTTAAAAAAGAATGCACAAACAATTTACATAATATTGAGCCTTCAATGGGGATTATTTATTTAAATAATGATAACTTAAAGCATAACAAAAAAGACCAACAGCCCAAGCAATCCAAACCTGTTGTAAAAATGGGCAATGGATCTAGCATACGTAACATGTGAGGGGTTTATGAGGATAAATAGACTTTAAGTGGATGCAATTACTAAATGCTCCAAGATGTTATGAATAAAAGTTTCCACCAAATGAAATATTGGGTAATATTTGCCAAACCACCAAATGACTCAGACCTTGGGGACACGATGCAGCAGGACATTTCTCCTCAATAGCTATGACCAAATGCAACTTTCCATTTTTGTTTCCTCAGCTGAGATCCTTTTGGTTTTCTGTCATTCACTTAACACTTAACATCTGCAAATATGACTAATTTACTGAGTCTACTCTCTACCTTTTTCGACTTGAATTCGGTGCTTACCTTTTAAGATACGAACCTGATAAATATTCGAATGTGCAGATATGGCAACATGCTATATGTACTATCTAGAGCACAGGTGTCCCTCTTCCATGTGATTCAGTTTAACTCTTTGACTCCTGAGAACTAACAAAGTAACTGGTAACATGAGCAAAGTAAGACACAAATGGCAGAAAATCAAAGAAAATTAAAAAAAAAATTAAAAGAACCAAAATGTAGAAAAATAAAACAAAATGAACCAAAACTAATAAATATTTACAAAATGACAAATAATGTGGAAAATTTTGGGAAAAAAATTACTAAAGAAGAAAACTAGTATTGACATTTGGTCACCTCTTGCTTTTTGGCACCTTTTCCATGCACAAAATAAAGTAAAACTGTTGAATTTTTCTGAATATTTAAACTAAATCATTCATTCAGAATACATCAGTGCTGACACTTAAAGAGTTAAGAATCAGCTCCTCATCAGACTCATAATGATGCAATGGCCCCCAGGTGTAATGGAAGAGGGAAACATCTAAAACATGCAGGACCCCGGCCCTCGAGGACCGCAGTTTGACACCCCTGATCTAGAGTTTTCATTTGGAGTCCCTTTAGTCAAAACCTGCCCCTCCCAATCTCAGTAGTGATAAGACCAGAGATTGCTGCTGTGTCACCGGGACGATCATATGTCTTACGCCAGCTCAGCTTTTTTGTTCTTTTGTTAGTGTAAAACAGGCACCAGTCTTATATGAGCACTAGTTAGCTTTGCCAGCCATGATAGGTGAGTGAGAAACCACCACTTTGAACTGAAGCCAGTTCTGGGCCTGAGTATGACTAATTTGTGAACAGTCTAAAAGGTGTTTTATTAGCTTTTTTATTGTAATTCTTTCAGCCACTTTGATTTCACTATAATCACTGCCCATTTACCAATATGAAGTGCTAATTCATCATTCTGCACACATGTTTTGAAACTAAATGGCATTATTACAGACCAACAAATTGTGTTTTCATTGTTTTTTTTGATAGGAACATACACAACAAATACATCACAACAGAATGCTGTCTTTCCTCAGAGTACTTGATGTGTCTTTGATATAGACTGTTAGGTTTTTGTTAATTTATTGGCAGTCAAATTACCATTGCACTGTTGAACAAAGTTATTGCACGTCACAGGTTTTCCTCACATCTTGTATGTTTAGTTTAACTCTGGACAGGAAGTGGCAATTTTTTTCTTTTTTTTTTTAGCAAAACCTACAGAAGAAAGTTGTTGAATGGTAATGCATTTTCATCCAGAGGTGAGGGTTCATAGAGCCATGGCAACCAAACATGCATAAGAAGGCAGCATACGTGAAACAACCCCTACACAACCAAAAACAATGACTTCATCATTTGATGTGAAATCTCTTTCTTCTGGCAAATATTGACTGGTGTTCAGGAGGCTGAACATACAAGGACCTTTCCAATTTCCCCTTTAAAGCTTTCTCTTCCTTTTTGTCTTTCTCTCCTTCTTTCATTTTGTTCTCATCTACTAAAACCTGGAAATCATTTACGAAGGATGGGATTTCTGCCGTCCTAGGGTTGTTATGCGAGTAGACCTCAGCGAATAGGGATTCCAGTTTGACGTCCCACACCTCCCATCAAGGGAATTGCATCAGAGTTGAGCTGAAGACCTCAGACCTGGAACCAGCTGTGGGTCCTATCTTGGCTTCACCAAATCCAGTTGCTAAAGTAGAGATTGTGTCTTATCTTAGTCAGAAACGCCACTGATTTTCAAAGTGCAACAAAGGTGCTGTAATGTACGTCATTGTGTTGGCTCAGTGACAATGCACAAGATTAGACATGATTAAGTCGTAGCAGAGCAAAAATTTGGAATTTATTGATGCAATTAGTTTAATGATACTTCACGTGTAATATGATGAAACTGAATGTGGTACGCAAGTGTTTATCTCTAAATTGTGTTCAAAAGTGGCCTGTGGAAATAAACTTTGGCGTGTTAGTTTGGAGAATCTGTAGACTTAGTATGTTCTACTGAATGTTACATTACATACATTGACTAAAGTTGAGGAAACATTGTTGTGTCTTTCCCCTTCTATGTCATTGTTTGTCATTCTAATTAAGCTACAATACTACTTTAAATTCAATATGGCAAGTATGAAATTTCTCTGATTAGTGTGGGCATGAAATGATCAATGTTCAATTCAATTCAATACACTATTTATCTCCAAGGCGTTGAAGTAAGCTGTTGATGTATATTGAGAGTTTAGCTTTGTTAGTGTTTTGCTAGCTCGTGACTTACAGAACACCAAAAAAAAGGGACGAAATACATCTTATATATATATTCAACCCAACATTTCACAAATTGTGTGTATATTTATGTCTGGATAGAGTTCAAAGAGAAAGGCTGTTGAGCCATTTATGTCATTAGGAAGTTATTTACAGCATGGACAGGAGAATTTCTTACAAAATGGCCCAGTTTCAGTTCTATTCTCCACAAATCCAGTTAATGTTGTATCTGTGTCAATTTGTGTCATAATTTGGTTCTTTTTACCATGCACATGAGAAAAAACTAAGAAAAAAGCCAGTTTGTTCTGTTTTACCCCTATTCATCCTCACCTTCTTAATTAAATTTTGTAGAAAAAAAATGGTCAGAGGTGGCTGTGGCTTTGTGCTTCTATTTCATCACTGTTAGACATTCAGAGGAAGTAGTGAAAATTGAAACATGAGGGAAAATAAAACATGTAAAGTGGTGAATAGTGATGATGGAGTGAATTGATTGTTAAATGTTCAAGATGATGAAAGGGGAGCAGAGAATGTTTATGAGGAAGACTGTCTTGAGGTTAGGAAATCTGCCTATTATACTTCTCACACATACTGTAAATTTACACATAAAAAAACCCCAAAAAGAAGCATCACATCTCTTGATTGTGAGTTTTCCACATCTCAGCTCCACTAATATTGTGAAACAGAACCCAGATTCCTTGTACATGAGAGAGGAAAGAGACCAAAGAGGTAATCATGAGGGAAGAAACTGAATCTACACATGTGCAAACGTCTTGAGTTTATGCACAACAGGGTGACGTATCAATTTCACGGGTCAAGGGTCACAGATCTGTAGATGAAAAGACTCGAGGTGCAGATTGAGAGGTAGGGTGGGAGGTCAAAGAAGCCACATGGACAGAAAAAGAGCAGTATGGGATACATAAAGGTGAAATGAGCAAGTGGGAGAGGGAGTATGGGTAGTATGGAGGAGATGTTATTAATCTCTGTTGTTTTCCCCTTGTATTGTCATTTCCGTGGCAGCTGGTCTCGGGTTGAAACGGAAAGAATAACATTTCTGAGGAGATCAGAAGTCTAAATAGTGGTTCTGCCAGTGGGCTGGGTGTTCCTTACTGCTGACACATTTGTAATAAAACACATTGTGTGATTTCATAATGTCCTGCTAATGAAGGTGAAGAGAAAGCCAGGCAGGAGAAAAATGTGCAGATGTAAAGCAGCCCTAATGTTAAGATGCGTGTCCACCCAAAGCACCCAGAACTTTTGGTCCCGGAGCTTAAGACCCATGAACTAAAAGGTTCTCTCAGACTGATGGTTGCATGTGTTTCCATAGCAGTCCTAAGAAACAAGAACATAAAGTAAACCTGTCTGCTGCTGAAGAATGAAAACGTAAGCATTTTTATGTGTCATTTCTCCACAAAACTATAACAAAGTGTATACATCGTTAATATGGTGAGGACTTCATTGTCAGTCCATCTATGGCATGTTTCTAAAATTCCAGGTTAATATATTAAACCACAGGAAAAAAAAAAAAAAAAAAAAAAAAAAAAAAATATATATATATATATATATATATATATGTATATGTATGTATGTACAACTTTTAGAAATGGTGGTATTACTACTAGGTATCACTTAACATTTTTAACATTGGCATAAATACAGATTACACTAATACATTATAAAAATAACATTAAACATTATTGAACCATCTTTTTAAAAAAAAAATGTTTTTACCTCTGTCCTTTTTATAAACTCAACTTATTTTCACATTTAAGAAAGGGATAAGTACAACACAACTACAAGTCATTGTATGTTGTCTAGAAACAGTGCATACTAATGACATTTAACAAATTAATAATCTTTCTGTAGTTGATATTATGATGCAATTTGGGACCATAAAAGTATTAAAGTTTGCTTCCCAGCCTTTGTGTATACTAACCCGTCAGAACTGTTTAGTACTTTAAACCCAGTGACTCTGACAGGCTTCCACTTTTTCAGATTAAAATCCAAAAACTGAATTTAAATGTTTTCCTCACAAGAAATTCATATCCACTAAATGCTCCTAGTTTCTTAATAAAGTTCAAATGGCAGCTTTACAAAATATTTTCATTGAACCAGGAATTAATTAATAACATTTTTTGGGATTTGGTGAATGGGGAAGTTGACGGTATAAAGTATTTACCTCTGAAGCAACAATAGCAGGATCTCTGTTTTGTTTGTGCTCTCTTAAGTAGGTGTTAGTCTGACAGGGGTAGTTTCACAGATTTATTGCTGTGCTATTTGAAAATGATCTCCGTCGGGTCAGGTCATAGTAGTACGACCTAACTGTCTACAAGGTCATGGCCCCTTTTAAAATATACTTCGCGATGAAGTTTGGAGAAGTTTCCCACTAACACTTGACCTCTCCTGGAGCTCAGTCACTGTGGATTGGAGGTTTTACCATATGGGAATAATATCCATATGGGAAGTGATTAAATAATTTTAATATTGTTTTTTTTCATATTTTTGGTAAAACCCATGATCCAGGTTGTCACAAAAGTTGCAGTCCTTCAATCCAACCTAAGATTCTATATCATTTTATCCACATTATTTAATCTCATGTGCTTCATTTCAACAAAGTAACTCCCCAATGCAGTTAACAACCATGCTATTCTTGACTTTTCCCCTTCTAGTCTCCAGTTACATTGACATCATAGATGGTAATCACTTAAACTGAAATATGGACTGAGAACTTACTACACATTATATTCTACATACAAGAGGTCAGAGTTTGTCTTAGCGCTAAGTCGAACAGAACATTTGCATTAGCAATATCCACATGCACCAATTACCCTGCAGCTACTGTGCAGAAAAGCAGAATACAATGCAAGCAATATTCAATATTTTCTATTCACTGTACTGATGCAGCTTCAGAGACAGAGACTGTGACCATTCAGACATGCTTCCAAGTTGGAGTATAGTATCATAAATTTGTGTAATGGCTCTAAAGTTGAGGAAAAGTATCTCTGTCTTTCAAGCTCGCCGAGTGCTACGAAAGATGTGACTTGGCCCGGTCACAAAGCGTTCGTCATCAGTGCCGCTAAAAATTACTCGTCCCGGGCCCGGCACTCCCCTCATACAGCCTGGAGTTTGGCAGGTAAAGAAGCCAGAATTATGGAAGTCATTAAAATTCCTCAGCAACATGTGGACCCGTGTTTATTTTTCCGCCCAGGCTGCAAGGGTGGAGCGCTGCCAAGACACTGCACTGTCCTTCATTCAGTTAAGAAAGTGAGTGGACAGAATGTGAGTGAAGGCAAACCTGGTGGAGGATGAGGGAGATGAAAGTAGGGTGAGGGGAAGAGGGGGGGGGGGGGGGGGGTGGCGATGAGTGGTGCAGAGGACGGAGTAATGAAGGGAGGGTGGAAGTGGTTGAAACAGGGGAAATGGGGGATGAAGGGATGAATGGAGGTTCAGAGAGAGGAGGTGGAGAGACAGACACCCTTTACTGGGCAACAAACAAAGAGTCCGACAAATGAACGCTGAGGTTTCAGCGAGCCGTACATGAAGAGGATTAGAGACGGATGGATTCACACACAGGCTGGAGGCGAGAGAAGAATGGAGGGAGAAAGGCACACAGTCCAGAGAGATATAATAACTACATTTATTTTCTTATCTGTCAACCCTGGACATTTATACAGAGTTTTTTGGATGTGAAAACAAGTACCATAGTTATTGCACAAAGTTGATTCACCTGGCAAGTCTATACTGTTTTTTTTTTTTAGAAAACCTGTGCAAATCTAAACTTAAAATGAAGTTTGAAGAGAGAGATACTCAGACATGAGTTATGAAAAAGAGGGACTACTACCAATACTATAGTCGTGCTAAAACCTACCTCCAGTGCAGCCATAACTCTTCCTTGCCTTCATATTAAATGTGGAAAGATCCCTTCATACTCCTCTTAAAAAACCAGATCTGAGACTTGCCTGCTGTGATAGTGGGCGTTTTTCTGATTGGTTAAACAGGAGGACTTAAAAGGGATAATGGTGCAATGGTTTTTACCCATGAGAACCGATACTACTGTGCATGTGTGAGTGTGACCAGTCTGTCCGTTCCATCAGACACCTTGTAAACAGAGTCAGGCTTTCCTTTTTCTTCTCCAGTGAAGCTAACTGCTGTGCTGCACCTCCCATTTCATTCAGTCCCCTCATCTTCCTGTCTGTTTTTATCTAAGACTCCGGATAATGAATGAGGAGATCATAAAGACAAAAAGAGGAAGTTATAAGCAATGGCGAAGGAGGATGATGAGGAGAGAAAGGGAGTTGTGGAATCTACGGTATCAACTTGCACAGCTGAAAAATGTATTAGTGATATGTCTGACTGCTGAGACTCTCCTCACCATGGTGTAGAAGACAGAGTATGCAGCAGCAGGCCGTTACTGGGGTCACTTTTTTTCTCCATCTCTGTATTTTCCAGTGTTTGATCAGTCTAATCTAAGGTGACAGAGCTATGTGTAGCCTGCGGGTGATCCTTTACATCCCTTGACAACAAATCGGTGGCTAATTGAGACGTAATATGATAACCTGTGTTCCCTTGCTCCCTAAATGTTCACTACCACATGCCAGTGACCTTTGACATATATGCAAGTATTGGTTACAATACTGTAATGGCAGTTTAAAACATTACGATGAGTATCATGATAGCAGGGTCTTAGGTCAGCTGTAATCCTCTTGACTCAAGAAATGAGTAGAAAGAAGTGGAAATTGGCAGCACAGTTGGGCAGTGGTTAGCACTCGTACCTCACAGCAAGAAGGTCCCTGGTTCCAACACCAGACCTTTCTGTGTGGAGTTTGCATGTTCTTCCCATGTCTGCATGGGTTTTCTCAGGGTACTCCAGTTTCCTCCCACCATCGAAAGACATGCACTGATAGGGCAAGTCTCCCTTGAAAAAGAGGTCATTGATCTCAATGGGACACACCTGGTTAAATAAAAGTAAAAAAAAAAAAAAAAAAAGCCAAAATATGACTAATTTTTAACTGCATACAGTAACACCTTCTGTTATTTTGAAAAACTTTTAAATCAGCTGTTTTCAGAATTTTCTGAAATAAATGAATAAATTTACCACTGCAGTAGGCCATGTGTCCACAGGTGTGAAAGAAGGAACGGTTTCAGTTTTTTATTAGCTCATCCAGGGGTGAGCTATTGCTGTTGCGCTGCATCTGTCATCTGTCTGTCATCGTCCACAATTCACTAAAATCACTTCTCCTCCCACATTTCTTAACAGATTTAAATTCTGATTGATTCATTAGATAGATCTAAACACTGGGCACAAAACGTATCACTTTGTCAAAATTTGCTTTGTAAAGAATTTGTTTACAACTTTATATATTTTTCCAGTTGCTCACTAAAATTATTTCTCCTCCCTCAGTTTTCAACACACTGCATTTCTGATTGATTCACTGAGTTCAGTTTCATTCAAGATCAAAGAAAGTAATTGATCAAATATTAGTTTCCACCAACAACCTCCTGCGTAGCATTTAACAGCTTTAACCACATTAATATATCATTACCCAGTTACCTACTTTTGTTTGGTCAGATATTACCCCAGAAGAGCTTTGGGGGCTTCCTATACCATTCACATTGTTTTCGGCATTTGTTGATAAAACACAGCCACACAGTGGGATTGATTTGATCATATATTGAATACCTCCCTTTTGTTGATAGCAAGACATCCCAGCTGTGAGGCCCAGATGAGCACAGGGACATTCGCCTTATTTTCCCCTGAGTTGTCACCCATTCATCCCAGAGCTCTTGGTACATTAAAAAATAAACTACACAGATAACTGAGCTTTACATGTGCAGCTGGTTTCAGTTGACGTTTTGTCTAAGAAAAACCCCCAAAGTGGATCATAACTGATCACAGTTTTGGAAATTTGTGGACAAATGAGCTGAGCCAAGCAAGCTGAAGCTGATGTACACTGACACACTGCAATTCTCAGAAATCTTTATCCTCTGAAAGTTTTTGTCTTGAATTATCAGGGGTCCCTTTACACAGAGGGAGAATGATCAAACATCTCAGCTTCAAGGTTGAGAAGATAACTTCTTGTGCTTTATGATTCTTTGTCAGTGGTATATAATCCTTCCTTTGCTTCTTTGCTTTTAATCTTTTTGAAGGTCCTTAGAGGTTTTAAGATGTCTGTCATGAGACCCCTTGATATGTTGCTTCCTCTGTCTCTTGTTGACAGTGGAACATATGAAGATGACACAGGCACAATGCTATCCAACTAGAGAGGATTTAAAACTCCTTCTGTCAAGGTACTACTTAGATACAAGAGCATTTCACACAAAACAGTCAAGATGAAAACAATGAGTAACAACTGATGTTCTTAAAAGTTGGCAAGGGACAAGGAAGCAGCAGGTTTGCTTATGAAGCTGAGGTGATGCCTGTCATGCAAACACCATGCTCTAAAATTGTCAGAAGCAAACACTATTTTAACAAGTGTTGCCCAGCTCAACAAACCCCACCCCCTGCAAACAATTTACTTGATTTGCCCTATCTCTTATTATTGTGATGCCTGTGACCTTGACATTTGACCTAGATTCACCGAAATTTAAAGGGATCTTTTCTGGGCCACCTTGCACCTTTCATGTAACCTGACTCATGTCATCTAGCTGCACTCGCTACACTCACACAACCATCTGAGTATCATGAGGTTCAAGGTTTCTTCAAAACGAAAGAGCCAATCAGTGTCACCGGGTGGGACTATCCCATGACTGGGTGGCGTTGTGGCTCGTATGACGTAAAGCGTCACCGCTTGAGTTCATCATGAGTGGCTGAAGTGGCGCGTCAGTCAAGATGACGGACAGATTTTCCATCTAAGCACATGCAAGGATTTTACTTAAGGCCCCTCCTTTGAAAATGGATCGGTCGCAGAAGGGTCCCAGGTGACGGTCAGGTTACCTTTCCTGAACATTTCACAGATATTGGTCCACTATGTAAAATGGCTGACAAACAGACAGAAAAACAAACAAAAATAAACAAAGAAACCCAAAACAAGTGGTGCCCAGCACAACAAACCCCACCTCCTTACACACATTCTATCTGATTTGCCCTATCTCTTATTGTGAAAACACATTTTTGGTAACTGTGACCATGACCTTTGATATACATTTAGCAAAATTTAATGGGATCTATTCTGGCCTACTTTGCACCTTTCCTGAAAATGTGAAGAAAACTAGTCCAGTAGGTTTTACATAAAGCTGCGTACAAACAAACGAACAAACAGACAGACCAACAAACAAACAAGCCAACTTAAAAACAATACCCCTCTCCCCTTCAGGGGGCGGGGTAATCATTTATAAAACTATTTAAATAAATGAGTCTTTTAATGACAGAACCAGCCTGCAGAAGATCATGGGTGGCAGTTTACAACTGTTTTGAGTCCAGCAACCATCTTTAGTGGTCATTTGGTTCATCCATGCCTCAAAGATTTCCTTCCTGATTGCATCACTGACTTGTGGTCTCTGAGGTAACTGTGAGTCATATAGCACACTGGTTGTCAGGAACAATGAGTTGCCATAATAGACCATTGCTTCTCTTTGGATGCCCTCATAGCTCTTCCTGTGTGGGAAGGATGGTAGTTTGTCTACGCACTGGTGTGTATAAGTGGGGATTTAAAGGGTGCATGAGGAAACAGCTGGACGCACTTGTACAAACACATACAGAAACACTCATTCACATCCAATCATTTAGTAATAAATGGTACATGGGGTACAGGTTGACACATTTCAGTTGTCGCCACTGCTGTTCTCTGTAAGTAGAATTCTACAGTATTTCTTGGCATTTGGTAGTTTAATGTATGTTCCTATCACAGAGCACTTGTTTATTTTATGTTTAAGAGCAGAAGTGGGTAGTAGTGATGAAGAACTGATAAAAGAGATGAATAGAGAGATTGTAGATGGGCATCTGTGAGGGCTATGCTCTGGAACATTTTCTCCTTCCTGGTGGTCTAATTAAGTGGAATCCATATAGACCCATAAAGCCTTCTTGTATGTTGTGGTGCATAAAGACAGTATTAATTGGCCTCATTCAGGTTCATGTAGAACTTTGTTATATAGGAGTTTATGAATGAAATGAGTGAGAATTGTCTTTGATGTTAGGGAAGAATTTCCTACAGTTGATGAAATGACTCCAATGAAATGAAGTATGCACACTCAGTGGTCAGAGCAATCATGGTACGGGCAATTGCACTTGAATGCATGCACCAAAGGGACACACACACAAACACACACACCACTAACACACACACACACTACACACAATCTTCAATATGCTTGGTTCCAACAGAAAGTTGTGACTTCTGGCATTGTGCCACTGTCCCCCTGCTGGACCCCACATCCTGTCAGGAAGCTTGTCCTTCCTTCACACACACACACATGCACGCGCACACACACACACGCACACACACACAAGTGTATGTGTGACTGTCAAAGAGAGGGTGAATGGCTGTAAAACACCACAGGCTATAAGAAGAAGAAAGAGGATGAATTGAATTAATTTCACTGACCACAACTGGGGGAAATGATGCCTAAATTACACCATGTAACTAGCTTCAACCTCAGCATGTTCAGCTTAAGGCTTTTAAAATAAACATATTTGGCTAATTAAGGTCTTAAGTCAAAGTCATTACAAGTACACTGCTTGGCCAAAAAAAAAGTTGCACATGCGATGTTTCACTGCATCACTTTTGGTTTTGATTACAAGAGACTGACACTCAATTTAACAAAGCTAATAGTTCAGATACTTCCATGGGTACATACTTCAGTGGTTAATAATGTTTCAGCTGGAACTGATGCAGTAAGTGTCCTCTCATGTCTGTAATGTTTAACAGATTGGACACCACCAGGATTGATAAGGGTCATCAGGCGAGTAAGAGAATACTTTAGAGACCATGAAACATCATTTTCACACAAAAATTAGCCTTCAAAAAGACCAGGCTGTAATTTAGCAAAAAGCAAACCTTATTGTGACACAACATAAGCATGTGGGGAAAAAGTCAAAGTAAATTTTTCCTGTAATCAAAACCAAAGGTAGTGCAGTCAAATACTGCATGTGCAACTTTTTTTTGGACGGGCAATAATTTGATAATTTAATAATTTTTGTTTGTCTCTTGTTTAATCCTTAACTGAAAGAACCTTAACTGGTCCTCATTTTGTTAGCCTCATATCATAATTGTAAATTTTTTTTACCACATTGTGATATCTGTGTACCTTCACTCTTTTAACACTGCTTCATTATTACTCTTCAACTCCAACGTATCATCATAAACTGAGAGAAAAAGGTTGTGGATGTTTTCCTGAAATTAATTTAACCTAAAATAACTGAATTCCAATATGTATTGCAATATATCACATCATATTAGAAGGTAAAACCCTCTGTCATCATTCTCATTAATACACTTCTTTGAATTTAATGATCCTGCTACATCTCTAACAAACATACATTTTACTGCAAGCGTCATGGGGTAAATGTTTGTGCTTTATATTGAGAGCTGAAGTTCTTTCATTGTTTTTCATCCTCACAGAGTGAGGAAGGACCCCGAGGTCTCAGTAACAAGATGGCTGACCTTCTGGCTGCCATCAGCCCCAGTTGCTGCCACTTTCCTTTCCATGATAGATGCTTTGTATGAATTTGTGTCGCAGCCCCAGAGGTTTGAGCCTGACAGGGCCGGAAACGTTGGAGACTCGGCAAAAACGCATACGTACACACTGAGAGTGTCTCTTTCCCTTGAGCTCTGACAGCAGGACATTGAATGGTCAGATGGGAGAGACAGGGTCAAAGCACAGTGCAGTGACAGTGACTCTCTGTGAAGAACTCTGCTTGTCTTCTTTCCTGTTGTGGTAGAGACATGCTGAGATTTTCTTTCAAATCAAACAAGAGCTCATCAAAGACCCTTGGCCCAGGCCCAGTGTGGCGAGACCACCCATTTGATCTCCTCTCCATGTGGTTGCACAAGGTTTTGCACTGAAAGCAGCTGTTTCATTTAACTTTCACAATCGGATGGTTAGCTTACTGCTTTTCTGTCATGAGCCGAGTGAGGAGACATATTTATTAGACATTTTAATGGCACATTAAATTTTGGCTATTGTTCATGTCTTCTCTGGCACAGTATTATTTATTTTTTCATCAACAGGAAATATCTTTTTATATGAATTCTGTATAACACTACTGGTCTGGCAGTTGGGAGTAATAATCTGGGTTGAAATGTTCATTGTTGTAACAGATCTTGCAAGGATGTTGCTATTAACTTTGAGAAATTTTAATGTGCAGCTATAAATGAATATAAAATTATGCAATTACTCATAAACAGACAGTACCCCTTTAGATAATGGCAGCCTGTCTGAAAGTGATGGTAACCCTCCTGCTGAGGGGGGAGTAGACTACAGCAAATTGAACACGTTGTATCTTGACAAGTTATGAAACTGAAAGCTGTTCACCACTTTTAACTTGGAGATGAATCGGTGACTTAGTCCTATTGAAATCATCCAGATTTGGTGATCAGGTTGACATGGGTATGTCTCATCTGTCATTTCGGTTTTGTTTATGCAGGGAAAACTTAC
Organism: Siphamia tubifer; assembly: GCA_020466265.1. Lineage (NCBI taxonomy): Eukaryota > Metazoa > Chordata > Actinopteri > Kurtiformes > Apogonidae > Siphamia > Siphamia tubifer. The sequence continues at coordinate 19,138,938 of CM035783.1, read as the reverse complement.
ATTTTCCATAAATTCCTACAATCTTTCACAAGTAATATGAGGGTCATACAGTTCATCCTAGTAGAACAGAATGTGCAAAATGCTCTAGAAAATACCCTGTGGTCAGAGGTCTCTTCAACAAACAGAACTTCTAAATGCCACTGTCCTTTTAAACTGGGGATGTGGGCATCTTCACTCTTGATTAACCTCAGAACTTCGTCAACCTCAGTGACCAGCTCTTACTTTGATATAAAGCTGCCTGCACATTGTTCACTTTTCTGTGTCTGAAATGCTAAGATCAGTGAGTCGACCTTTTGAGGGAGCTAATCTATGGAGTCAGTTGTGTTGAGGCTCCACGTGTGTGATAGAACAACCGAAGAAACCTGTGGGACACTGGTGGAACGAAATAATTTCACAATCCCTGTGTCTTCTTTGGAAATCAAAACTCTAAATTACTAAAGAAAAACTTTTAGGAGTTTTGTTAAAGTTTAGACCATTTCAACAAGCATATTCAGTTCAGCTTGGGATCTTTATAAGAAGTGCTAAATACTTACATATGGTAAATGTTTTCTGTGATGTTTGTCCATGAGCATATGAAACGAAACATATGTTGCCACAGAACCCCATGTGATGTCCCATACTCCATCGCTCATCTCTGCTCTCACTTTCTATCATACGTTGATGTTTGTTTTTGCCTCTCGGTCTCAGTTTCTTCCCTTTTTTTGTTGGGGTGGGGTCACCACATGCACATATTGTTTGTTTGGAGTTGCCATGGAGACTCATGTGAGTGTGTGACTGTTGTGTGAGCTCTCTGTATCTTAACTCTCTGTGTATGTGTGCTCGTGTGATGGACTACAGCCCTGCTTCATGACCTCATCCAGACTCATACCCCGACATAGCGAATCTGTCTGCTTCCTCGAATTGTGTAATGGATAGTCCCTACGTACGCAGCCGCTCTCTGACCAACGCCCCCTAACTGTTTTACCTCAGTGCTTGACTGCCTTGCTAGTCATGAGGCCTTTATGCTCAGCAAAACATTGCCATTAGATGGGAACAATGCAAGATTGCCTGATAATTTGATTTCATATTGGGCGTAAATGTGGAATTAGATTTATTTGAATGGAATGCTGGTATGAGATCTCAAAAAGGGGAAAGAGAGTTCATGAACTGACAATGAACCCTTGTCTTTTAGCACTCCTCATCAACTATATGTGGTGTATATCATGTTGTTACAAAACTGTTCCTACTCCCACCTTATCACCTAAGCTCAAACAGTTGATGTTCCTCAGCCGCTAATCTAGGATAGTGTGAAAATGTGGAACACAGCCCATCTGTTGATGTGCATTCATTACAGTTGAGAGTGCAGTCATTGGTTAGACATCCATTCCATGTGGAAAATGATGATACATTCTCTGTAAGGGAAAAGTTGTTTTTCACTTGACAAGCATTTCTCCGAGATCCATTTCCCCTCAAACCAGAAATGCATGTGATTATCAAATGTCTCATTGATTTAACATGTGATCACAGTCTTCCTCAATAACATTGTACTCACTGTATTCATGAACACTACTGTGATGTATGCTGAGATGATGGATGTTTACTGCTGAGTTTGATTTGGCTTTGGATGATGTTGAAGCTATGATTAATAAAGCAGACAAGAATAAATCAGTTGGAATTGAATAAGCCTTATACATTGATCAAATTACATGCAACTTTGTCTCCACATATCTGATTTTAAAAGGAAATAATCTCATATTTGTAATAAACTAATAAAAGTCTGATGACGTATTACTGGACATTATTTGACCTCGATTTGATCTTTTGAGATCACTCAAGTTCAAAGGTCATGTCAGAAAACAAAAGGGCATATGTGACTTCATATGTATTGTCAATACACAACTGATACCAATAGTCCATCCCTATTTTGAGCTGTTGGACTTAAAACCAGCCAGACTGGATAACTTTTCACAGGGAGTCAGACATATTAATAGACATCAACATAGTACAGAGAGAGTTTAGCCGAATGGTGAAACTTTGAATTTACCAGCCAGTCAATGTTCAGACCCCCCTTCTATGGTCACAAGCTCTGGGTATGAGTCTTCTTTGCAGTGGCTGTGCACAGCCTAAGAGATAGGGTGAGGACATCCTGGAGGGACTTGGAGAAGAGCCACTGCTCCTCCACATCCAATGGAACCAGTTGAGGTGATTTGGGCATCGAGTGATGATGCCTGATGCCAGATGCCTCCCTGGGGAGGTGTTTTGGGCACACCCAACCCAACCAATAGGAGACCTCGGAGCTCACCCAGGACACACTGGATAGATTATAGTGTCTACAATTTTTTTAGACAAATTTAGACAATTTTTTTTTAATCTGCTTCAGACATTAAATGTGCTAAATGTTACATACTTGAATAAGATGAATCAGAAAGCAAATGACAGAAGTGCTGGTTAGTTCATATTTTTAATATAATGGCATGTTATTACACATATATGATGCTTTATGTATATGTATACAATGGATATTCCACTAGTAAGAACCTGTAAAGTGAATATATCATGATGTGCAGACAGTATTTTGAAGTAGATCTGAGACCAATATTCCTTTGGAGTTAAACCTATTTTTTGGATAATTTTAAGAATTTCACATTTTGATCCAAGACTTATTCTTAGAAATTTGGGCCAACCAGCATTGGAGATTTGAGTTTTCTTTATCAGTAACACACATATGGTAAAAAAAAATCATTAGTTTTATTCCAGAAGGATTTGACTTGTAGACCAGTGTTATATTTGTAGGCTGGCCTGGGAATGTATTGGTATCCTCCTGAAATTGGAAGGGGCTGTCCGGGCTTCTTTTCTGAGGCAGCTGGTCCTATGAAATCTGTTTGAACCCTCTGTTCTGTTAGATTGGTCATTTGCATGTGGTCACCTGCAGCAGTCAGTCTCAGATTTGCATAGAAACCATTTTGCTTTGGAAATGAAGTATTTAAGTTGCTGCAGCCTACATGCAATTACTGAGAAAAAGTATGCACTTAATGTTCACTTATGTATATATATATATATTTCAGATTGGCACTCCTGATCATTCTTTATTTTTAAACTCACCAGGTCCTAAGCACCCCAAATAGCACAGAGAAATTAAAAATGCATGCCATGCAAGAGTTTGGGTCTTAGGAGGTTAAAATAATGAAAAGATTAATATTTTTTAAATGTTTTTTTTTTTTTTTTCAAATTAGGTGTTAAACACATCTTTAAACCAGCTGTTTACCATTAACACCCTTTTCTGATTTTCACAGCAAATTATTTTACTCAGTTTCTAGCATAAGACATTCTTCAATGACATGACCACCTGCTCTATATTAGTTCTATTCTACACAATAAGCTTCTTTAACAAAAAACATATAGAGGGAACCCCTTTACAATCATTCATTCATTCATTATCTGAAGTTGCTTTATCCTCACTGGGGTCACAGGTGTCACTGGAGCTTTTCCCAACTACCTTTATAATCATAATCCAATATATTAACATCTGCAATTTAAGTGCATACTTTTTCTCAGTAATTGCACGTAGACTTGCAGTCTATTTGTACAGCCTATTTTTATTACATTACACCATTACATATAGAGTTGCAGCTCAGTGCTGGTATTCAATGATGCTGTGATAGAACTGTGAATGTGTGTTTTGCAGGCTTACTGACCCCATGCTTGTGATTAGAATCTCAAAAAGGTACCATGAAAACCTCTCCTAAGTGTTTTGCTTGTGCACAATATCAGACTGTAATTAAAGAAGAAAGCAGTGGAGTCAACTTAAAAAAGATCTGTCTTTCTCACAGCCAGGCATTGATGTCAAAATAAGTTTTGAGGAAATGTCATGTAATTCACACCAAAGTTAATTCAGCCCACAGCTCTGCTGTGAAAGTATATTGTGTTATGTAGCCATGGAGCAGCCCAGGCCATTCTGCTGCTCAGCCTCTGTCCAACTATAATGCCAGTATCTGGTTGTGAGAACATACGGTAGCAGTTAGCAAGTGCGACACCAGGAGATGGATTGTTTTTGTTTGTGTGGTTAAAACAACAGGGGTCTGTTAAAATCAGTCTATGGCTCTGTCATTACCAGCAGTAATTACAGAGTGATTAGAGTTTGGTAATGTGTCTATGTCAGAATGTATTTGTTGATGTTCACTTTGGTTTATTTGTATAATCTTGTTTAAACTGTCCTAAATTAGTCCAGCTTTAGAATAATTAAGCCTTATTAACGTAAACGATACAATAATATATTACTTTGTCCGACTGTGACTGGATAATATGTCAGTAGCATTTATTATTGCAAGGAAAATTGTTATGTTGCTATGAACATGTTGCTATGAAAACTAAAACAATTCTCAAATAATTGGGATTGTGTAATTTGTACCCACTTCTAGATATGAAAAATTAAAATATCAAAATTTAAGTCAAGTGCCATATCTAAATTGCAACCAAGTTTCCTTTTTTGATAGAGGAACATGGCTACCATAATATACCAGCAGTTTGTAGCAATGTTTGTGAAAATCATCTTCTTTGCACATCTTAGGTTAAAGAAAACAACAAACAGCCCTGGACTCACTGTACAGTAGTAACTATGGTCTTACTGTATATGATGTATTCAGCCTTTTTCTCCTTTTTTTAACCAAAGTGAACAATCTCTGTCTTTCTCTGGAGTTATCCTTTTTTATTTCTTACAAAAGAAAATGAATATATTAATAGACCTAATAGCATCATAATATATCAATGAACTAAACACTGAAATATTAAAACTGTTGCTAGAGTAAGTTTTGTTTTTTTTCTTTTGCAAACTTTTGTCCTGCTTTTGTGTTTAACTAGGGCGTGTGTAGCATGTGGTTATCTGATCCATGGGCAAACGGGAGGATCGCTCTATAGCAGTGATTGCATTGACCAGGGACGCTTGACGTTAAGAATGGATCTATGGCCTCTTTATGTGATGCACAGCACAGATAATACAGTTACAAAGAACCTGATTGAAACCTGACCTCTATACTTCATAACAACCATTGTTCCAAACTCTGACACCATAAATCATTGTTGGGTCTGAAAAGATTTAATGTGTCAAAAGATAATTAATGTTTTGATGTGGATCATATTGTACTGTACCTACTTGCCTTAAGATATTCTGAGGCGATTGCACTCGAAGTAAAGTTGCACACGGTTAGAAACAACCAAAGCTAACACAAATAAAGCACTCAGTGATTTCTCCTGTCCGTTTTTTGACACGGTACAAAACTCAATTATCCTTATATGAGATTATGAACAGAAGCTTGTCTGAGTCCATTTAATGACACAGTTTTCACAAGAAACACAGAAAAAGACAAGCTTTATTCATTGGCTGTGTAAGCAGCTCTGTCTCTACACATTCCTAGTTCTTAAAATGTCACATGCAGTTAAGAAACACGATGAGTAAAATGTTTGTATCTGCTTTGCCTCGTGGTTCATCAGAGAAACTTGACCTAAAATCACACATTTGACTGAGATGACGATTGGGCGGTGATTTCCTTTTGTCCTTTTCAGGCCTCGTTTCATGTCCATTGACAGAGGAAATGAAGGAGTAACAAGGGCTCTCTTAACACACACACACACACACACACACACACACACACACACACACACACACACACACATACACGGTTACTCAGACGCTCTGCTTCCCTGCCTACTCTACCTGAGCTTTAACAGAGGAACAGACTTCTCTGATCACTCCAGAGGGCATGTAATGGTGTGTGTCATCACTGTCTATGTGTTTCTTCTCTTTGCTAAGTAACACAGCTGCTCAGACAGTGACAGTATTGTTCCCACAAAGTTCTACAGGAAGGGAATCTGAAAGCGTCTCAGTGCATTAAACATTAGCCTCTCTAAATGACTCTTTACCCCTCAAACATGGATTAGTGCCTCCTTTAGGATCACTCCCATGCAAGTGTAAAACAAGACAGGTCATTAAGGGCAAGATAGCAGAGGAGTGACAGCTTTGCATGTTGTTTCTGTGTGGGTGTGTACGTCATTGTGTTTGTAGTGTACACAAAAGGTGACGTGACACTAGACTTTTCAGGTCTGCAGGGTTAAGGAATAATTAGGTTATTCGCTACAACTGTTCTGTTTTGGTATCTGGTACTTTTGTACTTAGAAGTACTATTTGACCTATTATTGTACTTGGGTACTGTTAGTGGCCATCAAATAATAGCTGATGTTGCATTTGCATTGCTGTAGATACCCAGTTAATACATTTAAGATAAGATAACACTTAATTTTTCCCGTAGGAAAATGTTTTGCAGGATCACTTGAAACATTACAATAAATATAGACAATAGAGCATCAGAAGAAATGGTGTCTAAGTTTACATCCACAAATACTCATCTATTATATGCTCCTGAGCATTTTTTTAATAACACAATATATATCGCAGAGTTATATAAAATTGCAATGTTTTTTTTCCAATATCATGTAGCCCTACTGAGGAGTCAAAAATGTCCCTTGGTCCTATCATGGATATATAATAGAAGACAAAGAACATTAGCAAATTGTTTTACATCAACTCTGCTTAGAACTTCTGATGACACCATATAGTCAAATGTATTTACCTCAAGCCTCCATGCACGTAATTATCATTTTCTTATTTTTGTGCAGATGTTCCGCTTTCTTCAAATTTGCTTCAGATTTTGTGGAAACAGTCACTGTCTTTATACATTACACGTGACGCTAACACTCCTTCATGATAGTCGTTGTCAAAAGAAAACAAGGTATTTGATTATGCAGCTTTTTAAACTAGTTTATAAAAGCTCTATTAACTTGGAAGGTACTGATAGTTTATCATTGATGAGGTACAAAGTATTGACATTACTACCTCTTTAAAACCAATAGATCCTTACTTCTGCCAGTTACATTTTAAAAATATTTTTTTACAGTTTGTGAAGTGAGTCACATAACAATGATTCTATTTATGTGCTGTCCAAATGTAATTGTCTTTTTTTTTTTTTTTTTTTTTTACTTTCGTGAAACAAGCAAATTTGTGTTTATTCAGGTGTTCTACCTGACTCAATCCATCTTTTAATATTAATAATATATTATAAGACTATACAAAAATACACAACATATTGGCGATATCTCACATAGCCATTGCTAAACATTATACATGTGTTATTTATAAAATATTAGGCCCGCAACTGAGAAAATCACAGTCCTTTTAAGGCTAAAGTGGTTACAAACTGCAAAAGGGGCGTAAATGTAATTGTCCTTCTAACAACTTTTTATGAAACTCTTTCATCTGTTGCTCAAAAGTAACTTTTTATTTTATTTATTTTACAACCTGCCTAGAACCAGACCTTACTCTTTTAATTCTACAGCAGATCTGATAATGTGGGTTCAAAGCCATCTGGTAAAAGGTAAAAAAACCCAAACTGCACCAAATGCTCAGCTGTTCTAAATAATTTGTCTCATGCAATCATATTAGGGTCTGACAGGCTATTACTGAGAGTTATTTAAGAAGCTGTTGTGTGGCGTTATAGTGTCCTCTGGGGTCCAACTTCCATGACAGCTAATGTCATTTGAAATAGAACTATTCCAAACAGTGAAAAAAAAAATTATTTTCTTCTGTCAATGGGGTTGCCTAACAACCATTAGCTAACTGAGTTTTATTTTCTTAAGCATTGCCACATCTGTCAGTTTCCCACTATGAGGTCTACACCGGTTGTTCTTTTCTTTTTTTTCTTGGGGGGGGGGGGTGTAATGAGCTCAAGTGTTTGTGCATTCCTGAACAGTTAGCATCAGTGAACATGCTCCCCCTTAATACCCAGCATTCAGTGGGAAACACCGACTGAACACTGATAGCAGTTCTTTGGCAGTAAATGGATACCAGCATGGACTCAACCCCACAGACGCTCATGTCTTTGTTTTGCAATGTTGTTTTTGTGCATAGCTTATCATAGTGGTCAAGGAAGGGATGACTTACACAGAAATATAGGATTACTTAATAGTGCTGTGGTGTGCAAAGGCCTCATTAATCATCAGACCTGATAACAGTAGCACAAAGACGACAGAACATCACGCCTGTATCTGGCTTTAGTCGAACCTTCTCTGTAACGTGTCACATGAGGCGACCTCAAGCAACAACAGTAATTTAGGTTTCCACACACAGTCATGATTAGCTATGATTACTGGACAAACCTACACTTACCGACCAGTGTTTGGACACTCCACTGACACAGGCTTGGCCAGATTTGTCTTTAATCTTTGGCAAATAAAATAAAAAATAACCTTTTGACAACAGAATTTAGCAGTCTGCACAATCAGTCTCTGTGTGTTTAACAACTTCAACATTCTAATAAATTTAATTTGACAGTATGTCATTGCAGACAGTTTAAAGACAAGGTAATGAATGTTTTATTTGGTCAGCTTTAGTTTTTTTTTGTAATTATACACCCATTTCTTGAATCCAGGCTTGCAAAATATTTCACAAAAAAGTTGATTTGGCAATAATTCAGAACTAATAATAAGTTTAACTCTGAATTATGATGTGATTGGATGTGACTAGTGTCAGTAAGTTTTTGGAATCATGATTTGGTGCTGAAGCAGTATCCAGGAAAGGAGCTGAGATGAGCCAAGGTTTATTAATTTGCTCTGAGGGGCACTGATGATGATTTCCTCACACATTTCAAAGGTGGATATTTCCCTCTTTACAGTTCAGAAAGTTATTAACCCTTTAAACTTCCATTCAATTTCTCCTAAAGTTCTTAATAAAGTAAATTGAATGTTGTTCTTGAATCATGTTGATAACATGCAGTTGGTGTTTGGTTATATTATAAATGAAAATATTAAAATGAAAACTAGGTTATTGGAGGTGGGTCTTGTTAAATGATGCAATAGATAAAACATTTGTGGATATTTATAAATGTTTTGATGTGTTTTGGACTACATTTGAAGAATTATTTTGGTTTGTTTTGGATGTTTTTTATTGGACTATGACTGCATTTGTTGGAATATGGTTCGTCTGTGGATAATCATGAGACATAAAGGTTCAGATCAGCTGTTTGTTATTTGTATTTTGAACAAATGGTGAAGTGATTATACCCGCTGTGGATATTTTATCGGAAAGTGGCTTATATCTTGGGATGTGTGAGATTTGGTACAGGTTTGGGTAGTTTGCTTAATATTTTTTAAAACGACTACTTCCGGCCTGTATGTGGAACCTTGGAAATTTAAAGGGTTAATAGATTCAAGCTGTTTGGTGTGTACAGAAAAGGCATGAGTCTAAACTGAATCCCCGTGATCTCAGCTCAGTCAGATGGCACTGAATCATTTATTTGAAACTTACACATAAATGGTTGTTCTCGCTTTAACTGGCCAATGTCATGTCACACACGAAATAATATGAAGCCAAATAGTCAAAACATTAAATATCCTGTAAATTCAGAAAACACTGCTTGTTGCATTTTCTATGTAATTACATCTTTTTATGATTTGGTTTGTAGTTTGCAGTAGAGATAAGATCAGGCCTAAAAAATCCAGCCCGACCCAGGCCCGCGGGTATTAAAGCCCGACCCAGCCCGAGTCCGACCAATTAACTTGATTTGCAGACCCGAGCTCGAAGCAAACCCGAAATTCCATATTTTATTTGTGAGGACTTGGGAGGAGGAGGGGTGATTTATGATAACAAATTAAAGCCTGTCTTTTGTAATGAAATCTAGAGTAATTTAACATAATATATAAAGAAGCCAGCTAGATAAAAGACAACTACTACAAATACAGCTGTTTAAATGCCTCAGCGTCCAGGTGCCAGTCTTTTTGCTCTCGAATGAAAGCAAAGCGACGCATTTATTACATTCAGCGAAGCCAACGCAAGATTCTGTATCATTTTCAATAATCAATTTGAAGCTTTTCCACACCTTACTCTTTCTCCTTGACTTCTTGCTGCTCCATATCGGGACCAGGTCAAAATAGATGTGGAATGTGGACTTGCGGAGGGGAAGATTACGGTGTTCATGTGCGCAGATCATGCTCTGGCTCTGCAGCTCCTGTTTAGTAGTTAAATAGCAATTACCTTACAGCGCCTTCTCTGTTTTATCTCAATTATTTATTTTATAAGAAGTATTCCTTAGTTTAGTATCCACACAACATTGTAGTATTCATTTTTATAAACGCACACACACACACACACATATATATATATAAATATATATGTATATATAGCGAGACAGAAGCCTGGCCCGACCCGAATTGACATTTTAGGCCCAACCTGGCCCAAATTTTGGGTTGGACTCGGACTTGGGCTTAAGATCTTACCTCTAGTTTGCAGTCTTGCCTCCTAAATGATGCTGTTCACATACTTTTGTGGACTAACCACATGCAAACCCTTTTGTAATAATGTACTGTAATGCATTTGCAGTGGACACTTGCACCCACAGTCCAGCATGATGCCTTCATACACTGACCTGTGTTTGTTATGTGTTTAGAAATGGCAGTATTCAGCATTGTGCAGGAGCATGGGCAGTAGTGTTTCCCTGAGTCAGGCCTGGCACTGACTGCAAGGGTGTGTGTGTGTGTGTGTGTGTTTGCAGAGAGGAGAGTTTGGCATAAATTGCTGAGTGATGCACCAGCAACCAGACAGAGGGGAGTGGAAGCAGTCCTGTTTCTATGCCCATCTGTTTAAGTGTGGTCACTGCACTGCAAGAGTAATGTGGGAATACTCTGCAAACACAAGAAAGAGTGATGTGAAGTGATCACAGTTTACATTTCACAATTATTACATCGTAATTATTTCAGCTAAACAGTATTATTTTAGATAATCATAGGAATTGCCTCCATTGATTTACATAAAAACCATAATGACAAAATGGAAAAGTAGGTATACGTACTGTACCAACACAACACATGTAATTAAACTGTTATTCAAATACTCTGATGACAAGGTCAACCAAACAGTCAAAAATGACATTAGTAGCAATAATTTTCATGATAGTTAATTGTCAAATTAAATTAAATTACATCATTGTAGAACTAGTGTTATTAGTATTAAAGAATGTCAATGTGCAGTGTTTGGTGTCAGTGCTGAATGCAGTTGGTTACAGTAGGTGTTGTGTCAAATCTGTATTTTATTTTAATTTAAAGGTGTCATTTCACTGAAAACCACTTTTCCACGCTCCTTTTGGAATCTAATGGGTCACCCTGACTTACCGCCACATGCTGCAGTTGAAAGTGGTTTGTCACCTCCACTGGCTGCATACCGCATTCACAGAAAACAATGAGACGAACGAGGGACACAGAAAAAGCTGGTCCGTCTGATGATAGAAGGACTTTAGTGTCACCCATGTGGGGTTAAGCCCATCCACCATTGCAGCGATTCTGAAGCAGCATTAGCATTAGCATCTACAAGAGAAGACGGCGCCACAGTAGCTGCTGCACAAACTGGAAAAAATGGCGGATCAAACTGGTTCATTTGCTCAATGTGGAAATAAAGCCTGGGTTATTTTTTTCCCTGCACGATTTCAGAAAAAGCGACGGCACGAAAACCTAGCTGGATGCTGCTTTGGTAAAGCTAAATACATACACAGCGAGAGGGGAGGGGGGAGTGTTCCTTCACGCATTCTGAGCCAATCAGGGACCGCGTATGAGGAAGTACCGGTAAACTGTTGTTCGACCTCAAGTAATTTTTCTACCGTGCAAAAAATGGAGAACACAGTAATATTAATGAAATAACCATTGAATGACAGCTTTAAAAAAAATTATTGCTGCAGTCTTTTTTTTAATATTTTTTTCAATCTTGCTCTGTAAGAAACTGGTTGAACTAAAAACACATTGATTGTGTTTTTTGTTCTACAGTGTTAATTTTCTTCCTTGTCACCATATACTCAATGTTCCATCTAACATTACTGTATGAAGATTTATTTCTAGAAGTTGAGTCTCGACCTGATAAGAGCAACACCCCAAGCACTTTCCCATATGCACCTGTGGTTTATAATGTGATTTCATAGAAACATCAATGCTAACAGCGCTTTGTTGTTTACTTTGGAGAAAGATATTTTATGTGAAAACAGTTAGTCATGTGTTTGACTGGAGAATCATAGCTCTTGTTTGTCGGTATAAACAAGTTTTAGCCTCATGAGCAAACCCTCCACTGATGTCTTCCACATGCATGTGATGCCACTTAGAAAAATAGCCTGTTTTAGGCAAGGCTAAGGTTATTTGTATAGCCCATTTTAACAGCCAGGTAATTCATATAAATAAATAACCTAAAACATTAAAAGCATGAAGATACAATTTAAAAACTGTCAATTGAAAAAAAGGGGAAAAAATACAAGTAAAAATAATAATAAAATAAAAAAATAAAAAAATAATAATTTAAATATGAAAATTAAAACAAAAAAACAACAACAAGTTACAGTGCAGTGTAGAATAATTAAGAAATGATATTACCAGTAGGCAGCATGGAACAAAAAAGTCTTCATCTGTGATTTAAAAACAGTGACAGTTGCAGCAGACCTACAGTTCCAGATCTGTGGGGCATAGAAACTGAACCCTGCAGACAGTAGACCTGATCTAGATGATCTAAGAGGTCTGGAAGGTTCATAAGGGATCAGCAGATCAGTGATGTATTTTTATTTATTTTTTTTACATTGCCAGCAAATATCGGCAGAATGCAAAACACTGTATATATGTTAGAATGGAAGTTAAATTATCTCAATACATGCATCACAAGTACTTATCAAAAGTAATAATAAAAAAAAACAACTATTGTAGCACCTGGCTTAAAGGATGGAGGGTTACTTCAGTCATTTGTCAAATTGTTGTCATAATTCCTCACAATGATCTGCATGTAGAGAATGAATTCTAATTAATTGTTGGCACAGTTTTCCACCTCTTGCCTGAACTTGTGTTGTCCCTTGTTAACCTAAAACAATATTAACTTTGATAACTTTGCTTCGCTTCATGATTTTATTTCATAGGGATAATCAATGGTGAACCACTGCAAGTCAAGTCATTACAAGTCATCATTTGTGCAAATAGTATTAAAACGTAAACCAGTAGTAGGTGGGTTTGATATAATAACATTCTGGATATGTTTTTATCTGAGGTTTCATCTGGGTAGACTTCCAGGTGTTGCAGATAGCCTTGGTGTCTATTGCTGTTGTGTTATTACAGTTTATTTTTGTGGGAACCTAAACAAAAATCTGTTATCACATGATGCCAGTCAACATGCATTACAGCCTTTTTATTATCCAGTCTTCCTGGCAGAAGCCTTTGGTAATGGAAGCTGCAACTACTTTTTATGGCAGTGCTCTGTTTCAACATGAGATACTGACATACTTTTACAAGACGGTTCAAAGATTATTGCTACGATAAGGAACTCTCGCACTAAAGTCCAACTCATATCTATTCATACACTGGGACTAGATCTACTTGTGGACCTGTGTTCATCAGGAATAACTGCAGAAGTCTTATATGATTTTAATACCCATGTAAATGATCTTCTCTACTTCAGCAAACACACTTCTGGTGATAATGTTATTCCTTTAAGACTGGATACATCTGTGATTTTGTGTGATTTGCAACTTTCTTTTTTTTTTTTTGCAGTTATTCAGTCCCCTATGACCCTAGTGAGGATAAAGCGTGTTCAGATGATGAAACAGTTATTCAGTGTCTGTCATTATCGAGGTCTATGGGTGATGTGCTGGTGTGGATAAATAATATTTTCAGATCAACCATAAAATCCTTATTTAGACTAACATCTCAAAAAGATGATGAAATTGTTTAAGTGTTTAAGACCTGCAAATGTATTACACCTTTAAGGAAAACTCCCTTTATATCATCACAACAATGGAAACCTGATTTGTAGATGTTGTATGGAATGGTTCCATATCCTACTTGTGGTGAAACTTAAAACTAAAAATTAATCATTATTCATGACTTGGCTGACAGGTTCTTGATTTCTCCTCTGGTGACCTGTATTATTTCTTCGTCTTCTGGATTTGAAACTTTTTTTGGGACAGCACCCAAGCAGTACAAAAGAAAATGTGTGCTACGTTGTGGTTGTTCAGTCATCTGCAACAGAGCTTCTTCTCACTGAGCCGGTTCATTGTGGGTTTTTTTTTTTTTTAAATACTCTTGGCGCCTAATTTATTAAAAGTTTGCGTGTGTAAAAATGTGTGCAAACTTGACTGTGCATGCAAAAACATGTTGAAGGATTATCTACTAATAGGACACACTGAGGGCTGCATCTATCAAATGGGCAAAATAACTCATGCAACTCATTTAGTGTGTTTTCCTTGATGAATATACAATCTGAGCGTTTCTGCCAGAATTTGCTAAATTATTTAGTTGGCGTGCGAAATGTGATTTACCAAACCTGAAATTGTTTACAGTGGCTAATTTTGCATCTATATTTAGCATGTCTGAAAGGCATGTTTTAACTGGTACAGCTTCACTTAAAACTGGCTGCAGTTGTTGTGGACAGGAGACAGTATGAATCTTTTTCAATGAATCTTTTTTGCTCACGTCAACATTTTTTAAATGACGGAAGAAAACATTTAGGAAATGTATCACCTAACCTGGAATGCAATTTTAGTACTTCTCGAATCCAGATGAACTAGAGAATGATTTGGGGCAGGTCACAAGGAGGAGTTATGCAATAGCGTCTCTGACAAAATTCCTCACAACATTACATTTCCTTGTGTCTGGATCATTCCAGCACACTGTTGCTGATCGTGCCAGTGTTTCCAGTCTACTGTCTCCATAACGACAACCAGTAGCACATACAAAATCCTTATTTAAATAGGGAGATCTCCAAGACTTTGCACCTGTTGTCATTAGTTGATCACATGCAAATTAATAGCACCCGCTTTTTTTGCACAAGCAAGCAAATTTGCAACTATTATCTGCAATCTTAGTAAATCAGGTCCTTACATTGTAGGTTATATTGATATATTGACTCAGAAGTTGCGATATGTCACTTAACCAGAAGGCTTCGGTGAAAATCGTACTCATCATCCCAACGATTATGTTCCAGTTAATCACATGTTCATCATCACTCATGTTAACACACATAATGAACACAATACAAAGGCTAATTTCCTTATGCTGTATAGTCATACTGCTGACATGCTGTTAAAATCCAGTGATTTTCTACACTTTTGTTATTGCATTCATAGCTGCATAACTGAATTATTAGCTAATTGATTATCTGTCAACTATGAAATTAATTATCAAATTGATTATCTATAGTTGGTTTTAGTAAAGTATATGGTTAAACTAGAAAAGGACTGAGAGCGTTTGTTTTTGGAGGTTTTGAGCAATTTAATGCTCTCTTCCACTTGCAATAAAACTATGAGTACAACTGAAATGAAATAAATCATAGATGCTGAAAACATTTTAGTTTGGCTTTAGGCAAGACATTAAATCACTAGCAGCTGTGATGTGGCTAACCCTGACCTTTGACATTGAAGCCAATGAGGGATAATTAATTTGTGGTGTCTTTTCTGCCCAATTTTTTTGAAGCATTTCTTGTTACCTTTCATCACAGATCCAAATTATATTAATTGGAAGAAAATGAAGTGACAAGGCCATCTGGACTTTCCACTGCAGCAGGTTCTGTGGCTGTTACAATGCTGCCAGACAAACTTATAAACACTGACCTTTAGTACAGTCGCCTGAGGGGGTGGAGGGGCAGCGGGGGGGTGTGAATGAGAGGAATAAAGAGGAAGACAGAGGAAGAGGAATGTGGGAAAGAAACCAGAAAGTGAATGGATCAAAGAAAATAAGAGACCAAGAAAAAAAAAAAAACTAGACAGTAAGAAAGAGAGAGAGAGAGCGCGAGAAAGAGAGAGAGAGAGAGAGGAGGAGGGGTGATTAGTGTGTGCATCTGAGCTCTGATTGGTCCAGCACTCTGTATGTGTGTTTGCCTGAATCTGTGTGTGTGCATTTCTAGCCAGTGGGCGGGGGATTAAGCTTGCATCACGTGGTCCCTTTAGCTTCTTTTCCACACAAACACACACCCACATTCGCAGAGGGCACACACACACACACACACACACACACACATAGATATCCTCTCACACATACACTCACAGCTGTTGATACTTCTCTCTCTCTGATGAATGCCGAGCAGAGCCCACAGGAATCTGGGAGAAAGCAGATCTGCTGTCTGCCGGCAGCTCCCTCCAAAAAGCATCTATATGGGAAATCTTGACGGACAAGTGGACTGACTAGTTTTCTGAACAACACCCGGCTCTCCCTGCTGCTCATATCCCACTATTTCTCTCTCTCTCTCTCTCTCTTTCTCTCTCGTCAATCCCGGCTTCTCTCAGTGTTGGAATTTGAGCGCGAGCAGCAGAGAAAAATAGAGACATGTGTTTTGCCTCAGCTGCCTACTACTACTGCTTGTTGTCTCCCATTCACTGACCAAGGAGGAAGTACAAGGTTGGTTGGACTTGTTTGTGGACAGGTTTCTTTTGTGTCAGCTGTTTGATTTCCCTCAATGAGGCATTTTTGTATTGTTTCAGGTCAGTCGGTCATCTCTACTTAGATAGCAGCTTGTTTGCTTTTTTTTTTTCTGTCTTCATACCAACTGCCAGAACATAACTAAAAAGATCACTGTCCTAAAACAGGGTTTGTAATTCAAGGGGGAATTCCAGAGTAATATAATTGTTGGACACATGTACACAGAGACGCTCACACTGCACTATAAACACACTTGGCAGTGACTGTGCAGTGTATGAGAGCACCACAGAAGATTAGCTCTTGTTATCGTTAATGTGGACAACAACAACAACAGTGCATGTCCTGTATGTGACAGAAGACACAACTCAGTGTTTTAGGCTCAAAACAACTTTGAGGACAGTACATTGGTTAGGCTTTACTGTGTATTTTCTTTAAAAGGAAGGTTTTATTTTTGATAAGGTATGTCTATAGAAATGTATTTGTCTTTGTAGAAAAATCAAACTAAGAATTAAAATAAGGTTCCATCAAAAAAAAGGGAAAAACTATTACTCACAAGCACACGTTTAAAAAAAAAGGTGTTGTAGAAGCACCTTATCTTACTGTCACATACTGTCCTTTTTGATTTGCTAAAGGCTCTTTCAGAAAATGAACATGCCCATCACACTGTTTATTTTATACCTCTATGTATTGCTTTTAATGGGTTCAAAAATGTGTGTGTGTGTGTGTGTGTTATCATGATGCCATTTACAGTGTGTGAGTGTAGATATTATTAGCTAACGTAGAGATTCTTTCCTGGTATTGTTGCCATTGCAGTTGTAACACAAACCAAAAGGCTGTTTGTCTATTTTTAGGGGTGGCAGCTCAAAGGGACACAAGCAGCCACACTTTAAAGCTTCCCCTAGGCATGATAAAGATATGTGGTGTGTGAGGTATTCAGTCACTCATGTATGTCGAGTGTGTTTGTTTATACATGTGCACGTCTTTTACAGTAATCAGCCCTCTGTAACTGACCCCTCTGCTCTTTTAATATGGCTTCCAGTTTTTATTATGGGAAGCAACAAAGAAATAAATAAGACAAAATACAAAGTTGCAGAAAAAAAGTAATGGAGAGATGAACTGAACCAAAGAAAGGCCAGACGGAGAGATTGAGTCACAGATACAGAGGCAGACATTGCCGATTCCAGATTAGCTGGCTGTCATCAAATGAAGATGGAGAATTGTGTGTTGTCTGAGCACTGGCTCTTATCCAGTTCTTAATGTCAAAGGAGTACTGAAGCATTGTGGAATGACTGCTGTATGAAAGACATAAATAAGATCCCATTAAGGAGTGCAAGAATGGGCTAATATGTTAAGATAATTGGCTAAAATTATCCAACTAAGTAAGTTGGTAACTGAAAGACTTGTGTGTTTTTTTTTTCATTTTCTGCATTGATCCACAGACAAAATGATAAAGATCATAAGCCTGCAGCCCTTTTCCAGTCTTAAAAAGTTGAAATAAGTGTAAATATTGCAACTCTTAAAAAGCAGAAACATGTTAGTCTGTGGTATAGATAGATAGATAGATAGATAGATAGATAGATAGATAGATAGATAGATAGATAGATAGATAGATAGATAGATAGATAGATAGATAGATAGATAGATAGATAGATAGATAGATAGATAGATAGATAGATAGATAGATAGGTTTAGAAGTGATTATGCAGGGGTCCCTAAATGCATGTATAATGGTTAAAATATACAATCAAATAAAAGTAAAAGGTAAAAACAGTATAAAAAATACAAAAGAAATGTAATAACAATTAAAAGACAATAGCGCAGTGACTTGTAATAAATATCTAAAAACGTTTTTGTACATAGAAAAGGATTTAATAGAGTAATTTCCCTCTGATAAAGACAGCTTGTATCTGTGGAGATCCAGAAACAGACTCACCGGGTGGGAAGCTCACTTAAAGGTCATGGGGTTAGAGGTCGTGGTTACCTTCCCTCAGGCAGTCACAGTCTAGTGCCCTTTGGTAAACACTGGCTGCCACTCTATCTGCTGCTGTCTATTGGAGTTACAATCAATTAATGTCCTCGGGGTGCTATTTCTTTAAATGGCAATGGTGCTCCAATTTCAGTCAATCACCCAAATCAGTCCAAACATTGAGCGTTATTATATTTCAGTCTGTCTAATTCAACAAGTGTTTGGATCAAGTCATTACAAAGCATCTGCTGCCAAGAATGAAATCTGAATAATAATTGTTATTATTATTATTATTATTATTTGTGCACCCTCATGTAACCACAGCCACCACTACCCCCACCCCCCCACTAATCCCACTCTCCCGAACTCAACCGTCGATCTCTCTGGATGCAGCCAGACCGAGAGAGTTCGGGATGAGGACAATGATCTATTTACAAAGATAGAGGACATGAGCGGGGTGGGGGTGGGGGTCATGCTAGGGACTGCTGGAGTTGTGTGTCTTGTGACAGAGCACGGATAGGATGGTGGATGTGCCTGTGTGTCTGTGTGTGTGTGTGTGTGTGTGGAGGCCAGTGGGAGGTGGGGTTTTGGACTCTGAAGGGGGTGTGTAGCTTTATTTTGGTGAAGCTACAGCTGTTGGATTCAAACACACAGAATTCCACTCATTCTGCAGGTTACAGTTGCCAATCACACCTTCTAGGATTCCTTTTTTTTGTCATTCCTTCTCTACATTTCTTACTTTTTGAAGTGTTTGGCACTTTATCTTGGCAGCTTTTGCAATACAACGCCCCTCAGGAACTTGTCATTTTGTGGGTTTTGCCTCTGATTTTTGGTTTATTCCAGTCTTTCCTGTGCTGGACGGCTCTGTAAGCACAACAGTACAAGCAGGCAGGAGGATAAATTCAATATCAGGTTACATAACTCTGCTCTGTCCAGCTGCCTTCAATTAAAGAGGATTTTGCTTTTTTTTTTTTTTTGGAGGGGGTGGGGGTGGGGAGTTATCCATTTTCATAGTATAAATCACAGCTTTAGTCAAGGGATCAGGTGGAGAGCAGAGGATGTTTATAGTGACTCTATAGACTTTCCCAGTAGCAGATGACACCATGTACTAAATGGCAGTTACATACATTGAAAATCATTGTCAGTGTTATCACATTACATGTATAATTCTATTCATATAAAAAAAAATTTTTTTTTAACATTTTTCCTTAAAGTGAGTGTGAGAAAAGACGGTGCTCAATCACCCTCTACCACTGAAGTGTACAAGGCAAAGGGCAAAGACCAAAGCTCTAAAATAAAGCCAGTGTAGCAGTAGCTTAAAGTTGTAAAACCAATGATAGCTGTTAGAGTTGACTCCAAAATGTCAAAGTTCCCAAAGACTGAACTTTTCTTTTAAAAGAAAAGGCCATTATTGTTTGTTTTTGTTTGTTTTATTTTATTTTTGCCATACATTTTTTGGAACCTTGGATTGTTGATCTGTTAATGTATTTTTAAACTATTCTTCTGATAATTAGATCTAAGGGCAAACAGAAGGATCTTTATGTCAATGCATTTTTGTCCACCGTCGCCCTGGCAGCAGACGTAGAAATGTTGTTTGTCCATGCATCCGTCTGTCCAGGAACACTGTACTCGCAATAACTTTTGACAGCTTTGATGGAGGATCATTAAATTCACACCACACATGCCTACCATGAAAGCCTTGCTCAAAATTGATGATGAGTGAGCTTGACCTAGTTTTCAAGGTCATACAGCAACAAAATGGGAGAAATACGTTCTCTCTGCTTAGATGTTGAATTACCTAATTCACACCCTCAAGCTGCTGTGCAGCAGCAGTTTGGTGTCTGTACTTGTACTCACTTTACATTGATTATCCACAGCAGCAGTTTGGTGACTACATTGTTAATGCTGCACGCAGTATAATGATGGTTCCTGTCCTGAACTAACAGTTGCTCCTTTTGGACAAGTTATTTATCATAACTGTTTAACATCTAATGGGGCCCTATTGGAACTCATTCAATACAGCAGCACTATCAGTGTTTATGGCATGTTTGCGTCTTTAATCTTGCATTGTGCAACAGTGGTGCCATCTTGGGACACTCCCCCACCCTGCAAAAAAAAAAAATTAAAAAAAAATCCCCATGACTGTTTACCAAAATTATGAATTCTGGTACAATGGATCATCGTGACATGAGGTATATCTAGGTCACGTCACAATGATCCACCCATCAGCCATCTGCCTGTAAAACTTCAAGTCCAGTGAACTACAGTGTCATTGACTCGTACTTTTTGACACATGTTTTTTGTCACTTGTGCAACAGGGAACACAAGGCCTTCAGGAAAACTGCAGGCTATGTTTTTCTATCAAGACAGATCTACTATAGTTGTAGTCACTAAGTTACACTAACGATACCTACACTAACAATGCTTGATGAACCATTTTATCAAGTCATTAATCTATCATTTAACATTAGGTCACCCATGACCTTCTCACGCAGTTCCTCCCCTTTTGTCGAATTACAAGCCTCAAGAAGTGCAAATTACTATCTGCAAATCAGCAGCTCACAAATGTTACAGTTCTTCTATCCATCAATTACAGACTTTATGGCCCTTGTACAAGTCATTCAACATTTAACCAGTGTTCTCACTTCCAACTGTGCATACTTCTGATTGCAGTGTCACTCCATATCAAATTTTTCACTGTACAGTTTCATAATGAACCAAAAATATTTTTCTCATAATACATTTAAAGCTCTGTAGCACTATGTCCTGCAATATTGTTTGAATTTGTAGCACTGAACAATAGAGAAATGAGCCACAGTCTTGTTTTATGAATTAGTCACATGTATCCCACTAACATTTTACCATAGAAACATTTAATATATAAACTGATTTGTTTATATTGACAATTTACCATTAATGACAGTCATGCATCTGCCTCATTATTAATAACTATAGTTTTAATATATAAATCAGTGCAGTAGAGTCAAGCTTCAACACAGTGGTTTTCTGTAGGTTCATGTGAGTGGATGGATGGATGGGTGGGTGGGTGGGTGGGTCATGGGTAAAAGTGAGCTAAAGTGGTAAAAACTGTCTAAATAAAACAGTCAAAACTGTGGTTTTAAAAGAAAATCCCATCAATTCACACCATCCCATGGTACACATTCACCCACTATGAAGGGTTTCTCACAAGTTCCTGTCTGTTTTGGTAGCACTTCAACTGCCACACACTGTGCTGTGTTTGTCCCCTTGCTAATCTCAACCATCATTTTAAGTGGCAACTGACCTTAGTGAGTAGCTTAACGGCATGTGTCAGACCCAATCACCTCTCTGATCTCCTCCCTGTTTCCCATCATTGAGAGTTAACCAAGACAAAGGTTAGAGCAGGAGAAGGAGTCATTCCTGGCACGGGAACCTTAATTTTGATTGGCCTGCTGTCAAATGACCGCTGGGCCTTTAAAGAGGGGACGCTGGCTGCAGGATCCCTTTCTTAAAGTCTTTCTCGCTCTCTCTCCCCTTCCTCTGCTCTCTAAAGCCAAGACGCCATCTGGAGCTCCTTTAAGCCCCGCCCCTCTCTAATGTGACCTCAGCTTATGTTCTGCTACTACAGTTTGGCCTGCAAAGGATCCTGGACAATGCAGTTCTACATGTTTAGTCTCATCCCTGCTTCCTCCTTTGTCACTATGGGTTGGATATTTGTCTCCTACAGTACATGGAAAATTAAACCCCATGTTCAGACTTTGATGTATTGGACCATTTTGTCATTACTGCTAATGGTTTGTGACATAAATATGATGAGGCATAATTGTCAATACCTGTAATAAAATTACGAACATTTATTTCCATCAGCCTTTCTGTTTTTCTTCCGCATCTTGGCCTTGAGAAGCTCACTTGTAGTTGTTGCGGTTACTGTGGCAATTCCTGTATTCTGTGAAGTGTTTGTTGTCATGCCAACTGACCCAAGTCTGAATGGTAACAGTAAACCACCTCACCAGTCACGGTCAAACAAACCTCTCCTCATTTTAAAACTTCGGCTGGGTGCTGTGTCAGTGTGTCAGTGCTTCCTTCTAAATGCAGTTGTGTCTATTGTGGCCACAGTGTACATACACCATGTGTGCTTATGGAAAACAATCCAGCTCCAGGAACCAGGAACTTGGGTCACAACAGTGAAGAGCTCCACCAAAAATATAACTGTCTTTTTCCTGTTTGACAAACATAGACCATGACACCGTGGGCTGTCACTGTTGAATTTATTGTTTCAGTAATTTGATTTCCCCTTAGTTTTTGTTATGTTAAAGTGATTATATAGTTTTTTCCTTCACAAACATTATAGAATAGTAAAACAATTTAAGGCAGAGCACCATGAGTTGTGTATTTATTGGCGAAATTACACTATGATACTTTATTTGCCTTCTGTCACACAAATCTTTTTAGTATTTAACTAATGTGCTGGTTATCTAATATTTAATACATTAAAGCTAAACTATCCCAGCTTTTCTTCTGTACTTTGTGACTTCTTTTCTAACTTTTCCTCTTTATTCTTTTTCTTCTTCTCAGGTGATAGTCAAAGCTGCTGCTGTAGAGCAATTGAGGGAGTGAAGCAGGCATGAGTGCGGACGGCCATCAGGCGGTGGTGACAACCCCACCCCTGCCAGGTGGAGGAACCAAGGAACGCTACTTTGACCGGGTAAATGTAAATGATCCGGAGTACCTCAGGGCCAGGAACATGTCGCCCGATCTCCGGCAGGATTTCAACGTCTTGGAACAGAAGAAGCGTGTTACACAAATCCTACAAAGCCCAGTAAGTTAAAGGAGGGAAATGAGAATGTATCCTGTAGAGAATATGCATTAGTGCTCAGGTCATGAACATGAGGCACAGTGAGACTTTGTCAAAGTCAAAGCAACACAATTTGATACTTTTTCATTGAAATGAGGTTAGTTTGACACTTACATAGCATCAGTCCTCACACCACTGTAAGGTTCCCGAGTTCTTGACTTCACAATGTAAGATGTAGAACTTCAGTAAATATAGATAAAGTATGTGTATAGAACAAGACAAGGTCAGCTAAATGGCTACTAACCGCACCCTGAAGAATTTAATGTGTATGTTGAACTTTTCAACCAATTTATTGTGTAATCTGTGTTGTCATTTTCTGTCAGTTCTTAGTCATTCCCTAACAATGTAACTTAAGTGTCTGCATCACTTGTGTGTTTTTGCTTGTGCCCACTGTTGCTGATGTGACTCTGGCCACAGAATTACAACAGTCAGCAACCTTGTAAAGCCTTAATATAACCACCAGCTACCACACCCTTTTCTCAAACTTACTGCTGGAGCTCTTCGTGTGCCCTCTAGGCCAGTGGCTCTCATGCTGGGTCAGGTTTTGCTGAAGCAAACAAGCTCAGTAAGCCCTGGGCATATTTGAGCCAAACATATTTTCTATTGCCTGGAGATCTGGATTCCTCAAAAAGAGCATGTTTGTTTTAGTAGTCCTGCTTCATTAAAGCATTGGCGAGAGACTGGTCCTCTGTACAACGTTCAATCACCTGCAGACAAAGTCATTCTAATGAGCTCATGAAAAAGACCATTGTTGTCTTATCCATCTATTGTAGCTGTGCACTTTGAACTGTTACATCAACTTGTGTGTAAATTTTACAACGTTACCCCTCGCTTTTTAGAGCAGCCTACACAGAATTAAGAATATTTGCTTTGCACTATTGACTTAAGGCTGGTCTCTGACTGAAGTACTCTGCACTGTGTATAATGGCGTCTTAAATTTGCACATATAAGGTGCGTGTGTTTGTATGCACTTTGAAATGTGGACCACATTGCTATTTAACAGACAACATGAATAGATTTATGGTGCTGTTGGGTAAGAGTATATGTTGCTATAGGTAACAAGTGTCATGAATGAGTGTCCTTCAGTAGTAGAGTACGCCTTTGTACATGATTGATACTGGGTAGTGCCTGCTGGGTTTGGTCTGGTCTTTTTTAAGCTTTAAATGTGATCTGCATTCTGCACATGCCCAGTGTGGTTTACTTGGCATGCTGCATTTTGTGCCAGATGTCTGGTAGAGCAGTAGCATGGTGCTGCTGATGTAGGTTTCCACATAATACTTAATGCATGGGCATGTGTGTAACTTAGGACAAATCCAGATGGGAAGAGTAAAGGTATTAGTTCACATTAAAGTGTTGTAAGCAGACCAGTGGCTCGGTCAATTATTATTGGTGGCGGCGAGTCCAGTGATTTAGTTTGTTTACACTAATTCTTTGATTAACAAGGGTTCCTTTTTGGTGTAATATATAATTCCCATCTCATAACTGTCATTGCAGTTAATGGTAAGTATAAGCAGACACTGATAAATGTGCTGTGAGTGGCTCCAACTCAGACTTTTACAGTGATAACAACAAAACAAAAAGGGAGCTTAGATTTGAAAAGAAGTTGTTGGACACCCTTAAGGGTACAGATCTCAAATATTATCATCTTCAGAAAAATCATTTTTGTGATTATAAAATATGACTGCATCAATTAGAAACAAATGCAAATGATTTTTTTTAATTTTTTTAAATGGTATGTGTAGTGAATTTTCATTTCTAGCTATCAGACAAAATCATGTATCATGCTAGCAGTTCTGATTTAAATTATAACCAGTTGTCCAGTCACTGTTCCGTCAGTCAGACACGGTCAGTGACATGTTGCCTCCTTCATGGGCTGTTCCGGCACCAGGACTAATGAAAGCTCCTAGTCTTGTCTGATTACCCAGATTTTGAGAAAGTGGTCACTGACCCCATGCAGCAGACACCAGTCTAAAATGACACATTATTGACCAGTCCTGGGTCGCATGTCCAGGACAATGGTGGAATGCTAAACTTATGGCTGCACAAACATCAAGTACGAACATGTACTTTCCTCTTAATCTGCTACTTATTTACTTGAACTCGATCACCCAAAATCAATGAAAGATACAAACATTAATTTAGATAATAAAAAGTATTCAGAGAGTGCCTAATCTCACACCTATTTTGTGCCAATCTCAAATTTCTATAACAACCATTCTTGAATTAGAGCGGATAATGCAATCTTGACCTTTGACCTTTTGCAATGTTGATCATTTTGTTATATGTATATATGCGTCAGTGTGTGTAATATTAAGATGATATATCCAGTATTGATTACGTTATAGCGTAATATGTCTATGCTTGGCAAACACAAACAGTATTACAGAATTACATTTTCTGACATGTCACATTTGGCCTCCAGAGAACTCAAAAACTATTGGTTGTAGGTGATAACATCAATTATGAGAATTGTAGCAATCTTCATTCAACATTGTTTGGTATGAATCTGAAAGTTCTGTGACCCTCTGTTCTCGAGTTATAACCGATAATGTGATTTTGACCTTTCTGCTAAATGCGACCTTGACCTTTGACCTTCACTCAAATGGGTTATTGCATCTGATGCGCATTGGCTATATGTATATGCCCATGTAATTCCATGGTGATATTTCAAGTATTCATTGAGTTATAGCATGATATCTCTCTGGAGACACACAGCCACGGTGATTACAATAAACTCTCCCAACCAATGTTGGGCGAGATTAAAAAAATCCTGTGTGGTCCATTTATGGTAATTCTTCTATTATTATAATTATAATTATTATTGTATAGTAATAGTAATTTTTATTTGTTTGCATTTTTTTTATTGAATTTGCCCTCCCTTGCTTATAAGTGAAGCACAAAACACAATTAATGCTGTAAACATGACCAGTACAGGTATACTTTAACAAGAAATAACGAAACTAAATTCTTGACAGTTTGAACATGTCATGCATTGGGTGTATTTCATTACTTTGCTGAAACATCCAGTTTTGACCCCAATAGAACAGAGTGTGAACATGTGGGTTTTGAAAATGGAACAATACTTGTCATAAACCAATGGCTTAAAGTGATTCTTAGTGCAACATATCACAATTGCATGGGGCATCCATAAATATTTTCCTACCTTTGTACAAGTATTGCCAAGAGGTTAAAATGTCCCACTAGTGTTGAATTACCCAACATGCCACATGATTTGATGACAAAAAAACATGCTCCTGGCCATTCCAAAACAATGCATTTATTTACTGGTATCTTTTTAAGTATTAAAATATATATTATATATTTTTAAAGTAAGAAAATATGTGTCTATCCAACCTTACAGTATGTGTGCAATCGTGTACAGTGTTAACATATGTTTACATTCAAACCCTCAGCTCATGGTCCATAGCACTGGGAAACTTAATCTCATATACACAATGCTCTGCCTTTCTTATGTACAGGTGTGGCACGATTATTAACCCGAAGGATAAAATGGGTAAAAATCATCTTGTGATTAGATGAAACATGGATAGTTTCTAAAGTTGAGCTACAGGCCATGGCAGGTGTTCAAACCAACACATATGTAACAGATCTGAAATCTAATTTGAGTCACCATAGTGGTCCTTAAAACCGCCACTCCACACTGCCTAATGGGTAACCGACTCCTGTTATTTACCACGACGTCAAACTGCGTGCTCGTCTGCCTGTGTGCTACACTTCTGGTATGTATATTACTCCTGCTTAATGTGGTTTTGAACATGAGCCAACCAGCTCTCAGTCACAGCAGTAACAGGTGGCTCCCTGCAGGCCACAGAGGGTTTGTGGTCCTTACATCAGCACAGTTGGTCTCTGGGCTTTACCCGTATTCAACTACAACAACAACAATAACAAGTGTGCGTTGCCAGCTGGACATACACACGCGTGTTGGTTTGTTGCTCCCTCTATCCCCAAACTATCGTTGTGCTGTAACTGTGTAGCTAGACAGCCAGCTAACAAACTTTTTTTTTTTTTTTTTTAAGGAGTCCAAACAAGGCGTGCTTTTATTTTTGTAACTGCAACACACAGAACACATACAATTTTAGTTACATACAGAACACATTCAATTTCAGTTATTTTCAGTTATATGCTACACATATAATGCATTCACACCGTTAGCTTAAATAGCATAGTTAACTCATTCTCTCTCACAACACAAACTTTACATAAGTAACATCCAGTCATATACATTTCTAACACATAAACTGTCCACTTACAAAGACGACAATTGTCCAAGGCTAAATATAAATATTACACACATTAAACGTAAAACACGAGCCCAACGGAAAATAAGTCAAAGCTCTACTCTAGAGATGACCGCTCACTCATCATGAACAATCGCGCACAGCGAACACAAAGATTTGTTTAAAGAGATAA
Organism: Siphamia tubifer; assembly: GCA_020466265.1. Taxonomy (NCBI): domain Eukaryota; kingdom Metazoa; phylum Chordata; class Actinopteri; order Kurtiformes; family Apogonidae; genus Siphamia; species Siphamia tubifer. Next base: position 19,111,258 of record CM035783.1, on the reverse strand, counting down.
CATCTCACTCCCACAAATTTACAATCAACTACATGTTAACTAATTTTAACATACATTTATACAACATATGAAATTGTCTTTGACCTAAAGACATCACAGTCATCTCTATTTCCATCTTCCTCACTCTGTCGCACTCACTCTTGTTCAACTCCAAACATTCATGTCACCACTTGGGTTCCTGCACACATACTCCTGTGCCATCCTTTTATTGTCCCACTACCTTATTTTCGCCCATCTTTTCTTTTCTCCTTCATTATATCATTCTGGTAGTTTTGATTCTTGTGTTATGGGATAATCAGTGGCTTAAAATGATATGTTACAAGTGCTCAGATGGCAGCCTGTATTTAAAATAAAGATCAATATAGTCCAGACTGGACTGAATCCATTCAGCTGATTTCATACACCCTGCTCATTCATGTAACCATGTCCAAATCTTGAACTTTCAGCTCTTTCATTTCCTTTTTAGACATCTGGTCACAGTAAGTTCACGAGTTTAAGTGTCACGCTTGTATGCAGCAACAACTTGCAATACAACCAGTAAAGGCACAAGAAAGTGATGCACATATAAAATGACATCTACAGATATTTTAGGTACGTAACGTATGTATAGTTCACAATTACACAATGCTTTAATGTAAGAGACACCACTGACACAGTGTAAGCAGAGAGTGTGTTTATGTCGTCTGTAGAAAGTATCAACAAAATCAATAGTTTCAAGTTGTAAATGTTAGGAAAGTGCTGATATAAATTATTTGTATGAAGGAACAACATTCTTTAGGCTGGGAAGTAACAATAGATCATTCTTTCCTTATCACATTTCTTCTTTCTTTTTACATAAGTGATCATTTAAAGTCATGTGAGATGGGAAGAAAGAAAAGAGAATTTTTCAGTAGCTTCATGTCAGATAAAGATAAAGAGTGTTTTGTATGACGTGCTGGGATAGGAACTTGCCTTGGGGCAGTTTGTGGGGATGCTCAGAGGTGGTTTTGTGTGGATGTTTATGTGCAGCAAAGAGCCTGGATACAGATTTTGGTTTTAAAACCAAGTCTCATGATGTCATAGTTTGGTAAATAATGGTATTAATTTGTTCTTAAACTCTGTGGTTAAGGCTCTCTCTCATCTCTGTCTTTGTCAGTGGCTGATGGGAAATGGGTTGATGGTAGCGTTTACAACCAATGAGTGAAAAGGTCAAAAGACTTAATATATCAGATGAAATTGAATTTGGCTCAGATATCCTCTCCTCTCCTCTCCTCTCCTCTCCTCTCCTCTCCTCTCCTCTCCTCTCCTCTCCTCTCCTCTCCTCTCCTCTCCTCTCCTCTCCTCTCCTCTCCTCTCCTCTCCTCTCCTCCCCTCTCTTCCCTCTCCTCTCTTCCCTCTCCTCTCTTCCCTCCCCTCTCAGCCTTCTTTTCAGTAGTTATGTGGTTTTTAAAGGAAGTTCTCCTCTTCCTCCTCCCACTGTTTGCCAGAAAACACAAGTGGATAATTTATGGTGCTTTGGTGGGTTCTGTTGAGAACCCCCTCATGTGCGCCAAATGTCACGGCAGCTCTGTATTATGTTTTTCCTTCTTCTTTTTAAGGTCCTTAAGGTCTCGTTTGATAGAACATTAGTGGTTGAACTAACTCCAGAGACTCTTTTTAAAAACCACCACCTTTCTTCCTCAGAGATCACCAGCTGCGTTTCACATTGGCATTGCACAGTATCTCTCGAGTGCTTGGAAACGTCTCCGGCAGTGGCTAACATGTTTAATGTTAAACCCAGTTGCTTTTAAGGATGTTACAGGCTAACACTGCAGCAGTGTGAAATGGTCTGTGTCGGCTCTACCCAGCTGATGATTGGCTGTACAATGTAATGTTATACAGTTACGTTTTCCTCAGTATCTATGGGCTTTGCATTACAGTTGTTGCCAAGAAAAGCAGGCATTATTATGAGCTTTTATGAAGGTGAAATCTGAGGTGACACCTCTAAACAATGAACTGCTTCAAGAATAGATGGGAGAAACTGTTGACTCGTTTTTGTCGTTTCATCGTAGTAGTTGTAGTTCATATTGACTATCCTCATCCATATAGTACGACATTAAAAATCATATCAATCAACAAAAAAGAGTGGAAAGCTGAAGTCCACAAGGTCGTTACTATGGGAACTATAGGCTCTTATCTAGTTGTTTTGATGTAAACAGAAGTTGCAGACTGGCACACTGTATCAAATGGGAATTTTATCTTGTGTCTTTGTGAATATTTGAACTGAACAGGTCTTTATGAGATTTTTTTCAAGCTAGGTGCATCTTGAAGTCAAAATAATTGCTGTAGTACTGGTATCTTTCAAACAAAATTGCCATTTAATATAAGAGTTAGTATTGTATGACCTAAAGCAAAACACAGATGATGAGTATATGTTTCTACTTGAAGTTTATGAATAACAACATCTACAGTTGCTTTATTATATGTACTGGTAAATAATCCACCCACTTATATTTTCTGTCATTTTCTACTGAACTGAAAATGTCCAAGGGCACAGAGTTTATACAGAGAGGCAACATGGTGCAGGTGAGTCAGGGACTAATTTCACTGATGCACACATTTAGGTTAGATGTGGAAATCAATAGAGCTGTACGCAGTCACTGTGCTACTTTGTAAGAGTTTTGTGCTGGCGGCTTGAAAGAACAGCTTTGTGCTGACATAACGACTTGGTTGTCTGAGTGTGCGGCTGAAATTACAGGCCTCACCTGCTCTGTAAGCTTGTACTTGTATTTGCCTTTTAACTATCTTTATATTGTGTTTTTTTTTTTCATCACTGTGACAACTGAAATGCAGGCCACCATTTTATCCAGATGAACTGTGATGCACAGAGATGTAACTCTAACCTGCTAAGGGAAATGACCCAAAAACAGACTATTCAGAACTATAGAAAAGCAGTCAGTGACATTCAATATCCAACAGTTAAAACCTAGTTTACTTTGTGGTCACCAAGTTTCTGGTGAGCTCCTGTGACTGTTTTGTCATGTGAACCAAAACTACCAGATTTCTTGGGTCACATTTGATTAAACTTTGCAGTAAGACACAACAAGACATAGGAGTTTTATTTCACAAGGACACACAGTGTGAGACAATGCTGGGACCATGCAGTAGGACATTTCTCATCTCACCTTGTCATCTGAATCCGCTTTATCCTCACTAGGGTCACAGGGATCTGTGGGGGCTTAATCCAGCTATAATGGGTGAAGGCGGGGTACACCCTGTATGAGTCTCCAGTTCATCTCAGGGCTGAACATATATAGACAAACAATCACTCTCACATTCACACCTATGGGCAATTTAGATTAACTAATTATGGTGGGAGGAAACTGGAGTACCTGGAGGAAACTCACCGGGAGAACATACAGACTCCTCACAGAAAGGTCTGGTGTGGGATTCGAACCAGGGTCCTTCTGTTTGTGAGGCACCATTGCTAACCACTGCACCACCATGCTACCTGTAGTATAACATATATCTCCATAATCAAGCTACAAGCAGAAACTTGCCAGATCGGCTTTGCTCCAACAAAAATTGTAAAGTCTCCTGCCTTCCTCTCCCACAGGATGACACATAACAGTTGTGTGTCACTGGTTCTAAAACAATAACAGCAGCTGAAACAAGGGAATCGAAACAAAAGGAGACTTCTCTGGATGTATGACAACATAGACGTTTGGGAGGCCAGAAACTTCCTGTTAAGAATTCGAAGAAACGTTTCTATTTTTACTCTTAAGAATGATCCACTAGACCATTCACGGTACATAAAATGTCCTTTTCAGGAAGCACCTGCCTCCATATAATGTCCTTGAGTTTATTCTGTTTGACTTAAAGGGTCATTAAATAGGTTTTTTTTTTGGTTGAGTTGGTATATATAAAGGTATGCTCTTTTTTTAATCGTACCAAAATAGAAATGGGCCACGAAGACACACGTTCAGCACCAGTTCATCAAAACCATAACATTTTATATTTAGAGTAAAAACTACATTTATGTTGGGTTATGTAAGCGGGCATGTTTTACTGGCCTCTTCTCTCTTCCGCTTTGGCTCCTCCTCTGAAAACTTGGAAATGCTCCCATCCATACGCCGATTTAATGCTCTCAAGCCAGCAGCTTCATTCTGACAGATTAGCTTTTGCCATTTTGAAGCAGTCACAGAAACACTTCTTCATTTTTCCGATTGAATCATATATTTTCCTCCAGTAAGTAGTAAAATCCGCTAAGCTAAGGCTAGTGATTTTAATCTGGCAAGATATAAGATGAATATTTGTATTCTTTTTAAGTCTAGAGGTGGATATGTTATAACTGTAATGATGTAATGCCATATTGAAAGCTCACCTGACTAAATGAGTGAATGGCTAACTTCCTGTTAGCACACCACAGTATCAAACAACACACACGTCACTAGTGATATTATTTTTATTGCTACAAATGTGGGGGGTTTGCCAAAATATTAATGATAGTATCCACTTTAGGCCCAAGGATTAATCTGTTTAGATGATGGGAATCAAATCCCTGTTGTCATAATCTTCTTGGGAATGAACATACACAAATTGTAGAGCAGATGCCTGGTTGTGCGTGTTTTTGAAAGGTTTCACATCGAAATGCTTAGACTCCTCCTGCCAGGAGTTGTTGTCTAGTCAAATATTCTGTGACTTTCACCTTTTTTGAGTGTTTTATCAATATTTCATATAACTTGTGATGGACTGTTTGTATCTGAATAAAAAAGAACTAGGGCAAAATTACTTCATGTCACAAACAGGTCAAAGATTTGATAGTTTGTACTTGGAAAACATAGTCTTTATCATGATGATGTAAATGTTATTCCTCTGTGGCCTATATTTTAGTATAAAACATGTAGGAAGAATTGTCATCTGACGTCCTGTCATGTTGACGTCGTGCCATTTTTGTGCAAAATAAACATATCTTCAGCAGACGTACTGATCCCAAGTCATTTTTTAAACCTACAGGACCCAGACATACACATCACTAAAATAATGTTAATCACTGTGAAGAATGTTGTTTTTTTACTTATATTTGCAGTTTTAGCAGGTTTCTTTTCTCAAGTAAATGGCATTTAAATCCACTCTTAAGTTAGCAATTTCCCTGCACCTAATGACAGACACACAATAGGGTGTTTCCTTAACTGTAGTTTATGTACATTTTGAAGGTTCTCACTAGACAATGTTAACCCTGAAAGGTCCAAACGTCCACCATCGACCAAAGGTAACTACTGATCTAAAATATTTAATACTGGTTGATCCACTAATCCTATCAATACATCTAAATAATTTGTGCAAAATCCTGTTTGTTGTCTTTTTATGCTAATCAGATATGATCCAATTAGACGTTCAGTGACTCTATAGTGAACGTGGAAACACTGTCATCTTTTAAAACATTTATTCAACAGTAAAACCCATGGAGTTGGATCAATGACAGTGGACGGACACATTGGGTTTATGTTCAGTTAATGCCATATTTGTCTTCGGGTGTTTCTGTTTTGATATAACAACCTTTAGTTTCGATTAATATCTACATTGAAAATAGGAAATTCAATACAGGACAATTAACACTGAAAAATACAGAGTGCAATATTATAGTTAATTGGAGTAAACTATTTAAAAAAGATTAAATATAGAGAAAATTAATTTGAGAACTGCAACTAAAGTATCACTGGCTCTTCGTGGATTAGCTGAAATGAGGAAAATTAAAGTAAACATTTAAGTCACATGATCTAAACCTGGCATGTTTCTGGATAAGCCATACTCTTTTTTTTTCCCTCTCTCTTTACTTAATGAGTCATGTGTAACAGCCTATATCACCACCTTCTGACATGTTATAGCCAAATTAATTGACTCAAGACCACTTTATGCATTTTCTGGATTGCAGTATTCTAAAAGTTAACTGGGAATTATATATTAAGTGTTCAGTAGACAAAACACAGAATATTTTCATTGGGCGTTGGTGAAGATGAAAAAAATATTTGTTCAGATTCAGGTTGGGTTATATTGGCTCCCGAGTCCCAACATACAGAAAGTTTAAGAAAACTACTGTTTCATATTAATTTAAAATGTAATAATGCGTCACTGTTTTGATGACAGTTTCTTCGTATTCTTTTGATTTTAATTGTCACTCAATATTTGACACCTGATTTGTTTTCTGTCATGCATTTTTTTTTTCTGTATGAGAAATCTCCAGCACAGACCCAAAACGTATATCCTTAGTGGAGTCAGGAAACACATGTGTCTATGTTGTGGCTCCAGTAAAACTGTGCATTCAGCACCATGGCTTCAATGTTAAAGTGATGTCCTGACAACCTCTGAAGCCAAAACAGCCAAGGATATCAACAACTGAACAACAAAACTAAATCAAAACTGGGGAGGAAAAAAAAAGAAGAAAAGAAACCCTGACCCACCACTGTCAAACATCCGTAACAGAACGGTTGCCATGGTAACCCCACCACCAGGGACAGAGGAATGTCTGGCCGGGGTTCAGACCCAGCGGTACTCCAGCCTGTCCTCCTAACAGGGAGTTTTTCCACAAACACCCTCATGGTGCCTTTAAACCATTGGCCCCAAAATCTATTCACATGACACTAATGGGACCGTCCCATGAGGAGACAAGGGGAAGTGAAGCGTCTGTTGTGTTCGTGCGTTAACACAGTTTTATTGGGATTGTGCTTATTGCTGCATAAGCAGTGAAATGAAAGAAAGGCATAAATATTGAATATTCCCCTGCTGGAGGAGAGTCATCACATGGAAATGGTGTCATGGCCTATTTTCACTGCACACTGTGTTAATTGTGCCCTGTTTCCTGTTTAAAAGATAAATTCTACCTTTTTTTATATCAAGTTAGGCCAAAGATCCACCAAAAGATAAAAAATAAAACAAAACATGAAACCAAAAACACTGTGTATGCATCAAAGACACAAAGACCCAGAGCTATTACAATCATCAAAGCAAGATTTTTTTGAAATTAAATAATAGTTGTACTACATGGAGAAAAATCTGTAAATATTCAGAAAACACTGGAAAAGTTGACCCATCATCTAACCATCACAGAAAACGTCCTGGTATTAAATGTTTATAGATCAGATTAGATGTTTATTGCTAATGTATCATATTTTTTATTCAGGCTCCATACAGTATGTACAACATTTTTATTCTTGAGTCTTTACCCTTAAAGGATTTATCCTCCACACATTGTACATCACAAACATCTAACATGTCCCATCTTGGCCAGGACACTCTTGAAAAAGAGATTTTTAATCTCAATGAGGTTATCCTGGTTAAATAAATAAAAAAATTAAAAAAAACACGGTAAAAGACACAAATGTGTATTTTCAGTTCTTTATTACCGTGTAATCAAAGTCAGTTTTACTGTGCTTGACATACAAAGCAATTTAAATTACGTTTCTCACTCTCCTATGCGTTTATTTGGAACAGTAAAGTGCAGATGTGCAACAACATACAAAAATCCTATCTAAGTTGGTGAAAATAAATAAATATAAATAAATAAATGAATAGAGTACAGTGGCTTAAAGCTGCTTTCCTAGTGCTGCTAAACTAACCAGGTAAAACAAGACAGGACATTATGTACAGGGTCGACTACTGACAGGACAGAGTATGACAGGACAACATCAGTGTAACTGGTGGATACTGAACATGTCAGTTTGTGCATCTAAAATGTGAACATACAGTATTCAGTGTAGAGTCTACATCCTGAAATTCACCTGTAAGATTCATCAGGTGTGTGTAGGTTAACAAAGTTGTGAAGATTATCAGCAGGAATGAATGTAGTTAACTGGAATAATCCTATTTAAGTGTGTAAAATGTCACATTCTGATGCAGTCTTTAAATAAGAGCAGACTTGTGACTTTTGTTTGAAGATTTCATTTGTGTGCTGTTGTGAGAATTTGTTTTGAGGAGAAAGTGAAAGCATGCAATCATACATGATATGGTGTGATGTAATCAAGCCAGTTGTGTGTGCAGGTGTGTGAGTGTGAGTGTGTGTCTGATCTTGCTTAAGCACATATTATCATATACTGTTCTGTTGCTGTGGATTCTACAGAGGGCCATAGTCTGAATGTGAGGATTACCCACAAACACGGTCTCTCTGTCAGTTTCAGCCAATCACAGTGTAGCATGAAAGCGAGTTCATCAGCCAATCCAGATTCAGGATGTTGGATAGCTAGCCAATCAAAATGAATCTTCATTGAGTTCTTTTAGGCTTATTCAGACTGACACCCAAGCAGTACATCTAATCTGTGATTAACACGTCTTCCTCTTTCCCTGTCCCTCATTCCTTTCCTGTTGGAGTTCCCACAGCTCTTTACTCTTTTATCCCTTTATTTATTCTGTCTCCACTCTACTGTAATTTCCAACCATCATATCTAACTGTCTTTTCATCAAGGTTTATGGATTAAAAAAACACAGTCTGCATCTCCAAAGTTAATTACATTATTATACTTTTTTTCCCCTTTTTTTCATTTCAAATTTGTTAATTGATTTGCATTTTTCACATACATAGACTTTTTCCTCATTACAACCAATATGATTGTATTTGTTATTGCATATATCTCTCTGTATGTATGTACACATACACACCCACCCTTACCTATACATATACCTGTGCACATATATATATATATATATATATATATATATATATATATATATATATATATATATATATATATATATATATATATATATATATATATATATACCCATATACATATACATATATCCATACAGATAGAGATTCATACAGTATACTTTTTTTCACTTTTCCAAATATTTCACATTTATTTAACCAAATAAAATCCCACTCAGATCGAGAGCTCTTTTACAAGGGTGTCCTGGCCAAGAGGTCAGCAGCACATGTCATGAAAGAAAACAGGTTTTACAAACAGGTAGAAACAATACGTTACAAGTTGTAATAATATTGTAATAACAGAAAAGTTGCACGGTTTTTAAGTGCTGAGCAAAATAGTGTTAATATGAATCCACATTATAAAACCATCTAGTTACATTTCTCAGACATGACCGTTAACTCCAGTATTAAAAAAAAAAAAAAAAATTCCCACATTCCTTTCTCTCTTTAATTATGTGATCACCATCTCTCTCTGTCTAACTTTATAAAGAAGAATATATGAACCTAAAGCTCTGTGAAATGACTTTTATGACCATCATGGCCATAAACATTTGTGTATCTTTATTGCTAAGGTGAAATCAAATAGTTAGATCCCAGTCTGTTTATCTAAGATGAGTACAGAAGAGTTAACTTAAACACACAGAATCAAAACTAATTCTAATGCAAATTAGAAAATGCCTCTCTCTGAAAGAAATCTGAAGGAAATATCCTGTATATTCATTTCATTTTGCACTTTTCTGTCACTTTTCCCTCAGGCCTTCAAAGAGGAGTTAGAGAGTATGATCCAAGAGCAGCAGCGGAAGGGGAACAACCCCACCGGTTTGCTGGCGCTGCGACAGATCGCTGACTTCTTCATGGCCAGCTCAGTGGCTGGTTTCAGCACCTCCCCCCTCAGTAAGTACTCTGGACGCTGCAGCCAGTTACCGCGGGCAACGACATGCTAGCATTTAGCCACACACAGTGTCTTTGGCCAGGGTGCAACTGCATTCAGAAACATAGCACTGCATCAACATTAGTATTTGAAGACACCAGGTCCACAGGTAAACCTGAGCTCTGTGGGTTAAAGGGCATGAATACCCAAACACGGCCCGACCCCAGACTCCGGAAGAGCCGCGCATTTTTCCTCCTGGTTTTGATCCTGTATGAGTCCATATGTGAAGTCTGCTTTTAATCACTGTCTTGGAATGCACAACTAATGCTGAATTACACGTCAAAACAATACGGCAGTTCTGTCTGGCTTGTACTTAAAATTTACATGTAATGAGGAGGTTCAAGGAGACAGCAGCTGTAAACAATGTCTTAAAGGTTGGAATGTTGTTTACATCATCTCAGTGCGTAAATGACGACTGAGCCAGATACACCAATAGATAAAAATGCAGGTGTTGGATGGTGATGTTGATGTGATGTTGCTGATGGAATGAAAGTGTCCACATACTAGACTTTGACTTGTAACACAGTAGCAGTAAGCTTACTATTTGTAAAATCTGCACACTCTGACAAAGTTAAATGTAAATCTTAGGTCTGAAAGTGTTTTAGTTCAGTTTTATTCAAGCAGTGATTAGATTTAGTGCTCAGTTTAACCTTTTGGAAACAGACCTAAGTGAATCCTTTGCAAGAAAATTGCTCATATTAAGAACGCAAAACATAAAGATGGCACAAAAAACACCTGCGAATTTCTGCCATTACCGAATATTTTTCTGAGTAGAATCAGCTTCACCAAATACGTATAATCACACTGAAACCTTCAGTTCGATCTTAATCCACTTATACCATTAAATCAGGAAACACTCACTTAACAGAAGGTTTTGCAAGCAGGGTTATTTTCCTCAGCTGAACCTCTTTTCTGTATATTGTCTTTAGGCTTGGGCATGGTCACCCCTATCAACGACATGTATGGAATGGAATCATCTACAATGGTGAAGGGCGAGAAGCTGACGCGCTGTAAAGTGGCCAGCCTTTACAGACTGGTGGACCTGTTCAGCTGGGCCCACTTTGCCAACTCCTACATCACAGTAAGGCGTAGATAGATTCAGAGCTGCACTGGGAGCTTTCACAAGGATTGGCAGCTCTGATTTATAAAGCATGGATGTAGAATATGCTGAATCATCAGTTATTGTGGAGGTTTTTTACCTTGCATTTATCTTCACTGACACCATGTTGTCCTTAGGGTTTTATGTGCGTATATTTAATTCCTATGTGTTTTCTTTTTTAGGGCCGTGTCAGTAAAGAGCAAGATCACATCCTCATCATACCTAGAGGATTGTCATTTGCTGAGGCATCTGCATCAAACCTGGTAAGAAACATGAGCTATTGCACAGAAACAATATGGTTATTGAATTATAATGATTAACTGAGGGCGTATTCACATGGTAAAGTCCGGACCAAGGTTCGGACCAGAACCTTTTTTTGCCTTTTCACACTGTACTTATAATCTGGACTTTATTTACAGTCTTCAGTCACACTGTATTGAATCAAGTGGACCAACGGACTTTAGAACATCATGTCGTCACTGCGTGTACAGCGTGCGTCTCTCTATACTCGACCCTGATTGGTTAGTAGATGAGCGCGCTACACTGTTGTAGGAAATGCTTCCAGATAATGGATCCAGTTACTAGTTTCATAATTTTTGCCCTATTTTGGCAATGTTGCCAATTCTCATACCAGTGTTCCCACCAGCGGCTTGTCTCCAATTCAGTCTTTATAGTATCATCCAACCAAATTTCAATGAAATACCTGGTTTCCTCGTCTCCCCATGTATTGCTGCGACTCATGCTTGGATGTTGATTAGATTCCGTGCACGTGACTGTGACGTAATTGTCCGGTCTTTCCTAAACAGACGTTTCACACTGTGTACCAGTGAACCTTGGTCCGGACCAAGACTACCTCCTCAGCTCGGACCAAAGACTAGGTCTTTAGTCCGGACCAAGGTTCGGGGGAGGTTTCACACTTGTCAATAAGGTTCGAACTTTCCTGGAAAGTCCGAAAGTCCGGATTTTCTGAGTGCTATGTGAATATGCCCTAAAGCAGGTACTTTGTGTAAATTCTCAATCATTTCCTTTGATTTTGAGTACAAATAAAAGAAAATAAAACATAGCAGTTTTTATTCTAATTATTATTATTATAAATTGAGATTTTTTTTTTTTTTTAAATATTTGTGTTGACCTTCTCAAAAAACAAATGTATTTTGGCTCATCTTTGTCTTATGTAATCCTTTATCTGAACTGAAACAACAAACACAGGCTGTGTTTAAGCCAACAGACCTCTGGTTATTAACTAAATGTTTGGCCTCCACTGGACAAGTCTAATGTTTCTCCACTTTGCTTAATCAGCCATTAACTTCCTTCAAATACTTCCTGGAATTGTACGGAAGGAAAAATATTCAAACCTACACAACAGACAGCGCTGCATTCAGTTTGGTCACATGTGTTTTTCATGCTCGGTGTTGTCTGTTCCTCTAATATTGACTTTGTTCTGACAAATATTGAAGTTGTTCCCATCCAGGTTTGAAATAAATAGAGGGTTGTTGTTGCAGCATGTTGAACATGTCGCGTCAGTAGAAGTGTAATAATCTGTTGGCAGCCCAGTTTCGTCCTGCCTTACATTTGAACTCCCTGTAATTCAATTTCTCTTTCTGTTTGTCAGTGTCTGTTTTCCTCCTCTGCCTTCATTTTTATTTCTTTTATCTTTCTGTTTTTGGTTTGATCAATGCAACACCAAGTTTACCAAACTGTTTAAAAAACATAAACACAATTAAGACTCATCTATATGTTAACTGTAACGAGTTAGAAAGGTTTGCAAAAAAAAGTTTTTTTTTTACCTACTTCCTGTTTCATTGGATTTTTCCCTCACTTTATTTGAAACACCTGTGCAAACATGCACACCTGAGTTATGTGAGTGCAGGTGAGGGCTGACAGCTGGATGTTGTAGTCATACTGCTGACAAGGCAGATTACTTTGTTTGACCTGCCTGGCAGGTAGTGATATGAAGGAAAACCCCAGCTCATATTCAGCTGTTCACTCACTGACTGGGTTTGTTATTCCTTAAAAGTACTATATAAGAGTTCATATGATGGGAAATGCAATTTATTATTATTATTCATTAACCAAACCTAGTCTAAAATACCACACACGAAACAAAACACTTGCATGATACAGAGGCAAAGCAATATTTAGGTCTATTAGAATTTTAGTAGAGTATTTTAAAGAGCTTATATTTAGCTAAACCTACTTTGTATTAGTCTTTGTGTATATGAACCACCATAGTTTAAAAACTTTGAATTTGAACCCTCCAAGTGCTGTAAAACTATCTTTATATTTATTTTGGTAAACATTGAGTGGGTTTCTACAACTAATTTTATTTCCTGATTAATTTGTTATATTTATAATGAGTTACATCATGACATTTGTACATATAACGTCCAGACGAACTGGTACAACTGTTCTCTTTTGTTTAGTTTTTTTGACACATTGTTTATTAAACAAAACAAATTCAGCCATTTTCTCAATAACGTACTTTTTTAATATATATATATATATATATATATATATATATATATACAAATCTTCCCAAACCCAAACAGAAATAACAAACAAAAAAACATGAGTTTTGAGACTTAGAGAATAGTTACAACTGTTCTCTAAGTATGACAATTGTTTGTAAAGTAAAAACTGAAAACATATCCAAACTTCAAGCTGATTACCAACAATGTTTAGTCATTGGTTGTATCATCAAACACAAGTGACTGAACAGGACAGAGCAGCACAGCCAACAACCTGGAGTGGGTGGGGCATGAAGCAGCTCATTTGCATTTAAAGGGCCAGCGATCAAAATGACCTTTCGAGTGTTTCTGGTGGAGAAATAGGGTTGAAAATGAACCTGTGGAGTTGAATTAATGAAGAGTTCAGACCCAAGCAGAACATTTACAGTTTATGTCGACCACAAGGAAATGTTTGAAAATGTGTAATTCCATTCAAAAAACCAAACAAAATATCACTCCTTTAAATCAAAATGTGGACTAATTACTGTATATCTGAAATAATAACTGATCATTGTGTGGTTCTATCAGATGTCTGAGTGACTCAGTAATTGACTTAATTACCCAAAACACACTCTGTGTGCATTTTCAGAAGCACTATTATGCTGTTACCAAGCACTTTAATGGTTCAAAGTCAAACATTTTGCTGATTAAAGTACAACCCCTAAGAAGACAGTAGAGTAAAATATAGAGTCAGCCTTAGGAATGAGAGGCAGCTTCAGTTAACATGGCATATTTTTAGTTTGTGTGTCTGGACCACATCCATCTTTGCTGTGGCTACGTGATAAAATACGTATGACATCGAACAAAATTATGTACTCATTATGTAGTCTGCAACTTTCACATGTCTGCGTCTGCTTTTGTCTATGTGTGTGTCCGTCGCAGCTGTGTTTTTGGTTTTTGTAATCATCCCCCGTTTGTTTTCAGGTTCTTTTGATCCTGTGATGCCCATATTCATGCAGACTTTAAAAATACTGGAGACTGAGTGAAAGAAATGCTTCCAGAATCAGGAGTGTGAGAGATCATTTTGGGGTCACTGTGTGGGGGCTTCAGACAGGCTTTGGTCAGTTTCCATAAGCCACTCCTTCTTAGTCTCTGTGTTTGCTTCAAGCCTCTGTTAAGGTCATAGAAAAAGGCACATTTCTATATACTTGAAACATGAGAAAACACTGACATTACAGCAGAGGGTTAAAGTTAAATTGTTGTAAATTTCCACTGTCTGACATGTCTTCTCACGCTCCCTCAGTCCTCCGGCGACTCCAGTGGACCTTCTATAAAATCTCTTGTCACCTACTTAGTAAAAAGAGTCGTGTTTCAGATTCTTTCTGACACATCTTTGGCATCTTTTTATAATTAGAAGTGCTGTGTTTGTCAGACGGGCCTCTTGACTACAGGGTTGTTTGACAGGCAGCTGCAGACTGAGGGTAACAGGGTGAACTGATACTGCACTGGACATGTGATGTAACACAATCAATATTCGATCATCTGACAGCTGTGCATGTGTGTGTGTGTCGATAAAGATGAAGCCTGTTAGTTTTGCTCGGCTGCTTCCATTCATTTTCCTGTGCTAGGTGACAGATCAATAGGCAGCTGTCCATCTGAAACTCAGTGTAGCTCTACTCAGGACTCTACCCTGATGGTTTCTATTTAAATTACGCTTCAGTACTTTCTAATACAGCACCTGATTTTCCAAACATGGTATAAATTCCCCCTGTCTTATTTTATGTAATCAAGAAAAAAAAAAAAGAGTGACCAGGTAGTTCATGATGTCACATAGATATCACCCTATTAACTAAATAAGCATAGATGATGAAAACCTCATGAAAAATATATGTTCGATCTGGTAATGATAAGAAGAAAAAAAAATTCAGTGTTTCTTTATGATCTTTAGTCGGCAATTAAATATTATTAAATAAACATCAGCAGTCTCATTTATACATGCCTGCTCTGAGCCAAATAAAAAACAGTGGAACAGATTAAAACCATTGAGTAGAAATGCTATTTTACCATATTTTATATTCATGAAATTCACTTCTAATATTTTAAATGTTCTCTTCTGAAATTGTAGATGTTTTCCCTGAACCCATAAAGACCCAGTGCTGCTTTTATGACACTTCCCAGATATATTTTTCTCTCTAGTTGAGCTTTTGTAAGTGATTGAACACCATTTATTATAGTATTATTCTCTATGTTTAGCACTTTTCATTGTAAATTATCTATTTTTTATATATATATATATATATATATATATATATATATATATATATATATATATATATATATATATATATATATATATATATATATATATATATATTCAGTTTTCTATACATGATATACATGTTCATGAAAACTCAGTTAATTTCAAAGGGTATTATATCCAAACAGAAAAAAAAAATCATTAATTGAACTTTAACCAAGTGTCTCCATCCACTGTCATTGATCCAGCTTCATGGGCTTTAGTGGTGAATCAATGTTGTAGAAGATATTGTGTTTCCATAGTACCTACAGAGCTTCTGAATGTCCAAATGGGTCATATCTGATGACGGTGAAAAGATGACAGACTGCATTTTACACCAATTGTCTACATGCATTGATAGGATTAGTTGATAAACAGGTATTGAACATTTTTATCCCGTTGGTAATCAGTGGATGTTGGGTAAAACTTCTCAATTGTAAAGAAGTAAAAAGTAAAACTTCATTTTTTTTCTGCTATGGATGAAATAATATTGATTTAAGCAGGAAAAAAAATAAAGCCTTTACTGTGGAGATGATGTGTTTTAATGGGTCATGGTGCTCAGTTTAGTGGGTATGGACAGGACATTTAGGAAAAATTCCAAAGTCCTAAATAGGAGATTTTTTAAAAAGCATAATTATGACGAAAAATGTCAGAATTCTGAGATAAAAAGTCAAAATTATGAGGGAACAAAGTCAAAATTATGAAATAAAAAGTCAAAATTATGATGAGAATAAGTCAAAACTATGAGAAAAAAAAGTCAGAATTATGAGATAAAGTCAAAATTATGATATAGGGAGTCAGAATGTCTGATTCACAACTTACATTTGTCTAGTTTGAAAAAGTAATGAATCTATTTTGAGAATGTAAAGAGTATAAAGTACAGATATTTATACAAAAATGTAGGGAGTAAAAGTAAAAAGTTGCCAGAAAAATAAATACTCAAGTAAAGTACAGATACCTAAAAAAAAATCTACTTAAGTACAGTAAACGAAGTACTTGTACTCGGTTACTTCCACCAGTGATCTACAGTATTGTACAATGTGTTCGTACCTTTTCTGTGTCATGCATAATTTAAGTACTGTTCAGTGCCTCCTACGTTTGTTAATACCTTCTTTAAAAAGTTACTTACATAATACACAATTCTCTCAAGACATAATGTGAAACAGAAGTGGAGCACATCCATAGAAAATGAAGTTCAGCCATATTCTGCAGGCTCCAGCTGGACTGTGTGTATTTCATTTGCCTCTGTCTGGATGATGGATGCCCCTTCCTGTTGTGATACACTCTAACTTTATATTGTGAAAGAGAAAATTGCACTCAGGTTCTGCGTTGTATCTTAGAACAACATGTGGTTACTGTGATGACAATTTTGTACCAAGTCTGCAGGCAAAACTTCTGTTTATTATTAGGTTTCACTGTTAGAACTGACATCTGCACTTAGTTTTGTCACTGTTCTCCTTCAATTTTTACGCCTCTCAAGTCTTACGTCTTAATTCTCTCATTTTCTTTAGTTCTTTTCCCTCCACATTTCTTCCTCTACCATTCAATCTATCACTCCCCCCTCCAATGCTCCACCGCCCTGTAATCTAATAACTGCCAACTGTTGGGTAATGAAGTTGTAATAGTAAAGGACATCAGGTCCATCCGCTGACTATATTATGTTTCCTGGTAACAATCCAATTCATTTCTGGAAGCAGAACGGACGGAGAAGAGGAATCATTGTTAATGTGATTTCTGTCATCACACTCATTGATTTTTACTTTTCTTAGTTAATATTTCGAGGTTATCAGCTGTGTTTGTGTGTGACCGACAGGTTGTGGTTTTGTGTTCAGCTCTGGAAGTACTTCAGTGTCAGGCCTTATTTAATTACATGGTTAGTTGTATCGTGAGGCTCCCATTGCGCTGTGGCTGCCTCTTCATATCCCCTCTGCTCTCAGGGGAGTTGTTTAAAAGTATTGTTTGTGTCCAAGTGTATTTGCAAAAATTTGGAGACAAAGAACAAAACTAAAAGTAAAAGTGAAAGAAGGGTTCATTTGAACAAAATGCAAATTAAAGAATTCCAGCTTTGTTGTAGTTTTCCCATGTACATTTCTGAACTTTGCTGAATGTTAAGCAAAGTATCTACTCATGATATTCAAGAATAAAAAGCATCTGGACAATATAATACATAATAAAATGTGTCAGGGATAATGTATTGCCCACGCGTGACTATCAGAAAAATATTTCCTGATGGGGCCAAACAGCACGCCGAAGGCGGAGGGGTATTGTTCCGCCCCGAAGGGAAATATTTTTGGATAGTCATGCTTGTGCAATACATTATCCCACTTATTCTATGTGTTATTACAGCTTATTACTGCTTATTTTGAGAAAAGACAGACAATTGTTTACCAAAATGATTAAGAATTTATTCATATAGACGATGACTTCTGTTGAGAAAAAGTAGTCCAGTTGGAACATTATTGTTGTTCCTCAGCAACACTTCACTGGCACTGTATAGACTACTTTGTTGCACTGCTGTCTCTGATCTGCTAAAAACTCTGTAGACATATGCCCTACTACTCAAACAGATTGGATAAATTAGCTGTTACAACGTAGCAAATATTTACTTTCAAAGTGGCCGAACTACCTGCGGAGTGATATGGTACAGTGACTCTTAAGTGACAAAACTCGTTGCTATTGGCAGCAGGCATTAATGGCGCAGTGGGCAGTTATAAAAATAAAATAAAATCGGCCCGCAGAACGCTGGGAACGTCCATTCAAAGTGAATGGGAGCTGTTGTAACATTCTAGAAGGCTGTAGAATAATATATAAACATGCCTTATTTATTATCATACATCCGTCCGTCTTACCTATTCAGCTTCTTTCAATCAAACTACATGAAAAAAATACAACCCTACAATTACGTTAGATAAAAACCCAGCAAGAAATGATGTCATTACAACAAAGTGAAAGACTAAATAATAAGAAATACTTATGAAAACCACAAAGCTTGTTCTAAGTTTGACCAACCAGCTCCTCCTTTGTTCCCCACAGGTGAAGGTCAATATCATTGGGGATGTGATCGAGCAGGGCTCCACCAACCTGCGGATCGACCCCGCTGGATTCAGCCCCCACGCTGCCATCTACTCCATGCGTCCAGACATCCGCTGTGTCATACACGTGCACACTCCTGCTACAGCTGCTGTAAGTACACTTTACAAATGGATATAATTTTTATAGCAGATCATCAGAGGTCTCCAACCAGCTGAACCTACTGAACTTTGATTTAAAAATTGATGTAAATAAAAGTGGAAGGTGCTGTAACACTTCCTGTAGAAAGGTAATGACTATCTTTATGAGAAGCAAATATATTTAGGAAGAATATTATTTAAAAATGACCAAAAAAAGTATTCTATACTCATGAGCATTAACAACAGATAGATTAACTTGTCAAACAGTAGAAATGGTCAGTGGTGTATTTGATATAATGGTCAGGACTTACAATAGAACTAAACTCAGGCAGACTCAGTGCTGTACCGACATCTGAGTGACTCAGAGGCTGCGTGTACTCTATGTATTAAACATTATTATGAATGAATGGCATATGTAGAACACAACACGCAACTACAAATTCAAGAACACGGAGGGGATTTGGGTGGAAAAACCTCACCTGTTACTTCATTCCAAACTAAAGAGCACACAATCTGGTTCCCAACATACATGTTATGGGGGTGTCATAAACTTAACTCCTTCTGGGAAAGTGTGCATAACATAATAAAAGACATTTTCAGATGTGTGATGCTCAGGGAAAGTAAACTTATGTATCTTGGAAGTTTGACTACCTCCGCCTGTCTGTCTGTTTGTCTGTCTGTCTGTTAGTTAGCAAGATAACTCAAAAAGTTATCGACAAATTTTGATGAAATGTTCAGGGTAGGTTGGTAATGGGGAGATCTAGAAATTATTAGATGGGGGGGGGCTACCTTGGCAGAGGTCTGCGCTCTCAGTGTGCATTTCTAGTTAACTACGTTTCAGAAATATTAAACCAAAATATTATTGGTCACATCTAAGAAACAAAACAAAATTAGAAAAGCACTGTGAGAGTGCAAACCTCCGCCAAGGCACCCCCCCTCCCCAAATGAAGAGAGGTCCACCAAGGAGGTTATGTTTTTGCCAGAGTTTGTTTGTCTGTCTGTCTGAAAATTTCATCAAAATGTGTCCATAGGTTTTTGAGTTATCTTGACACCCCACCTTGGATCACCACCAAAATCTAATAATTTCCAGATCTCCCCATTGCCGACCTACCCTGAAAATTTTATGAAAATCCATCCATATTTTTTTTAGTTATCTTGCTAACAAACAGACAAACAAACTCTGGCAAAAACATAACCTCCTTGGTGGACCTCTCTTCATTCAAAGGGGGGAGGTTTGCGCTCTCAGAGTGCTTTTCTAGTTTCTTCTGTTTTTCTTTCTTTACTAAATACGTCATTTTTATTTCCCCAATCTACAATAGAAAACATAATTTGAATATGTATCCCTTTGTTAAAATGTGAAAAACCTCAAATAAAATGCGAGTATCCAAAATAAATTCAAAATGTATTTACCCCTCTGTCCTATAGGTATCATCAATGAAGTGCGGTATCCTGCCAATTTCCCAGGAGGCATTGATTTTGGGAGATATCGCCTACTACAATTATCAGGGCAGCCTAGATGACCAGGAGGAGCGCATAGAGCTCCAGAAGGCCTTGGGTCCAACTGCAAAGGTATGTGAACTTTAACAAAATGAGTTGTCTGTGATGATATCTTTAAAGTTATTTTAAAGATTCTAAAGGAAGGGTGTTTTATACCTTGTCCTTGCAGTGGACAACGGGAAATGAGCGATTTATCAGGGTGTGGTGTATCCCTAATAGAAGACAATAGTCTGAGACCGTCAAAGCAGAACATCCTGTTAAAATGACAGCTGCGTTAGGGTTAGCTTTCCCTTGATTAACTCTTAAATAAGTTGTTTTTACTTAATTCATGTTGAACTTTTACAACAGCATGAGTGAAAGTGGCATTACATCATCACAAAAGAACAGATAAACGGACAAAATAATAGTCATTACATTCTTCATACAAATATAATTTCATTCCACATTCATTAAGTCATTATAAACTCATATAAATGTTTTTGTTCTGTGACGTTCAGGAGGTGCTTAAAGATAAACTTCATCATAACAAAAACATCATGAACAATTTCCAGGCTGTTTCTGTTTTATTTGAGAATAGAGTTTATAAAGGTTTCACTGAATTTAGGGGAATTTCCACTGCTGTTATTCAGTCCTTCCATCATCATTTGGCACCAAACCCTTGTTGATTCATGGACTAAGAAATATTTTGGCGGTTACTTATTAGCCAACATGTGCTTTAACTAATAATACAGCTGCAACTAAAGGTTAGGTTTTTCTACTCTTGTAAAAACTTAGGAAAGTGTAAGAGTTTAACAATTGATTGGATTTCAACTTTTTATGCAACAGATTTGGAACTGTACTTAACTGCATCATTCATATGAAATACTTGAATTTATATCCTCATGCTTCAGTCGTGTCCGTGTGTTGCAGCTCCTGGTACTAAGGAATCACGGTGTTGTTGCTCTTGGGGAGACCATCGAAGAGGCCTTTCACTACATCTACAATGCCCAATACGCCTGCGAGATCCAGGTAAAAACATAAAAACATAGTTGCACTCATCAGGTTTAGACCAAAAAATAGTATGTCAGGTTTTATATAATAAAAACACTCTTTAAGTCAGGATGTCCTGCCTTTTGGACAGCACTCTCAAACACCATAATGATGAATTAAGCTGACGTGTTTGTTGTTGATTCTGCTTCAAAAGGACATTTACTGTCGAGGAAGGTGTTTCTTCTACTTTCTTTCCTCCTTTTTTGATGTAGTTTGTTAGCCTAGGATCTAGACTGTCCCCAGTGGCCGCAAATGGTATTTGCTACGGGGGAAAGTCTAGAAAGTGTAGGCGAATTTGTGGGCGGGATAACCGCTGTCTGTCAAGTTTTCTCTTTACACAACGCCACGCCATTGGATGGGTAACCAGTCAGAGCCAACCAATCAGAGCGATGAACATGGATTTCGTAGACAGCGTTACCGGAAAAACACACCAGAATGTAGTCTCAAAACGAGTGCAGCAGCTTAGCTAGGACTCCCGTACACTATTTGGCACCGGCTGCTTCGGATCTCCTCCGGGTCGCCTTTGCCGAGTTGTGCTGCTCGTATTCCCAGTTTTTCGGCCTCTTGCAACTGGTCATCCATTAGGGCTAAAAGGGGTGACACAACGATCACCAGCGGGTTGTGCAGACCCATGCGTCGTCCCACTAGCGGAGCCAGCTGATAAATCAAACTTTTGCCATACCCGGTGGGCAAAACTCCGACAACGTCCCTTTTTTCCAAAAACAGCTTAAGTGCCGTTTTCTGCTCCTCTCGCAGGGAAAACTGTAATTTTAAATCACCTAGCGTTGCTGCCAAAGCCAGCTCGAATGGTTGTTCCTGGTGATGAGCCATGTTGTCTAGCAGCTAGCAACTGGTGTTACGGCAATGTGTGCTAGCTGCTACGTCTCTGCAACTACAACATTACGTGTCGTATTTGTGTCGTCATGAGGCAGGGCGGGCTCCAATTCCGCCCCTCGCAATTTGATTGGTCCGGTCCATTTTGGATTTTCAGATCCGAGGCTGTCTAGTCTGTCTCCCCGTAGCAAATACCATTTGCGGCCACTGGGGACAGACTAGATCCTAGGCTAGTAGTTAGTGTGAAGGAAGATTATATAAGTGTGTTTCAGTTTTATAAAGTAAAAACAGAATAAGAACAAAGAGTTATTTTTGCCATTGTTTTCTTTATTTGTGTCAGGACCCCTTATAGTTTCTTAGTTAACTTATTACCCCTCCCCCAAAGGAGAGGCAAGGGGTATTGTGTTTGGTTCCATTTGTTTGTTTGTTTTTTGTGTTTGTTTATTTGTTAACACTCTAGCAACCAAAGTATTGGTTGAATTCATACTGAATTTGGTTTATAGATTGACGTTGATCCAGAGCTCTCATTACATTTTTGGAACAGTAGATCAAACTTTATATTTTTTTTATTAATTTTTATGTATTTATTTTTAATCACATTTAGTTACAATGGGCAAAATTTCACATGTCTGTTTCAGCAAAACAATTGATTGAATTCAAACCAAACTAACTTTATAGATTACCAGTGATCTTACAATTTGGGAACAGTAGATCAAAGTTTTTAGTTTTTTAAATAATTTTTTAACAATCTTCCCATTTACCTATAATGGCCAAAATATGTGTAAGGAGTGGTGTTTGTTGTACCTGGCATTACTTTTTTTTTTTTTTTTTAATTGTGAGTCCTTTCTTCAGTTGTGTGTGCTTATAGAATTGAAATATGCATGACAACAGTGTTTGTCTGAAATTCACTGGTGTTTTACTGTTACAATCATGTGTCTTTTACTAAATGACAGATACCAAGTGATGTTAGAAAACACAGGGGTACGAGATCAGGTTCATTTGTGTCTTCGTGGACATTGGGGGGTGGGGTTAGCGATGCTGTTGTATCCTCCGCTGTTAGAGGCGTAGCAAATCTCCTGATTGACTCCTCTTAGTCAAGCAAAAGAAAACATTAATCCATCCTGCAAAGCCCAGCTTAATTTCTATAAATAAATCCTCCATCCGTGTTTGCCTTTATGCTTGTATTATATTAAAATATGTTTGTTGGTGTTGTCGCTTTAGATTCAGTGTCATCTTATTTTTCTGTCTTTTGTGCTACAGATGTTTCAGAAAGGTTTGTGCTAAATGAGGCGTTCATTCTCTTGTCTGACTGTAGGTGAATGCCATCTCATGTGCTGGTGGTGTTGATAACCTGATAGTACTGGACCAGGAGAAGTACAAGTCACGGGTCCATGATGTTGCCGCGATGGTTGGAGTCAACATGGGCAGTACGTACAAGTGGAAGACTGGCGAGCTGGAGTTTGAATCTGTGATGAGGATGCTGGATAACCTGGTGAGTACAGAGACAGCAAAATGAATAGTGTGATGGTGTGATGAGAAGAATTCTGCACAATAAACATCATAATTATAAGCCCATTTTAGCAATATCACTGATTACAGTTACAATAATGAATGCAATAATTAGTGATTTTAGCAGACACTATTCCACATTCTGTTTGGTCAAAATCACTTTCTCTAAGTGCACATAAAATCCTTATATTCAGGCCTGTAACATATTGAAAAATAGTTGAGATGGGGGCAGCTGAGGATGACATAAAGGTAGTTTTCTGTCAATAGGTCCAGCATACACCACTATCATTCTCTATAACTAAATGCGTCAGTGGGTTGTTTGGTTAGTTCTTGAAATGACACACTTTCCTACGTAGTATTGGAAGTGAATTTGTTTTGGTGGATCATGGAAGTAATGCTGCCTTCACAAGCAGTGGGAATTATGGGAAATATTACTTATAAACTCAACAATTGCACATGAGCACCCCCTTGTGTTGCATTTTCCACTGGACTACTGAGAAAAATATTGATACACCAGTTACTGTGGTGGAAAATAACCCTTAAACTTTTCAGCAGGGTGGAGAGCAACAAGGGATTAATTGCGAATGATAAATACTATTTTTATTAGCTTTCAGCTGCTGTTACCTGATGGTTTTTCACATTTATAGTCTACACCAGGGTT
Source organism: Siphamia tubifer (assembly GCA_020466265.1). Classification (NCBI taxonomy): domain Eukaryota; kingdom Metazoa; phylum Chordata; class Actinopteri; order Kurtiformes; family Apogonidae; genus Siphamia; species Siphamia tubifer. The sequence goes on along the minus strand of CM035783.1, from coordinate 19,087,126 downwards.
CTCCAATCCTAGTCCTCGCGGGCCAGTATCCTGCATGTTTTAGATGTGTTCCTCTTCCAACACACCTGATTCAAATGATAAACCAACCACCAAGTTTTGCAGAAACCTGATAATGAGTCAGGTGAGCTGGATGAGCGACACATCTAAAACATGCAGGATGAGAGCAGTGTTAATTTCGTCAAGCGAGACAAGACGAAATATGTTTGTCGATGACCCTTTTTCACCTTGACGAGGATGGGACGATAACGAGACACAGCTGTTCTAAAAACACTGACAATAACCGTGCCAATGTACGTGTTCGTCGATGAATAAAAACAAGACGAAAATGTCCGCGCGCTGTGAGTTCGAGAACGGTGCTGCCCTCATCAATGTCACAATAATCTTACTGACCAATCAAAAGCAAGGAGGAGGCGGGACAACCACAGTGTGTTAATGTTTACATATATCACATATCTAACACAGAAGTGCATAACTTAGCAACAACACGCTTTCTTGGAAAGTGCTGGGAGACAAAGTTTTTAGCTCTCTGTGCTAAAAACACATCCCGTGGACACAGGTCCTTACTGTAACACTGCAGATTTAGCTTGTCATAAACACATGCTAGTTGTGGATTGAAACACACAGAGCTACCAATAAACCTCAACTCCTGAAAGATGTTATGAGTGATTTATTGATTACATTTCACATGTTTTCATATTATCTTTCTACTGTAGACCTCAATTTTTCTGTTGAATCAGGTCTATTTGGGTTATTGTGATTTATTATTTAGAATATGTTATACAGTAGCCACAGTATAGGATGTTTTTACACTAGTTTTCTACTGTAGACCTCCATCTGTAACAGACATTTCTTTTGAATTGGTCTACTAGCTTTTATGATGTATTATTATTCAGAAGGTGTTATCTGTACAGTATTTGATTTTGAGAACTGTGATCTTGAATTTTTTTATTTAATTTCAATGTGTTTGCTCAGCTGTAAAGGTAGCTGTAGTGTTGTAATATTTTTTTATGTGTTTCTATTTCTATTTGACGAAGCACTGAGGATTTATTCATTCAAGTCAGTTCAATTAAGACATGTAATCAATATTTTAGTTGTAGAACACAACTCAGCTGGAATTAATGCACAAGAATATTCCTGAAATAAATAGAAAAAGACTGACATGTTTTGACTAAAACTGGACTAAAATACCTTGCATTAACGTTTGACTAAAATGTTGAGACTTTTGAGTCGACTAAAATATAACAAACAAAAATGATTTGTGAAAGACTAAAAGTGACTAAGACTAAGAATGAACTTTGACAAAAGACTAAGACTTAAATGAAAAATGGGGAATAAAATGAACAAAGGTACAAGTACAAGACAGTAGGCACGTTCTCCCTGTATGTATGGGTTCTCTCCAGATACTACAGCCTCTGAAGACATGCATTTATCTGGTTAATTAGTTAAGTTAAATTGCTAAATAACACACAGATAGTGGAAGAAAGGAACAACCCCACAACAGCTGAGTACAGGTCTGGATCACAGAATATAAAGAGGTAGTAAAACCAAATATTGATGTAATCTAAAACAGCTGATGTCAGCAGGTGACTGCAGTCATGGTTTGATACAAATGCAGCAAGCAGGAAATGTCTCTAGCCTCCAGGATCAAGTACAGACACAGGATTTACAATAACATGCACAAGAAAATCATTAAAAGGTTTAAAAATGCAGGAAGAGGTTGGGATGTTTCACCCTCTATGGTGTAAGAACATCATTAAAAGTTTCATGGAATCCACAGGAATTTTTGTGTATAAAAGGAAAAGACATGAACTGAAACTCAATCTCTGTGGTCTCTCTCACTCAGACGTTGTTGGATAAAAAGCCATCATTTAGTTATAGCTGATAAAACAACAGGGGCTCACATTTACTTTGGCAAACCTTTGAAGTACAACAACGTATAGTTACATCCACAAATGCCTATTAGCTTTTCACTGTACAGTAAAGAAACCTCATGTTCTCTAGGCTCAGTGGCATTGAAGGTGCACCACCATACATGTTTAACTTTAGAAATTGTTTTCTTTTTTAAGGTTTTTTCTATAACATTTGAACTTTTGTCGGTTTGCTTTGTATTAATAGTTCAGTTTTACTTTTCATCTGTGTTTTTTTTTCTTTGTACAGTAGTCAGCCTGGGTCCTGCTTTTATTCCATCCTTCCTTTACCGTCTGTTTCTGTTTGTCTGTTTCTATCTGACGTCCTCAAGCCCGTGCCTTCATCTTTCTCGACATTCCGCTCTATGTCTTCTCTCTTTTTCCGGTCCCTCGGCTCTTGATTAGTCATCGCCTCTCAGCCCATCGTGTCTTTGAGCAGCTCATCTCCATCTGTCCTCTCCTCTGTCACATCCCTCCCCCGCACCTTATAAATGTTTGCATCAGATAAGCTGTGTGTTTCAGATGTTTTACAAACCCCAGAAATGGGGGTAAGAATAAGGGGCAAGACAAAATACATTATACAAAAATAGAAATGCAACACTTTTGTTTTTGTTCCCATTTGTCATGAGTTGAACTCAAAGATCTAAGACTTTTTTTTGTATGTTCACAAAAAGCCAACTTCTTTCAAATACTGTTCACAAATCTTTTAAAATCTGTGTTAGTGAGCACTTCTCCTTTGCCAAGATAGTCCATTCAACTCACAGGTTTGGCAAATAAAGATGCAGATTAGTCAGCATGATTATTGGCCACAATAAAAGACCACTCTAAAATGTGCAGTTTTATCAGACAGCACAATGCCACAGATGTTATGAGTTTTCAGGAAGTGTGAAATTGGAATGCTGACTGCAGGTATGTCCACCAGAGCTTTTGACCATGAATTAAATGTTCGTTTCTCTACTATAAGCCATCTCTAAAGGCATTTCAGAGAATTTAACAGTGCATTCAACCAGCCTCACAACCTCAGACTATGTGTAACCATACCACCCCAGGACCTCCAATCCACCTCCTAGATTGTCTGAGACCAGCGACCCAGACAGCTGCTGCAACAATCGGTTTGCATAACCAAACTATGTCTGTCTGAAATGGTCTCAAGGAAGCTCATCTGCATCCTCATCATCCTCATCTGACTCTCAACCTGTCATCATACGAGACTTGAGTGGTCAAACAATCACATTCAATGGCATCTGACCCTTTGGAGAGGTGTTCTCTTCATGGATGGATTCCGGTTTTCAGTGTCCAGGGCAGTTGCCCATAGTGCTGGTGGGGTTACGGTATGGACATATCTTATGAACAATGAACACAGTTGCATTTTATTGATGGTATTTTGAATGCCGAGAGATACTGTGACGAGATCCACGACCATTCCCTCATGTTGGATCATGATAATGCACAGCCCCATGTTGAGGAATCTGGACACAATTCCTGAAAGTTGAAATCATCCCAGTTCTTGCACGGCCCACAAACTCACTGGACACCCATTGAGCATGTTTGGGATGCTCTTGATCAGTGTACAATGGTCCCTTGTTTATCGCAGGGGTTATGTTCTAAAACTAACCCGCAATAAGTGAAATGTGCAAAGTAGTATTGCCATTTCAGAATAATACTGACTTTTCAGTTCCTGGATGTCGTAACACAGTACGTTACTTCCGTATTGATGAACTCGCTCATTGGCTGAATTACATCGACCACCTAGGACCGAATCACCAGGAGACTCAGATTAATGTACCGCTATATTTACTGTCAACTTCCACATCTGTATTTTGTAAACCAGTGTGTCACAGAGATAACTGTCTGTCCAATCAGTGTCTGCAGGGTTTATACGTAACCTTTTAGTATTGTTTGGAATTTGGGCACCAGGAGCAATCAGGATGCATATAATTCATTCATACACTGCAAATTATTTTTTTTTAAATGCATGTATAATTGCACTAAAAAAAATCTGCGAAACGGGGTAGTCACAGAAGGTGAACTGCATTATAATGAGGGACTATGGTATACGACAGCATGTTCCAATTCCTACCACATCTACAGTAACTATACACAGCCATTGAAGAGGTGTGGACAAACATTCCACAGGCCACAATCAATGACCTGATCAACTGTATGTGAAGGAGGTGTGTTGCAATGTATGAGGCAAATGGTAATCACACGAGATACTGACAAGGTTTCTGACCCCCCAGAAATCCCTGAATGAAGTAAAACTGCACAATTTAGAGTGACCTTTTATTGTGGCCAGCCTAAGGCAAAGGAACAATTAGAGTAAAAACAAAATTATTGCATTTATACAGTATTTCTGTTCAGTGTAGTTACCCCCCTCTTCACTCCGGCAGCTAGAACAGAAATATAAGGAGCTGGCTGTTTTCAACTTAATTTGAAGCAAATTCAAAAGCATTAGTTCTTTTGACAGTGTATTAAAAAGAGAAAGGAAAAAAGAAGGATCAAGTTAAGTTGAAAGGTCAGCTTTGACTATTGCAAAACAAAAGGACAAAACAGAAAAGAACGGAACATAACTGTCAAGGGCAGAGTGGAAAACTGTGGAGAACAGTGGGACTCTGTAAGGGGACAGGGACAAAAGAAGTGGAAATGAGAAAAAAAATGACAGAGGAGGATAAATGAGAGGAGGGAAGAGAGGGATGGAGGGGTGACGGGATGGAGCAGAGCGGAAATTTCTGAGTCCGTCGTCAAAGCTGCCAGAAACCCTGTAGTCACATCTTTTCTTTGATTTTTCTTACAAACTGTGAAAGTGGTTGCTCATATTACAAGAAGAACAGATATATGGAGATAATGTAAAAAAAAAAAAAAAAAATCTGAACCAGAATTTGATCATTTCAATAATGCAGTTATTTTTTCTGAGCCTTATAGAGGTAGATTTTGTGAAAACTTGGAATGTGTGTTAGTGCAGTTTATGTATTTGATCTATATTACTGGTATCTATCTTATATTCTTTATAAACAAATAAACATGTTTTCCATTATTGGTTAGGGTTAGAGTTAAAGCTAGGATATCAGATGTGTGAGATGAACATGGTGAAAGATTCCACCAGGATAGAAGTTAGATGGAGGCACGTTACAAAGGAAAGCCTACACCAGTTACTACTGCTGGAGACTTGTGTGTGTGATTCAGATATACTCCCAGCCATGGAAGATGGTGCAAAATGAAATATTTCTGAATTAATATTGGATTCCATTCTGTTTGTTTCCAGTTATTACTTGCTTTTGTATGATAGACTGTCTTTTAGTAGATATGCATTGTATTATATAATTGTGAAAACTAAACAGATTTTTAAAAAAATAAAAAATTGCATGCTATTCTTAAAGCAGATGTCAAATTTGAATTCTACATACTAGAATTGACTAAAACCACACCATGCATATCTGTAAAAGAAAAATTATAAAACTTTCCACTGACCCTTTGTTGGTCACACTACAATTTTTTATTTATTTTTTGCTTTTTCCAACTCACAGGAGCTATAACATAAAACATAGATTTTTTTACTGACCCTAAATTTAACTAAAGTATTAAAAGTCTAACATTACTCCTTCACCAATCTTACCAACATAATTTGTGGCGTGGTTCAAATTAGATGCATTAACTCTTTATCTTTGTATCATTAGCATTAGCATTAGCATGACCCTTTACTATCATCTCTACCGTTTGATTGAGCATGGTTTTTTTTTTAAATACATAAAGACCAAAGTATTTCTGAAACATAATGAGGATTATTTATGTAAAATAAACTCTCTAAAACTTAAAACGAATTTTAAAAAATCGAACAATTTTGTGTCCAAAAGAACAGATCATAGCAGAGGCGTTGTCACGGTTACAGTATGATCTTCTTCGTTGGTGGTATATTAGCATGAGCTGAATATATCATTGACTGCCCAAGATGTTTGGCGTCAAAGGACTTAAATTTAGATTTGATATCAGTGTTCAAAGCTACCTCTACCAAATGGGTGACCTGACCAACTAATGGCTAAACTGAAGTGTTGCTATCATCTTGTTTTGTGCTGCAGGGCTACAGGACAGGTTACGCCTACAGGCACCCGATTGTACGGGAGAAGCCGAGGCACAAGAGTGATGTGGAGATCCCCGCTACTGTCACAGCATTCATGTTTGAGGAGGACGGGGACACTGCTGCTACACGGCTGCCCTTCAAGTTCCTGCACCAGCGGCAGCAGAGGGAGAAGACCCGTTGGCTTAACTCACCCAACAGCTACACCAAGGTCAGCGTGGAGGGAGGAGAAGAGCGCTACAACCAGCGGACGACCACGGTAAGAGGAGTCTGCACAGTGTCACACAGAGAGACAAGAGGGTCCTTTTTATGAGCTATAGTGGACACACTTTTGTTTCATGTTTCAATTGGTTGAATGTGTTTGTATAGAAATAAAAATAAACTCATACATGATGTGATGAAGTTTACATGGTCTATATGATTCAGATCAAAAGCAGACAGAACTGCATTTAAACCTAGTACTACGCCGCCATCTGTCGGCTGAATAGAGTATAACATGTGTTTTGACTTAGACAAAATAAATAAAATAAAACTTACTTTGAAATTACAAAAACGTCAACAAGTTTGACATTTTATACATTTATAGACGGTGCTTTTTCTATTTTAAAACACATTTTGTCATTTATTATTTGTACTCCAAAAATTAAAGGTCGGTCTCTTTTATTAAATAAAATAGTGAGATTGCAGTTTGCCTTTAACTGAAAGAAGATATTATGTTACAAGGGTAATTGACTCATCTGATCAAAAGCAAAGTAATTTTTATTCAATCATTTGTCTGAAAAACTTTGTATAAAGTTCTAGTGCTGCCACCACAGCTGCTGCTCTAACACTTCAGTCTGATTTCACGTGTTTTCTGTTGCTTTTCTAGTGGATGAAGGCGGATGAGACAGGAACCCCAATCCGCATTGAGGACCCCAATCAGTTTGTCCCTCTCAATACAAACCCCAATGAGGTGCTGGAGAAGAGGAACAAGGTGAGTGTTTGCTCTCAATCAGAATCAATGATTCAGACCTTAAATGTTCAGTGCCATTAATGTTTTGTTTTAGGGTTTTTTTCTGAGAAATTCTTAAGTAAGCAACGAAATAATCCTCACAAGTTGGTGTGTAGGAACAGGAATAAATCCAGGGTTGCAAGTTTAATATTTGCACAAAGTGCTTTTAGTTTTTATCATTTAAAACAATATCCAGCTCACTAACAATGTTGTGTGTGTGATTTGTGTTATGACAGATAAGAGAGCAGAACCGGTTTGATGTGATGACATCAGGGCCACGTTCTCAGCACCTCGCAGGCATCCCTGTCGATCAACCACGACAGGTAAGAATCAGCTTCTATGGTACCTACACCTGTAGAGTAACTCTAAATCCACTCAGTTTTCTGCAGATTAACCTTTTTTGCAATCACTGGTACCATACAGTGAATACAGTGGTAGAGTTGATAAATATTAAAATAGAAATGTGAAAATAAACAACATCACAACTGTAGTCAGTGTCATTCCTTTAAAGAGGTCAGAGATTTTAATTTTATATGTGAAGAGTCTTTAATTTACACCTGGTATAAACAGCCATACAGGTCCTTTTCTGCTGTTTTGAACCCAGTACATGTAAAAATCATGTTTAATGTCATATAAAATCAAAGTTTCTATTAACTCATCCACTCTCTGTGGATTAAAGGATTCATGGCAAAACCCCGATATGGAAAACTGGGGGGTGCTTAAGGATAAAACAACATGCGATAAAATTAATATTTTAGACTTCACCTGTCAGTATGAATGTTGTGCACTCAGAGGCAAATATTGGTCCATCATCAAGGTGCACAATGGGATGATTGTTATTGGACATTTGAAAGCACATGTCATGTATCTTAATTTAAATGTGCAATTCTGGCTGACTTGACATTCGTTCAGGTCAGACTGCAATTTGGTGGAGATTTACTGAACTTCATATGAATCAGTAAGAAAAATAAAGATCTACACTGCTGTAAGAACTGCAGTGAGGAAACTAATGGGTTAAAGAAGCAGAAACATGGTGTGTGTGGATGTCCTCATGGTTTGTCCAGTAGGGGGAGACAGCTGAGCACATTATGCAGAACAAACCAGCATGGTGACAGTTTTCCTTAAGTGAGATACAGAGTAAAAATAATTTCCCTCACAACAAGCACATTTTGATGCTAATTTATTCATGGTTGGTGTTTTGTCTTGAAGGATATGGTGCAGATCAAAGTTCTGGTAAATATGCATAAGTGTTTTGTTTTGTTTTCTGACATTTTCAGTTTGCAGTGGATTTTTTATTATTAATTCATCACCCTGAATTATGTTGAATCATGTTTGAGACACTTTTCATGCCCACTCAGAATACAAAACAGTGCATGTGAAGTTTAGTTGTGTATTAAAGTACAGACTTTCAGATTAATTTTTCCATTGTTTTATTCCTTCAGACATTTCACATGTTTGTAGTGCATGATGGACTTTAGAAAAATTTCACATAAACCAAAGCAGACATCTTGTCATATTTGTGTCATGTGTGCATGTGTGCCCAACTCAATTTGTTGGTACAGTATATATAAATTACAATAACACTTGTCTTGCAGTGTTAATTTTCTACAGTCTGTTATAAAGATGTTGCGGTTACAATCTAATTAGTTGAGACTTTCTGTGAAGTGTTTATTTGATCAGTTGAGTCTGCGTGATGTGGTTGATGATGTGGTTTTATTAGTTTAAGCTATGCTCCAGTGAGTGTTCTACATGTGTAAGTGGAAGAAAGAGTTGTTTTATGTGTTTGCATGCACTTATGCATTGGCACGCGCATCTGTGTGTGTTTATGGACTTCACTTTTATGCACTTCAGTGTGTATTTGTGTGTGTGAGTTACTAAGCTCACCCATGTTCCCATCTCCTCCCCAGCCATACGTGCCCACAGAGGAGGAGCAGATGGCTCCCCTGCCTCCCAACCCTTTCAGTGAGCTGTCGGAGAAAGAGTTAGAGGAGTACCGCAAGAACGTAGAGAGAAGACAACTGGGCCTCAGCGGTACGACACACACCTAAACTAACAAAGACACACACACTCCCCAGTTCATGAATTCATGAATGTGCATTAGTTTGTGGATGTGATATGTGTAAGCCCAAAATGCAAACGGCATCAGAGCCAAATCACACTGAGAGACATATGGACTCAACACACATACGCGCGCGCACACACACACACACAGGCTCTGAGCCACATCCTGTCCTTACTGTCAACCCCTCAGCATTTCATTTAACAACAAAATTATTAAGCAGGCATGTGTAAGCCACAGATCATCTGGAAACTGTGGTTTAAGGCAGCGAGAGCAATTGTGTCATTACATTTGAGTGAGCAGTAGAGCTGCTGTTCAAGCTGCACACTGTCACATCATAGTTCAAATTAAAAGAAATTACAGTTCAGTACGATTTAGCCGGAAATGTTTTGTACATTGTTATCAGTAGTTATATTTGTTGTATTAAATATAGTTGAAATCATCTCTGATTATTAATATTCAAAGCCTCATATTCAACAGCCAAATCTAATCTGACTGACAAGTTTGTGGTTTCACTACATCTATACCTAGTATGCGAGGTTTACTTTTCTTATCTATCTTCTTATCTTCATTGATACCTATTCGTATTGGATTCAAAAATAGCAAATGACTTTCTCAGACAAAACAATGAATGGTCAAATGAATTGGAAAATGATTTCATTTCAACTCCTGCTTGCTTCTGTCAGGCTACTATTAACTGTACTCCATCAGATCTGACTTTCAACAATAGAATAACAGTCCAAAGACAGATTGTGGGTTCAGTGTCATACTCTGTTAAACTATTATTTCAGTACATGCAGATTTTTATCAGGATGTAACTTATTGTGCAGTTACATTTGTGCTCTTGCTCCTTGTACAGTCACTTGTTGAAGAATGATTGGATTTGTACTGGGATCTCTCTGCAGTTTTGTTGTTACTCAACATCTGCAGGGCACAAACCCTTGTTTATATCACCCTCTCATTAGTACCCGTCCCATTGGATGCTGTAATATTCCAACACACTACCTTGGGTATAGCATCAAGACACACGTATACCTTTTAACAACAGGGTTTGTCCCTATGGGCTCCACTAGTGTCTTTATCTGTGCTAACCCTGTGTCTGCACAGACACACTCATACACAGGGTAGTCGATGCTAATCATATTAGCCCTCTACTCTGCTGCCTTTCAGAGAAACAGGGGAAAATCAATAGTGAACAGACAATAAACGGGATTGTCCATCAGTCTCCTTCTGCACAAGCTGAGGCATTTTTTTAGCATGTTTATACACATATATCTATAGATATTAGTATGCGCATGTTTTCGTGCATGTTTATGATCCTCTGTATATGAAACAGGGTGTGTGTGTGCACACGCACGTTTGTGAGAAGCCAGAATGACTAAGATGGCAGACTGAATAGACAGCAGGTCTTCACACCCGCCACATGAACGGAGCTTGTTGCTATGACACTGTTGCCCCCACAGCCCCATGAATCCCTGGTGGCCAATCTGGATGCAAGCTGGGGGCTGTCTGGAAGGGCCTAATACATGCCTGCACACACACACACGCGAACGACATCTAAGTGTTTGTCTTGTTTGAATAGCATCCATGGGTTTATAGTAATAAAGTAAATGAAAATGAAACATAACTGCAGTTGAAGCTCATTTTAGATTTTTTTTTCATATAACTGATTTCCAACTAGACTCCACACTGAAGTTTTTGCATGTAACCATTTTTGAGCACTTTGACTACACAGAACAGAACGTTACGCAACCACGTGGCATAGACAGTGCATGAATGTGTCGTGAATGGCACAACGGCCAACTGAATGTGTAATCCTGAATGTGCTAATGAACGTGCTAATAAATTGATTTGCGAATGTCGTTCATTCACTGTTTAAAACTAATGAAGATGCTGAGCTGAACTGTAACATGTACTGTCATCATAAGAGATGTTTTAAAAGCTGCTGCAAACAGTCACTGTTTATTTTAAAAAATGTACATGGAAGTAAACATTAAAATGATAACAGACTGAGAAATAGAAATGCTTGTTAGACAGGCGAGGTCAGTAAGAGTGTTAAAATCCCTTCATTCTGAGCCTGATATCTGTACTGTAATGTCAATTGCACAGCGGTATATGTTTCAAGATGCAGACATTTTGTGCTAAATTGTATTCCAGTTGCATATGTACTGTGTAGACTTGTGCACCTTCTCACATGACTATATATAATATCATCCAGTGCATCAGTTTTCTGTTTAACAATACATCTCTACTGAAAGTTAACATACAATAATATTATCCTGGATTAATGTGATAATCTTTCCTAGTGCTACCTAACATGCTGTGCATTTCATTCCCTTCCTGCCACCCAACTTTACTATCTATTTGAAAAACTATGAATAAGGGCTTATAAGTTGGCTTCTTTTGAGCAGGTTGGGTTAGTTGGAACAGTATGTTACAAAAGATAACCTGTCTTATCTGGGACTGCAGCCCCATGACGTTTAAATTACCATCCAGTCTGTCACCTGAATATGATGGCACAACTGAATGTTTCAAGGAACGCTCTGCAACCACGACAAACAGATAACACACGAGTGATCGTACTCTGACAACCTGATTTTGGTAATGTTGTGGAAAAGCAGCTGTGCATGGCCTTATTCTAACATGTGTGTGTTACCACTAATCTCTCCCACTTCCTCACCCCCCACCCCCCTTCCAACCCTTCATCCCAAATCCCTTCACTCCCGCCCAAACCTCTCATCCCACTCACCCCTGCTGTTGTCCCACTACTTCAATCCCCTACACCACCCCGCAATCCTCTCATCCACCCCCCACCCCTCCACCTCCCGACCTCCTCCCACTCAAACTGCAGATGGCGAGCACGAGCTAACCTCTGACGACGGCTCTACTCTCTCTCAGTCTCTGTCTCTCACCCAGTCCCCGCAAAGCACTCCAGCTAAAGAAGGTATCACTCACACACAGAGAGACAGAGACCTTTTCTGGATCATAATTCACTGCCGTGCTGCTTGTCCTAAAATTAAATGTTTGTATGCATGTGTTAACCTAAGAATTGAAAATGATGTGCTTAATCTCTATAAGTTTATACTGCACTAAATGATATTTGATGTGAAATCTCATTCTTCATTACAACATTTTTTTATTCTGATGGCGTTCTGGTGATGAAGCAGAATTTTAAAGCACCACGGAAAGACGGATTAAAGCTGTACAGACTTGACTTTTTTCATTTCGTGACTGTCATGGTATTGGGGGTTTTTAACAACACATAGACATATGAAATTTCAAAACTTCCTTCCTGTGAGAAAAGAGCTAATTCTCATAATTCACATAACATGTAAATCTTTGCCTTTGGGAACACGACATATTTTGGTTCTTAAATTACACTAGCACCAGGTTGCAGCTCTGTACCGAAGGCCATTTTCGTCTAAGCCTCATTGGATATTTGATATGTATTTGTTTGCATGATTAAAAACCAAGCAGCCAACAAACAAAACAGAAAGGAAGACAATGCACAGGTGATATTAAAGTACTTACATAAAGAATCTCACCGCAGTAGGCATGAACAAATAGCATAGAATTCTCAAAAGGGAACCGATAGGCAGACATGAGGTAAGGCAAACATAAATAAAGTGAAAACACGTATGAACACAGTGGCTGCTTTTGCTCAAGATGGTGTTTTACTGTAAATCGACTGGAAAACTCAATCATCCTTAAAATGTCACAGAGCTGTCAAGGTGCTGTCATATCCCATCATATAAACGTGTGATGTGAAAGGTGTGCCTCTTCCTGATCATTAAAGCTAGTTTCCTATTGCAGCTTTAAAGGAGTATCTAATAACACTGAAATTCTTGTGTAACATCTGAAGGAAGCTGGTGTTCATCCAAGAAAGACAAAGATCATAGTGTCCCCTTTTACAAGTGTGAGTAATGACACACAGGGATTGACTTCCTGTCAGTTTACCCTCCAGCGCAAACATGCAAAACCACACAATAAGTAACAATTAACCCATGACAGCATATTGGTTCAGGGGACCCATATTTTTCTGACGCCACCACTGTGAGGTCAGACGGCAGTTGCGCGCTGAAACCAGGTCGACTTGATTGTTGTACCAGAAGCTTTTTTTTTTTTTGTGCGACGATGAATATAACCTGACATGTTGTAAGTGCTTTTTGTGTTGTAGTAGAAGTAATGTAACACCGCTGCCCTGCATTCCCTAACCTGTATTTGCAACTGAGGGAAAAGGGGATGTGACACCAGCAGGCCTGTTATGTGAACTCTCATTAAGGGAGTGGGTGTAGTCGGCCACTCAAAGCCCCATTTTTAAGGTGAAAGGAGGACACACTCTCTAGGCTATTAGGTCACTGGGGTTTTATGCAGAGATATTATGAAACATGTGGAACACAAGGGACAGTATGTCTCTGAGCGAGGAGGGGAAGTGCAACACACAGTTCAGATGTGTGTCAGAAATGCCACAGATTACATTTACTACAAGAGGAACACAACCAACATGGAACCATCAAATGGAGTTTTACTAAAATACAATCAGCTTTAGTCAAACTTATAATGTTTCTGTTTGGACCATCACATTTGGTTGCAAGACTGAAATTTACTAGAGATATGAAATTATATTCAAATCACCAATTACTGTATGTAAAGACATACAAGGAATGTTCCAGTAGATGTTGTTTTTGTAGTGGAATGGAATGAAAAAAGGAAATTATGCAAACTTATACAATTAGAGTGCAATTTTTGTGTAAAGATTGACCGTTCACGTACAGTAGCTTTTTTATTTTAACTAGGGCTGTTAAAATTGACATGTTATCACAGATGAATCCATCAGATAATCCCTTTAAATTGTTAATGTATTAAGTGTGAGTTGTGTGGTTTTATATTAGCTGGTAGTGGGACAAACTATTGACATAGGAATATATTGTCTTACTTCTTGCAATACATTATCAATACACTGGCGCCAAATATCAATGAGACCCACAGCAGACAGTGATGTAGAATTTGTGTGTTGGAGATGCTAAGACATGGTGCACTCTTTGGTTAACCTTTAACCTTAATGCTTTTGTCCATTATTTCATCTTGTGTATTGAATTCTGAGAAAACAGCATTATGATGTAATTCCTGTTTTTGTCTTTTTAGGTGAATCTGTTCTTCTCTTGTAACACATGGTGATGCTTCATAGACAATTGCCGCAGTATATCTTCCATATATTATAGTGTTTTTTTTAACTTAATTTTGGATCATCTTCTCCGATGCAGTGTCTCCTCTTCTTCTCCTAACCGGTGTTTCTCCTCCTTCAGAGAACCACACAGGCCTGATGAATGGCAAAGACAACCACAATGTGGACGAGGAGCTGTCCAAGCGGGTCAGCCAACTGACGACCAGCGTGGAGAGCGTGGAGATCACGGTGCGACCTGGCGAGAAGATAGAGGAGGCACTGTCCCCTGAGAGCTCGCCCTCAAAGTCACCCAACACCAAGAAGAAGAAAAAGTTCCGCACCCCGTCCTTCCTCAAGAAGAACAAAAAGAAAGAGAAGACAGAGGCCTGAGAGCGAACACACCAGTGAGGAGAGGCAAGCAGCAGGAAGACCACCTGCTGAGGAGAAGAAAAGGGCGGCAGCATTCACCTTTTCTGTTTGGTGTCTGTTTTTATTTCGTCTGTTTTCAATGTCCTTCTATGTTTTAAATTTTTTTTTTTTTTTTTACACAAAAGATTTTATGTGCTAAAAGCAGAAAGATTTACAGAAAAAAAAAAAGAATTTGGTGTGTTACAAAAAGGTCTCCTGACAAGGGACAGGAATGTTTTGGAAATTTCGTGGGGTGGGTTTACTGTATTTGGGTTCTCGAATTTGAGCTGCAGTAGGCGACGCAAGGTGACGTGGGTAGTTTTCGGTGTCTACACACCTGAACTAACTTATGCAGTAGTCTCAGAGGGCTCGCCATAAGCCGCAAAGTATCATTTGAGGCCATTTAAATCCTGAATAACTGGTTCCTCCTGTGTTGTTTCCCAGCCTGTAAACAGAACATGAAAACAACCATGGGTTTTATGGGGAGGGGTTTTCGCTTAAAAATCCAATATTTTGAAATGACTGGATTGCATCGTGAGTCATGTAAAGCTGCACAAATATGTGTTTTCCCCTTTTGACACCCCTGTTTTTTTTTTTACAGTTTTGTTTTTACATTCTCATCACCTGCCTGACACTGCATAGGGAACTGAGAAGCCACATGAAATTTAAGTCACACTGGAAAACTGTTTTCAGAAAAATAGCCACAGGGTTTATGTGATTTATTCACTGTGGGAGAGGTTTTCTGTCCATCTCACTGTCTCACGGTCTGCAGGCTGTTAAGACAGACATGTCTTCAGCTGATTGTGGTTAAACTACAGCAGCCCAGATGAGTTCAAGGGTTACTAGACTGAACTGGATAGTGAGGAGAAAAGCTGGCGCTCTGTCACCACTTCATTGACATTATTTCAAAGAGCTGCTTAATATTTATGTAGCATTTTCATACCTTCTGCTCTTCATCTTTTTGCCAAACAAAATGGAAGAAATTATGAAACAATCTCATTTTAGTGAAGCATTGCTGTCTTTGTCTAATTTGTCATCTCATCAAATCAGATTTTTTTTTTTATTATTGAACTGAAATTTGGTATTAGTCCACTCTGTTTTGTACTCATTCCTTGGCTTTTCCAGAGAATCCACATGTTAAGCATGTCTCCTATTTTTGCAAGAACTGAATTAATATGGCTGACTATGTTCTGTAGTAATGCCTGATTGCGCAAATTATATTCTAATCCTCAGAGTACACAAATTTACTATATAACACAGATATATGAAAACTGGATATGTTGGCTATAGATTTTTTAACTATATATTTTTTATTATTTTATTGTGCTGCACTTTTCTTGTGGTATATAACACATTATAGTTGCAGGTGGTTTCACCAGTGAAGGAGTTTGTGAAGTACTTGGTAAAAGTTGTGCAAGTAGCAAGAAAAGCATTGTGTTGGAAAAAAAAAAAAAAAGGTCAGAGCATAGAAAGTTAGTTGTATGAAGAAGGAGGAAAAAGTCTTTCATTGGTGCCACACGTGAGAAATAATGTCTACTTCTCAACAAAAGTAAAAAAAAAAAAAAAAAAAAAAACAACCTAGGAAGTGCAGTGGCGAAATACTACATGAAACTAGCTGCAGTCACCAGCTGAAAATGGGAATCGTGGGTCTTGAAGTGTGGACGTCTTTGTTTGGTGTGTTTGTGTGTGTGCATTTGTCAAAGCCATATTGTAATTTTTACTCCATTATTTCGATGACAAGACAAGGGTTGCGATTCTGCCTGCTCCAGGCATCTACGACCCAAACAAAACCTCTATTAAATCAACCCCAATGACTGCATTAACTCCCCTCAGGCTCCCCAAAACCTAACTTTTATTTTCAGTAGACACATGCAAAGCAGCTACACTTCCTTGCTTTATTTGTCTGGATATTTCTTCCTTAAACTGGAAAATAAGGAGATCGTAAGGGTTTTATTTTTATCCCATCACGCTGCGAACCCAGTCACCATTTCAGTTTGTAAGCTCACTCGTGTTATTTCGCTTGTAAACAACAATCATGTTGTAATCGTCAGATGACCTACAGTTGAACTCTGCAAAACCAAAGTGTAATGGGTTGCCACATATCCCCCTCCTCACCCCTCCTCCCCTACAGTTTAACCAGATGTACCAATATCCCAGCTAGCAATGTGAAGTATTGGATTGGAGGGAGGGAGGGTTTTCGGAAACATCTATGGCTGTGTTAAACAATGGAGATGTGGGGTGTGAGTTTAAAAATGGAAGTGCATATGTGTAGAGTAGAGAGGACGGGGTACGGACAACACTAACGCACCATGTTTTTATCACTCAGACAGTTTTTTTTCTTTCATACCCTTTCTCCTACTGGAAAGTTTCTCTTTTTTCATCCTCCATTTGTATTGCAGTATGCTTTTTCTTTTAGTTTGCAGAGAGCATTAGGCTTTTTTTTTTTTTAAATTAACCATTTTATGAGCAGAAATTGCTCCAGAATGAACTGAATGTGCATTGTATCCTTTTTATTTTCCTCTTCTTTTTCCAACTCTTTGCACCTTGCTTTACTAATGCCTCTTTATTCAGCTTTTTTTCCCCTGTTTTTAAAAAGAACGAGTTGGGTTTTTTTTTTGTTTTGTTTTGTTTTTTGCTTTGGCATGCCAGAATGAGCCAAGCTATTTTGTGACCTGTGAAAATCCTATATAAATGGTTATCTAATGGAGTTGCTTTTAGATGTATTGCTAATCAGTGTAAATTCACAAATAAAACTGTATTTTAAGAAATGGAAGCTCATTTTTCATGTTTGTGCATCATATTGCTCATTTACAATGTCTCTTATCACCTCATACTGTATATAATTTTTTTTCATTTCAGCATAATCCATACAAATTTATTTATTACTTTATACCATTATCATCAGGAAAATCTTCATAGGTTAGTGAAGCTAAATGTTTGAAATAGCGAGTCCTACGCTGAAGCACTTTTATTACTAAATGCGCAGCAAATCATGGAACTTGGTGCCTTTGTCATAACTATGTTTATGATTTTTTGGAAAATGAGAACATAAGTCACAATGTGGCACATGATTTAGTATGACTGATCGTGAAAGTGAAAGTAGCATCACCCTTTTGACACAGCACGTGAGCTGATTAAACAATGCCAATGACCAGAAGAACAGACTTCCTCATCAGTTTATGTATTTGTAGAGTCTTCCTCAAAATTGCTGTAGAACAATGTGCATACATTTGTGTTTATTCTTTAATATATTAAATGAGAGAAGTGATGCTTTTGTCGTATCCATGCCTCTCAGTATCTGTTAAATAAGTTGGGTTTTCTTCTTACTTTTTCAATGTCTTTATATCCAAATCAACATATTACCCGTGTTAGTACGAACCCCTTCATTCCTTAAATGAACATAGCATCTCTGTTGCACAGTAGAGTATCCAGAAGAGCAGCCAATGTGCCTTGACTGCATTTATATCCTCATGTAAAACAAAAATATGCAAAACCTCTTTTTCCCCTCAAATCCACCACTAATATTTCACAACTATGTAAGATTAAGATATAAGTGCTGCACATAGAACTTTTTAAGAAAAATTGTACTGTATCCCAAGCAGGTTAATACTAATACTGATGATACCATTTGACTGAATATCAGAGGCGTGTTATAACCTGGACAAGCCCATCTTCATCTTCACAGTGAATCATTTACATTGACATAAATAGATTAGCTTCCATATTTACAACACTATAATCCTGTCCTGGTGTCAGTGAATGTCATATCAGTATACAGCACTTTATTTGGCAACGTTCTTGAAGTGAACAATAAAAGTGTATGAGCGATCTTGTGACTCATATTGTGTTGTTTCTTATGACTATGGAGAAATGAAGGCTGTTTAATCAGGGTGTATATGGATCTTAACTAGTGTGTGGAACTGGTGGTAATTTCATTTTATAATATTCATTCTCTAACTTTGCTGCACAGGATGACAAATAATAAAATTAGAGATTAAAGTATTGATTCCTTTGGAGAAATTACACTGCAGCTCAAAAACGATTAAACTTTCATTATGTATTGTGCTGCATATATAGAATATATATATGGGGGGGGGCACAATATAAGGAGATGTACATTCATTAGGTTAGTCCAAAATCTATTAACCCTCGGGTATCCCTCCCACAGAGGGAGCACCAAGTGTGCAAAAAAAAACACACACACTTGCGAAATAATGACAAAAACTATTTTCATACATTTAATTTTTAACACGTTTACATTTCATCTTGAGCTGTAAATTTAAATACCAAATATGCAACAATTTGAACATTTGTAACCCTTTAAATGCCATGTTTGTAATGTAAACACACTTTTTTAATGCAAAAAGACCCCCCCTCTCTCAGCAAAAAAAAAATCCTACATAGAAATTAGATCCAATATGATTTGATTTTTGCACCCTTGAATATGTCAGTGATTCACATCAACATTAAATTAACCGACATAATGCCTTTTGTTACACTTTATTAACTTTGCAATGAGGAGTAACTTTTGTACTTAAATGTCAAAAATTATCCCAACAATGCATAGCCCTCTGACTCAGGATGTTTTAGGGTGGTCACTCCAGGAACAGGTATTTTGACCCCAATTTGGCACACCTGTGTGTCCTGATGACATGATAGAGGTCTTCAACTCTGGTCCTCGGGGCCACTGTCCTGCATGTTTTAGATGCAACCCTGCTCCAACACACCTAATTCAAAGCAGTGGGTCGTTATCAGACTTGGTAATGAGCTGATCATTTGACAGATTATTTGACAGAATTTCTAATCTAGCCAGAAGTTTCCAGGTTTCTTTTGGTTGCAGTTCATTCTTTTTCCACATGGGGCGCTTGATTTTAGGGTGCAGAATGAATGGAGTCCTATGGAGCTGTACCCAAAAGAGTGTCCTTATATCAGGATATATTTTTGTCTAGTAATTTTAATCTTGTTTTTGAAAGATATTGTAGAGAAAATACCCAGGGTTACGTTTTTAGAGTCACATATTTGTTTTTAAAAACGATTTAAAGTGTTCATGACGTCACACAGTTTACGGCCGGAGATACCGCTTTACGGCAACAAGCATTCTTGTCCCGAAGCAGAGCCACAGCTGACACACACGTAAGTAGATTACATATGCTAGTAAGTGTCTTAAAAAGTTTTTATGAGGGGGCTGTGACTGAATGGCGGGGCTGTTCCAACCAACAACCGCAAACCCTACTTTATTATTTCATGCTCATCTGTGTAGTGTAGTGCATAGTCCATTTTTAATGTACTGACCCAGTGAACCTTGACCTCTCCAGTCAACAGTAGGTCAGGCATAAGCATTCTATCTATTCAGAATTAAAAGACAAGCATTTTGGTGCTCATTGGAAGTAAGTAAGATTGTTACAATTTTTAATTTGACCTTTGACCTAGAGAATTTGTCCTTCAAGGTGCTGATGTCAATGTACATCAGCATTTTATGAAGCTATATGCATAAAGCAGGGGTGTCAAACTGCGGTCCTCGAGGGCCGGTGTCCTGCATGTTTTAGATGTTTCCCTCTTCCATTACACATGGAGGCCATTGCATCATTATCAGTCTGATGAGGAGCTGATTATTAACTCTTTAAGTGTCAGTGCTGATGCAATCTGAATGGATGATTTAGTTTAAATATTCAGAAAAATTCAGCCATTTTCTTTTTAGTTTTATGCATGGACAAGGTGCCAAAAAGCAAGAGTTTTTTTTTTATTTTATTTAAACATTTTTTAAAGGCAAAATTAAAATTGCTGGGACCAAATTTCAATATTACAATATTCATTTTGTTTATTTTTCTACATTTTGGGGTTTTTTTATTGTAGTATTTTTCTTTGATTTTTCTGCCATTTGTGTCTTACTTTGCTCATGTTACCAATTATTTTGTTAGTTCTCAGGAGTTAAAGGGTTAAACTGAATCACATGGAAGAGGGAAATATCTAAAACATGCAGGACACCGGCCCTCGAGGACTGGAGTTTGACACCTGTGGCATAAAGGAATGAAAAGGAAATTCCTCATTTGCCCTGTGATCATTGTGAAAAGACATTTTTGGTGGCCTTGAACTCTGACCTACATTTGCCAAAATGTTATGGGATCTATTCTGAACCACCTTACATCTTTCCTGAAAATTGTATAAAAATGTTTTTTTTTTTTTTTTTTTTTGCGTTAAGTTGCTGAGAAACAAACAAATGGACAAATAAAAAAACCAGTGGTGGCTGTCACAACAAACCCTGCCCCCCTTGCACACATTTTATCTGAATTGCTTTATCCTGTATCATTGCAGAAACACATTTTTGGTGACTGACCTTTGACCTGAATACCTGAAGTCTGCTCAAACTGTCAGTTCATTTAAATCAGGCCTGAAAACATTACTATTTACTGAAGCTTTTATGTAGATTCTCAATTATTTTAATTGTCTTTTAATCATTTTAATTTTCAAATATACAAATACATTTGCTTTGCCTTAGATTCACAAAAATTTAATGGGATCTATTCTGCACCACCTTTCCTGAAAATTTCATGGAAATTGGTCCAGTGGTTTTTTGCGTAAAACTGCATACAAATAAACAAACCGACTTCTGGGAGTAGGGTAAAGATTCAAAAACAATAAATAGAGGAGAAAATTAGAAAAGGGAAGGTCAGAGACAAGGAGGAGCAAAGAAGAGCTGATGGGTCTCCCAGTGCCAGTGTCAAAACAATGAACCTACTTGTGTCCAGATGGATGCCCTGCTTGGGGAGGCTAGAAATCATGATAGTCCTTTTTTGGAATAAGCCCCTCCCCTTACACACACAACCACATGCACAAGCCCCATCCCACCCCACTACCCACCCAGACACCATCCCACTCCCATCTTCACAGCTATCATTGACGGCACTGATGCCCAGATGCCACTGGGATGAATTAGGAACTGATAAACAACATAAGGGGTCAGTTAAGTGTGAGCCTGAATGCACACCCAGTGGGACCACCCACACACACACACACACACACACACCAAGTCATGCAACAAGCTGGCAGTACGGTTCCCCATCCCAGAGGCTTTCCATGTGTGAGAAAACCTAATGAATCCAACAGGGCAGGACGTCACTAGATGACAGGCCTTAAATATCCCCATATGCTCATCAAAAACATTAGTCTTGAGTTGTTTCTCCTGATGTTTCCCACGCTGAAAGCTGTTTGATATGGATGATTTTATGCAACAAGCATTACAAGATATATGAAACGGCCTAGATCCATACTCTACACTGGGTTATCCCTTTAGCTGTGGATGCCTGTCATACTGCTAAATTAGTAAATAAATGACAGCAGCAGTGTTAATATTTTTAGTGTCCTGTAGCAGAGTTAGCGAGGCTAAATATTCACAGCAGGGATGAGTTAATTAAAGCTAAAGCTAAAATGTATTGAGAGTGCAATGTAATATACTGCGATTGTAATATTGCTGTGTAATTGGCTAAGCTGGTTCACATAATGTCCTGCTTATAGCATTGTCTTTCATCAGTGAGTAAACGAAAAGTGCACGTCAGTGGGAGTTTGTAGGGTGGGATTATTTTGTGGAGTCGCTGTTCTTGATAAGCTGCTCCATTAAATGCTCTGTGATATAATATGTTCATTTTGTTCCATGGACCTGGAAGGATCTCACTTATTGGCCTTTAATCTTAAATTCACTCAAGGCCATTCGACTGCGATTATAAATGTTGATTGTGAAAGTAAGACAAGGGAATCTGCTCAACAGCAGTGTGTTGGTGTTTTATCATTCTTATCCCAACAGGCCACCCAGTGCCCATTTTTTCACTTTGTCACTCAAGGGCAACAGACACAATGGTGTCCTCAACACTGGCCTGATAGTTAGAGAAACAAGTCTGTGATTGATATGCCACTGGTTTGAATGCCTGAATTAGTTGGGAAAGTGAGGCTGCCTTCAACAAAAAGTTGTGGCTTTTTTTTTCATGCAAATCAGGCATTATAGACAATTAAACATATTGTATATATTTAATGCAAAATATGTTCTTTTCTAATTAGTGGTATTTACTTAGAATTTAATAAAACATTTTTTCTTCTGAAACACAGCTCAACTCAATGAAAAAATGACATCTTCCCAAGTGTATTTTTATTATTTCTAGTCAAAACACTTAAAATAAGCTGTAATCGAGTGAGATATAAATTATTTTTAGACAATAGATCTGGAAAATCTTATTTCAAGAAATCTTACCAAGATTTTTTTTTTTTTTTTTTTTTTTTTGCTTTTTACTTCTTTCAAGCAACAACAAAATCTGCCAATTGAACAGGTAAAAATAATTTTTGGTAAAATTTCTGGAAATTTGATTTTCAAGATCTATTATCTAAAAAAACAAACTGTTCTTTAACATCATACTTTTGTCATCTTCTGCTTGTCCAGGTAACTTCCCTCTCCCCAGTCACTTCCACCTGCTCTTCCAGGTCAGCTGAGAGACATAATCTCTCCTGAGTCATCACCAAGGTCTCCTCCTGGATGGACATGCCCAGAACACCTGTCCAGGGAGACATCCTCCTTAGACACTCGAGGTACCTCAAATGGCTCCTCTCAACATTGAGCAGCAGCAGCTGTCTGAGCTACTCACCCTATCTCTAATCCCTAATTTTTATCTCAAACATTACTCTTTAGGTGATTATGTCTTATTTTAAGTGTGATAAGATATTTTGAGTAGAAATGCTAAAAATCTAATAGTTAGTTAAATTTAATAGCTAATAATTTCCACCAACAAAGCCGTAAAATGACTTGAGTTACCGTTTTGCCATGTAATCAAACTACTGCTTAGCATTAGCTGACCTCTGACCCCTCTAATCTAATATGGTCACCTCTGGCTCCAAAAATCCAACATGGTGGAGCCCAAATCACAAACCACTGGCATTAAATTGGCTGTTTGGATTCACCAAATATATCGGCAGAGGTACTGCTCATATGAAACCAGCCAGTTTTAATGCAATGTAAGGAACATGTGGAGAGTCTTCTTTTTAAGGACAGTTAGTTTATACTGTATGTTTCTGAGGGGAATGATGACACTATTAACAAGCTACCTATCCAACAATACCTTTCTGAGATGGGGTTCTGTAGAAGTACAGCTCGAGTATTTTTTGTCAGCATATTCGGCTATCGTACAAAAATCAAGTAATATAAAAACTGACATCAAATTAAAACCTTATTTGGCTGTGAACGTATTATTTTTCAGAAAAATAACATTCTTCACACATGCAATATTTCACTGCACCACCTTTGGTTTTTATTAAACTAGACTTTTACTTGATATTTCAGGGGTTTTCTTTGGCCACATAATGATTATGTAGTGTCATAATAAGGTTCATCATATTTTTTCCATTCACAGTTTCATTAATTTTTGATTACTGATGATGGAGAATGGGACTGCTGCATCAACTCTTCATCATCCCAAATTAGAGTCTGGACTTTTTGACAACTAATTTATGTATGGAAAATAATGTCTCATACTCCCTGTAGTATTCTGTCACAAACAATAACCCTGATCAATCCTGGCGGTGTCCTAACTTTTAGACATTACAGACATGAGAGGACACTTATTGGATCAGTTAGAGTTAAATAAGTTGCTACTGCTAAAACATTAACCACTGCAGTACTCAACCATGTAAGGATCTGAACTATTTGCTTAGTTTAAGTCTCCTAAAATCAAAAGCAAAGGTGATGCAATAAACTATTGCATGTGCAACATTTTTTTTGGGGCCAGGCAGTGTATGACCAGAAACTACAGAGCATTAAAAGTACAAAAAAAAGCTGCAATAAACAGAATTTTATCATCAGGGAGGGTTGTTGGCTATGACTAACCAGTAAGAATAAGCATAATGTATTGCACAAAAAAAAGACGAGAAACGGACAGGAGGTCAAGGGACTGCAGCTCGGGGACTTGATGGAAACCTAGTTTTTTTTACTGTCTTACAATTAAGAAATCCATGTGACAAATACCGAAACTGCAGAGAGGAATTGGTACCATGGATTGCCTTTAGCCACAGTATCATTTGTTCTTCTAGGTATTGACTCTCTGCTATGGGATATATATAGGCCACTCTGTCACATACTCCTTCCATTGTACAATGAGACCTGTATCCTATTTTCTATTGGAAATCTAATCCCACATCATGGATCAATAGCGTCCCATTTCCTCTGCACTTGTCAAGTGTTCAATAGATGGCTAAGCTTGGCAGGACGTTTAAAAGTTAAGGATTTATTTCATTGCAAACTTTATATGATGTATATATTAGTTCAGTCAAAATTAACGCAGATTAATCCATCACCGATTAAAATGTTTTAACACAATTAAAAGGCACAGTTGTTTTGTTGAAACTGTTGAAGGTGTTGATTTGCATAAATATTCTTATTTTTGCATGTTTTGGATATTCTTTCACATTTTTGGTGGGGTTTTTTTCTGCATTTTAGAAGACTTTTTGAGTAGGTTTTGGATTTTTTATCACTTATTGTGTGTTAGTTTATTTTTTGGTGGATTTGGTGGATTTTGGCATGTTTTGTACCTTTTTTCTCTCTGCAGTTTTTGTGTTTCTTAGTGTTTTTGTGGGAAAGTGTTTTGGTCATGATTAATCCAAAGCAACCATGTGATTAATCTGAGAAAAAAAAAATGACAGCCCTAATATATATGTTTTTTGAGGGATTTTTTAAAAATGTATTTTCATAAAATAGCATGATGCACAGGACTATATAACCTTAAAGAGAAGGCAAATTTATTTGTATAGCACATTTCATGTACAGAACAATTGAAGGTGCTTTTACATAAAACATATAAGAAAATTAAAATGAAAAAAAAAACATGTATTAAAAGACAACTAAAAATTAAACATTTAATGATTATTTATTAATTTAGCTACCTATTTTAAGCATCAGTGTTGTTTTACAAACAGAGTGAGTGTTCTGCATCCTCAGCAGAAAAACATGAACTATGGCTACTCACTACTGATCTATAGCCCTGTGTCAGCCCCTTCACACGCATCTGTGCCCTTTAACCTCCTTATCGCTGGTTACCAGAGATCCAGGAAAGAAGCCTCGCTGAAGTGTCTGCTTGTGCTGATCTCAGCTGGGATTGCTGAGGCCTTTTTTTTTTTTTTTACCACATAACTTCATTTAACAGAATGAACTAGCATAGGCTAAACTGTGCCTTGTTTTATTGCCCCTAAGCATGACTCCACTCCATAAAACTGATTGGAAGAGGATTTGATTAGACTAGTGAAGTAAAAACAAACCCGAAGAGGACAAGGTTTTACTGGACATTATTGTTTTAAAGAATTTGTATGTGATTATTTGTGTGTAAATTTTTTTTCTTTCACCAAAGCTACAGCTTTTCTGTTAAAACATTACACCCTTCTGTAGTAAACACTGCACAACATACATTGAGGTTAGTTGCACAAACTTGCCACACAATGTTTTAATATAGCTGACTTTTCTCTTATGCTTTTTTCCCTAATGTTATTACTGACCTGTTCTTCACCCTTTAACTCCAGAGACTTTAGCAGTTCTTGTCATAATTAATAAAATAAGTACCAAAACGGACAATAACAGCCAAAATTGTCTAATAAACCAACAAAATAATAAGCAACGTGAACAAAATAAGATGCAAATGGAACAAAAGTGAAAATACAATAGTAAATGTAGAAATATAAAACTAAGTAATAAATATTTACAAAATAATTTAACTTAATGAAAATAAACTAAAACGTATAAATTAAGAAATAATATTGTAACTTGGTTCCAGTAGTTTTAGTTTTGGCTTTTTCTTTTTTCTAAATTGTATATATCAGATCCATGAAAAAAAACGGTAATGGTTTTCTGAATATTGAAACTAAACCATCCTTTCAGAACACGTCATCCCTGACACATCAGGGGTTAAAGGTTAACTGCATTGTAAAATATCACTGTGAGGATGTAGACCTTCAGTAGCCACTCTGTCCTCAGCAAAGTATCTTTTGCGTACATGCATGAGGCTGGAAATGGCACACAGTCATTGTAGGATCACATGTTCTAACCAGTGTTTTGGCAGGAACTAGTCGATTTGACTTTCATGCTGTTTTGTTTTAAGTCAGCCATTCCCATATAAGAATGCTGCAGCACGGGTTATAGTTTGAACCAACATGTGCAAAACAAAACAGGAAGTATTTGGAGTTTTGTTGTTTTATTTCCTTAACAGATGAGTGCTTGGTGACTGTAATGCACATCAGATTAAAAATCAATCCATGATGTACATGTAACAATATTTGAACCAACAAATAGGGGAAACAATTAAGTATAGTTAACTCTTTAAAACCTGATGCATGTGTAGTTTAGATGGCTGTGACTCCTTCACTGATTGTGTAACTGCAAGTGTTCCAATGGTTTCTGAAATGTCAGGTTTTATCAGCTTTATTGGGTCATTATGTTAATTTCACTCATGCCTGTATTAGAAGCTGTAGCCATTTTAGCAGTGGTATAATGTGCAGTAAATTGTAAGTGACTGCTAGATTTATTTTTTTTTGTGGGGCGTGCGCTGGAAAAATTGGAAAACGTATTTACTCGCAGTATATTTTCAAAACTTTTGCTTAATGAAAATAAGGAGAAAAAAGGTTTAAGGGGCGCCGTTTTAGTTGAGGGGCCATGTTTAGCCAAATTTGATCTGAAGTGAACCAGAACTGTGAAATAATAACATAATAATATATAAATAATGTCAACTCCAAATGTTCCTCAGTGTTTTGGAGTTAAAAAAAATCTTTACATAACTGAACATAGCCATAACTGAACAAAAACACCAAATATTTCACAACAGTCAACTTAATATCAAGATGAAGAAAAAGTAGATATTAGTGAAGTTTCCTATAAATGAACATTTACCTTCAACACCTTCAGGACTCTCCCGAGAATCTGTGGATGTGTGCGTTTGGAATGTGTGACGTACGGTTTGCCAGTTATAGCCTCAAATGCTGTTTCTGGTATAGCGCCACCTTCTGGCGTACATGTGTGAATTTTGTATCTGAGTTACGTCCCGGGGGTCTCCACCAGACCCCCAAAGATCTCTTTCAAACAATGTAAGCTTTAGACTTCAGTAACAGTTTTAGCAGAGAAAAATAATTAAAAAACGGAACAATTACAATAGGGTTCCACAGTACGCTGTAACTGTGGAATCCGGATGCTTGCATTTCACATCCCACAGGACCATGGGTTAGGGTTAGACGACGACTTCCCTGGGTTCCAACTTGCTCAGGTTCCGACCGCAAAAGGTCTCGGCACCTGCTTATACTTGATTGCAGTTCTAGTTAACACTGATTTACTTCACATAGAAAAACATATTGGGGCGGTTGTGGCTCAGTTGGTAAAGTGGGTCGTCCAATGATCAAAGGGTCGGTGGGTCGCATCCCGGCTCTGGTTGTCCACACGTCAAAGTGTCCTTGGGCAAGACACTGAACCCA
Source organism: Siphamia tubifer (assembly GCA_020466265.1). Lineage (NCBI taxonomy): Eukaryota > Metazoa > Chordata > Actinopteri > Kurtiformes > Apogonidae > Siphamia > Siphamia tubifer. Next base: position 19,059,046 of record CM035783.1, on the reverse strand, counting down.
AAGTGTCTCCCAGTAAGGTCAGGCTGCAGCACCCGTCTACTGGTGTGTGAGGAATTGTAAAGCGCTTTGGGCACCCACTGGTGTATAAAACGTGCTATATAAGTACAGTGCATTTACCGTATGTATTTTATAATAGTTTCAAACGTAATATAAAATCAAACAACTGTCAACTCGGCACCAAATTTCTTTATTTTTTGGTTATGGTGAACACTAATTCATGGTCAACTATTCACACTTTGGTAAAATCACTATCTGACCCATTCTCCGTTTGTATCTTGACCTCCGGGCACTGCCGTAATTCTCCGACCCCTGCTAGATAAATAATGCACGCATGTGGTGTGTGTTTGTGTGTTGCCTGGTCACATATCACTCCAGTGTTACATACCAGAGTCACGAGGCCTCCTGAAAAGAGGGTGATGTACATGTTTGTCCGACAATGCTTTAATAGACACTGCAGCTTCTTCCCCCTCCACCACCCTCATTCTCCCACTTCTGTTTTCTCATTTCTTCCTTTTCTGTCTCTCTTTCACTGTCCACCACACCCCATTGTTGTGAGGAAAGTGGGGGAGGAGAGGAAGGCGGCCAAGACAGACGCCTATCTCCTTTACAAAACGGTGCCTCAGCCATAAAGCGGGTCAATAAGGTACAACCAGGCTACTGTGGGCTGCGTCTCGTGGGCTGATCCTCCTCTTTTGTGTCAGCTACTATCTATACAATGGAACGCTAATGTGAGGCTTTGCTTTCCTTAAGTGACACTGATAAATGGCTGAGAATGAAGGCAAATCCTTCTTCTTTTTTATCAGTAAGAGGACATACTTATCAAAGCTGGAAGTTGAAAGTGAAGTGTATCTCAAAGTTTGAACTCTTTGGACTTTGATTTAGATGTCTCTACACTTCATTTTAAAAGCATTAAGTAGTGTTTGTAATGTTTAACCCAGTGGTTCCCCATACCTTTTTTTGGCTTGTGACCCCATTTTTCACACATTTCTGGTGACCACAGACGTTCAAAACTGAGACTTTTTTTGTGCTAAAACAAATTTGTTTAGCAGAAAGGTTTTTTTTTTTTGCTATGTTTTGTTACAAATAAATGTTAATTTGAGTCAATATAATGTATCTTATTATGGACGGAGACAGAAAAACCATGGTGTAGATTACTGCACAACATGAGGGTTTGATTTTCCTTGGTCAGTGGAGTTTGTATTTACAATTAACACAATAACTCTAACAAGACTTTGATACATTTTCTGAAGGAAATGTAACCCGTGTGCTTTCCTCTTGTTGGATTGGTGGAGCTGTGGCTAGGTGCGATAAAATTAAAAAAATAGCTTGTGTTCGATGTGGAATCTGTGTATCAGTGTTTGTGGACTGATGTCACCATAGATTTTGTGTAGTCGGATGAGAAGCTTGGTTTGTGCTGTTATAGTTTTTGAGTTATTAACAATTCTTTTGTAGGTCATCCTGGGGTCAGTCAGCCCCCACTCCCTCCAAATGTGTGACCCTTAGCTCTAACCTTAACCCTAGCTGTAATTCTAACCCCAGCTGTAACATTAGTCCTAGCAATGACCCTAACCCTAGCTCCAACCCAAGCTGTAACTCTGTGGGCTGTGGATATTAATGAACACTGCAGTTAATAGTGCACATAGCAGATGCAGAAGTCATGAAGGTGTCTGTGTCGACCTTGATCTGCTGGTCTACACTGAGATACCTACAGAATATTATTTTACTTGATGTTTTATGGACAGGTTCGCCATGGAAAAGCAAAAATACACATGCATATATTGTAAAATAAATAAATGCACATTTTTGGGTTTTTTAACTGGATACACAAACCAGAGATTTTAAAACCTTCACGTCAGACAGCATTTCATGTGTGGACCAGAGACATGACTGTTAAGAAGAATGTTACTTACAAAATGGTATTATATAAAGCTTTTACTACTTGAAAAATATAGCAGCTTAAGTTTCAGTAATGTGGAAGTAAGAAGTATATGACATACAAATCAACTTTTTAATTATTGATATTAAATCAGTGATCAATTAAATGTGGGTATTCACCTCAAGTGGGTTTTTTTTAACAAAAATAAAGTTTCTTTCTTGTTGCTGTTTTTAGATTTAGATCTCACTCTACTTTTAACCAGCTGTATGTATTTCTACCCCACCTGCCCAGAGTGAGGATTTTTGTTTGTTTGTACATTTGTCTGTTTATTTATTTTTTGTCACTGACCGTCTCGTCATCTGAACTCGCTTTATCTTCACTAGGGTCACAGGGGGCACTGGGGGCCTAATCCAGCCACAATGGATGAAGGTGGGGTACACCCTGTATGAGTCACCAGTTCATCTCAGGGCTGAACATATATAGACAATCACTCTCACACCTATGGGCAATTTAGATTAACCAATTAACCTATCAGTACATGTCTTTGGATGGTGGGAGGAAACCAGAGTACCCGGAGAAAACCCACGCAGAGACGGGGAGAACATACAAACTCCACACAGAAAGGTCTGGTGCGGGAATCTAATCAGGGTCCTTCTTGTTGTGAGGCACGAGTGCTAAACCATTGCACCACCGTCGGTAACTTTAACACAAATACTACTTTATGATGAAAATTTCAGTAAAATTGCAAGGTGGTCAGAATAGATTTTTTGGGGAATGTGGGTCAAAGGTCAAGGTCATGAAAATGTGTTTTCATAATAAGATATAGGGCACATCAAGAATATCCTTTTCATTCATATGTACTCAGTTTTGCATATAGCTTATGTTTGCTATGTTGATGTACATTGACATAAAAACCCTGAAGGCCAAATGTGATGACTGTAGGTCAAAGGTCAAGGTCACAATAAAAGTCAAAATCAATGTTTAGATAGACTTTTGAATTATTCATCTTACAGACTGAACACTGAAATGCTCGCCACTTAATTATGTCACTTGTCTTGATGTGTATGTATAGATTTTTACCTATTACTGACCAAGAGTGGTTAAGAGTCAATTGAAAATAGACTATAACCAAAAGAAAAATGAGTGGAGATAGGCTTAGTTATTGTTGTTGACAGATGGGGAAACTCCATATAGATTGGCAAATGGCACCATGACCTTTGACCTTGAAAGCTCAAACCATAGTCGCAGAGAGCAAGATGTCCATTATGAGCTATTTTTTTGCAAGGTGTTTAGTTTTTCATCTTTAAATTGTATTACTCTATATGCATGTTAAGAGGTTTATACTGCTATAATATTTAAAAAAGTGATATTTCCAGTCATATTGACCCTCCTGCTCAACACAAGTTATATTACAATGGGTTTTACAAACTAGATTATTTAAGAACCGTTTTCCTACAGCTTCCTTCAGCTGTAGGAAAAACTAAAAGAATGAATTAAAATGACCTAAAATGCCCCATAGAGCTGAAGGTTACGGGGTCCGATGGATATTCTTCACATCATCATGATTCAACCTTTATAATGCTAGTAATATTATAATCACTTTAGTGGGTATATATTCATCACTAATTAAAATTGTAAGCTTTCCCCCATAGATTCTTTCAGCTTGTTGTAAAATGTCTTTGTACATTTAGGAACTGAAGCTTACTACATGTAACAATGGGAGAATCTTGGATCAGAAAGAAATCCAAAAGCTCATCCATGTTATTCATTTCAGGGCAGCTAAGACCTACTGTGTTCGTTTCATAATGCTATTCATTTCCACCACTTGAGATGTGTGTTATGTACACACAGACACCGTATCGTGCCCCTGGGAGCCGCCAATCGTTTTGTCTGGCCTGGATCCCTCTTTTGTCTTTTTCCTTCTCTCTCTCTCTCTCTCTCTCTCTCTCTCTGCCCACTCCTGCTTTCTTATCCTCTCCCACCCCCTTGTCCCAAACCTGATATTAAAAACGGATTACTGAAAAACAACATGGGTAATTTCCTGCCATCCTGAGAACGCTCCCCCTGTTGAGAGGACTCGCAGACCTCACCGTCTTTAATTCCTACCATCTCTATATGATCTGCTTCTATTTTTCTCTAGCTTGAGGAGTGACAATGATAACATTAACAAAACATCAGTGGGGGGGGGGGATCTACAGTCCACCGTTTGTCGGTCTATACTTGGAGGGCAATAATAACAACAGCAATAGTGGGGAATTTTGAAGCTGTAAAGACAGAAGTATGAGTCCCCATTGACCGTCCCTCTACTGAGGCGAGAAAATGACAGAAAGGTGGATGAAAGAGATGAAGGGCACAGGAGAGATGAGGTGTAGAGATAGAGAGATAGAGTGCTGTGGGGAGAATAAGGATCAGTAGGAACTTCCTGCTAAGTTATGTCTTAATGCTATTGAGGAATTTGAGCTTCTGTCTATAATGTGACAAAACCTAGGGAGGAAATGAGAAGACAAGATAAGAAAGAAGAATGAAGTCGTGTCAGTTTTATTTATGTAGCCCATAATTTAGCCTCCAGAGCTTTGGAAATATACTGGGATGGATTCACACCATTTAAAAGTTCATATGGCCACGGGCTTTAAATGGAACGTCCCTTTGATATTTCCATCATGAGCAAAATGGGTTAGCAAATGACCGTGACATCAGAACACTTAAATATGAATGTTAAAATAAATATTAATGCATCGGAGTGAAAATGCACCCAGTAAATTAGCATAAAGGGTAGTACATGACAGTGAACATCATGGTACTTATAAAGGAAGAAGTAGAAAGATGATCAAATTAACATTCATTGTCAATTGCATAAGAATGAAATATGTTAATCCCATTTTCATACTTCCCACAAGGGAAATCATTTTCATCTGATGAGACAAATACCTCTTTCACACAAAACCACAGTGTTTGATGTGAGATAATAGACAGACTTTCCACCCACATCTGCTCCCTCTTCAGTATCAGACACAGTTTATGACCCACATTACACTCACAGAACAGGTGTGGAGCAGGGTTACGAGTCAGTCGACCATGCAGGTAGAGTTCAACCATGTTGGGTCATTACTCTGGCCTATAACCTGGATCTCAATTTAGGAGGTTTTCAGTCCTCGTTGACACATGTTACACCTGGAATGTCTGTTCTGTGGGGGAAAAAAAATAGAACTTCAATGAAATTATTACCAGCAAGTTAATGACTGATACTGACTAAATGATTTATTTACATATTAAGCCGCATTTTCACTACATGGTAACGGCCCCTACTCTACGTGATACTCGAATACCACGAACTATTTCATACATACATTCCATACCTGGACGTCATCACAAGGTGCCGTCAAGCTTGTGCTTTTTTTTTTTTTTTTTTAAATCTGCCACCAAATACAGACATGTTTCAACCTCCATGACCAACTGCGGTGTAGTTTTGCTCAATGTCATCAATTGTATTGTGGGCTGAATTTAACTTACTGCTGTTTACTGTAACTCAAAATAATTTTTTTTCTTTTTCACTGGTGGGTCGCACATTGATAATGCATTATAACGTAGAGACAACTCTACCAATCAATGTCTACGCTGCTAATATGTCATGTTATAGGACCTCTTGGAACCTCCGTGGAGTAAATACCAAAAATCTAGGAACCATAAGACGGGGTCTTTTTTTATAGTGTCTAATGAATGTACAGTGCATTAACTGAGCAGTTCATGCTGCACTTCATAGATACTTGACTAAATGAACATTTTCACTTGCCCAAATGTGTCACATCAAGAGCTCAGTTTTCTATCATGTTCAGGGGATGTAAACTGTGGAGCAGATTTTCACATGTTCTTGGAAATGGCACATCAGAGATATCCTTCAGGACATTTTTAAGCGAATCATAACTCTTTGTGTATGTATGTATAAATGTATTGAGTGTGTGTGTGTGTGTGTGTATGTATGTATGTGTGTATATATATATATATATATATATATATATATATATATATATATATATATATATATATATATATATATATGCGTGTATGTATGTGTATAGATCGATATGTGTGTGTATTTGATAAATGAGTTTTGATGCCTTCTACATAAGTGGGTTTTTTTTCTTAAAAAACCTGATGTATACATTCAGACATTATGGTTTTGTTAATTCAGAAACAATAATATTTGAGCATTGGGACCTAATGTATTGAATGGGATACAAAATGGAATGTCATACTTTATCATTTACATTTAATTTTTTTTTTTTTTCCTCAGAAGGACCAATAATAAAGATTCTAGTTTCAATGAACTGGAATTTGTTGTCAATGATCTAATGGTTCCATCTTTACAGAGTTAAGTGGTGTTTTTATGACACTGGTGAATGACTAAAAGTGAGGGCAGATCCCTTTCACTCATATCAGAAAGAGGACATATTATCAAGGTTGGAAGTTAAAAAATGAAGTGTGTCTTGAAGTTTGGACTGTTTGGATGTTGTTTTTATTTATCTCTCCACTACTGAAGGAATGTCTTTACATGGTAGAAATATTAAGTAGCATTTTTGTTATTAAGCCTAAAAATCATAAGCTGCATTAATTGATCTTTGGTGCCTCACAGACACTAAAGACATCATGTGGTTTTATTTTGTGTGTATCACCTAATGAGGTGTTGCAACAAAAACACAAAGCTACATCAGTAAATTAATAACACTGATAATGAAGAGATTTTACACATTTGATTAGCTTCATATACATAGTTAAATTAAGTAGCAGCTGCACAACTATTTCAATTAAGTGACACTAGAAAGGTTACCAGAATTATATGTAATTGTTGAAATGTAATTAATTATCCAAAAATAATGACAATTTAGTTTTTGTTCACAGGAGGTTGTTGGAATAGATTGTAGATAACTGCTATACATTTTTAGGGTTAAGTTATAAAACTACAACATAGAATAGATATTTTTTTCTCATTGTGCAACCAAATATTTTTGAATATACAGAGTAATTCTTCTTATTACATGTTGACTATTATGTAGATAAGGCTCTGGTATTTTTTCTTAAATCCCTGAGTGTTGGCAATCCTTAAACGCAGCCATGTGAATATGGATAATGCTGTTATTTTGTGAGAGATATGTTTTTTTTATTCAGTTCCCTCAAAATGCCATAAGTATTATTATGTTAATATCTGCAAATGTTGATAAGAAATATGTTTTTTGTTTGGAAACGAGATTATGCATATTTGTGGTTTTCAGCTGAATGGATCGTAATTTTACTTTTTAAAACATGATGGTAGTCGAGACAAAAAGGAGAAGATAGTGGAAAGGAGGAGGTAGGAGAATGATGAGTTACAAAGAGTGGGAGGACTAGCTGTAGATTCATCCTCTGTCATGTTTTCCTCCGTCTTCCCTCCTCTATTCAGGAGTCACACTGACCTCCATTCAGGGTCCACCCCTGCTCACTGTAATGCTACACTCTGGGACACTACGCACACTCACTACCACGCACACTCACTCACTCACTGTACAACCACAACACAAAACCTTTTCTTCTGCACTTCTGCTCTCTCATTCCAATTACGCACAATGTTTTCATGCACACTGCAATGGAAACAATCCATCCTCTATTCTTCTCACACTACCAATGCGCATACGCAAGCACACATTCATCCCCAAATGTACTTATACTGTATGGTACATACTCTGCATGGAAAGTTATTTGCATCAGAGAGCACATATGCATCAATGTTTAATATGTATGTGTATGCGCTCACTTCTTGCCTCAGCAGGAACCGGTTTAAACAAGTTTCAAACACACATGCACACACTTTCCATATGCACACTTAAGCTTTTAGACATGTACTCAGAAAATATGTACACTTAAGGCTCAAAGCCTTTTTTAGTGATGTACTTTACTCATATAAACTACGTACACATGCCCACAGGCACAAGGCCTACACTATACATACTACACAAAACATGCCCCCTTTTGACGAACAAACAATGTTTGCTCCCGCCTTTTCTGTCTTTATTACACACACACTTAGACTTGCAAACAGTCCTCCCTCCCTTTCTTGCTCCATGAACAAGACACACAGCTACTATACTTTCTGTACAGTGCATGGGACAGCTGCCAGAGCGCCTACATACATCCCACTGCCCATTATAATGCACATATTGTGGTCAAATCCCCCTGGATCAGGAGTGGGCTGACAAGCGCCTCACTGTGCCTGAGGTCCCTCCAGATAAGCCATTGTAAGCCTTTCAGTATCACAATATATGCTCCCCCTTCTACAAGACAGGATATGGGTCATTGGGTCAAAGGGACTAAGTGCTGTGTATTACATAGGAATTATGAATGTTCACCCCTCTCTTCGTTCCTATCTGCCACAGATAATCACCTGCAGATTATCCTTCATTGGATGCCGCCCTTAATCAAACTCTGCTTAGGGGAAAGTAGACAATGTATGTTGTCATACATGGGTGCAGCCTAAACATGTCCGTGGTCAGCTCACTGCTAATCAACCACATTGAAGCAGTTTGACCTTGTTATCCAAGCAGACCTGCGAGATCTTCCAAAACAAGAACATATTGTCTGATGTGGGTTAAATTAACCAAAACAAGGCGGCTAAGTATTCTGGGTCAAGTTTGGGAGGGATGATAGCACCATAGAGGTTTTACTCTGTGACCACATGCAGGTCACCTACTCTCAGTGAAACATACTATCCTCTTCATTATCTTTCTTCAGTGTCTTTGTAAACTTCTGATCACTTCTTCAGTCTGATGTCTCATGTAGATTACACTGCTTTTTTATTTTTTTTAAAGTATCTCCTTCAGACAATATAAGTACTAAATCGTACGTACATGAATAAGATGAATCAGAAAACAAATGACAAAAATGCTTGTTAGTTCATGTTTTTAATATATATGATGGTGTGTTATTCCACATATATGCTGGTTTATGTACATGTATATAATACAGTTGTAAATATTCCACTAGAAAGAACCTGTAAAGTGAATGGATCATAATGTGCAGACAGTGTTTTGAAGTAGATCGGAGACCAATATTCCTTTTCAATAAAACCTATTCTTTTGTTAATTCTAAGAATTTCACATTTTGACTGAAGACTTATCTTGGAAACTTGAGCCAACCAGCATTTAACATTTTATTTTTTAATCAGTAACACACATATGGTAACATTTCATTAGATTTATACCACAAGCATTTTACTTGTAGACCAGTGTTATCAGTAGGTTATCATAATTTATTACACTCTCACTTTGGAATTATACATAATTTGTTGTTTTTAAATAGCACACCTGCAGTTTGGTGACTGTATTTATTACCTTTGACACTTCACTGAGATTTACAAATTCACATATAACATAAATGAGCAACTCTTTGATGACATGAACCTTGTATGTTTTATTCAGTGTGTCAGGTTTTAAGGCCTCAGCAGTATTTTCAGTCGGTGTCGACACATTGAGTGTGATCTAAACTCTTTTAAGTTCAGAAATCCACTTTTTATGATTAGCTTCTCCTCCAGGTCTCCATGTCTCATTTCCTTGGCATTCCTCCCACCTTCGTAGCTGTGCATATGACCCAGTGAGGGCCAAGGGGTCATGGGCCAGTAGTGAGGAGACGTTGGGCTGTTGGGGGGTGAGTTCACAGTCTCTAAGCCCTTCTTGTTATAAGCAGGGCCCCCCTGTCTGCCGGCTCTTTCAGTAGGGAACTGAAATGAACTCCATGGGAGGGCACGGCGCTCCCTCGCAGACGTCTGCTTGTACCCCACCCCAAAGCTGAGTAGGGCTGGCCATCTGCGCCCTTTGTCTAAGGAGGGGGATAGCCACCCTTTTTTTCTGCACTACACATAGACATAGACAAGCACAAAAATGGCAACACACATGAGAGAAAATGACATATTCTTGGAATTGTAGGTGATCCCTTGAAAGAAAGTTCTGTTTAACCCTTTCCTCTTTGTGTCTCAGTATGAAATGTTAACTTTTTTCCCTTGTCTTTCTTCTCGTCAGCGTCTACTATCTCCTTGGCACACAAAGAGAGGCTGTATTTGGCTGGGAGTTGCCGATTGACTTGCCCAAATTGTTCACATAGCTTATTGTCTCTGCCCAGCCTTTTTTTTTGGGGGGGGGGGGGGGCAAACACCCCTCTAAAAAGATCATGTCTGAATAATTCAACAGAGTAATAACTTCTCACCAAAGTCATTTTTCAACAAACAGTGGATTAAGATTTGGACAACAGAATATCATACATGATTCAAAAGGTTGAGGGGGGGCAAAGCAGAGCAGGACGTCCCTCTACATACAGCTGCAGGATAAGCCATAACTCATTTTAATGTTCAACGCATAGCAGAATGGAAGAAAAAGGAGAAAGACTCACATTAGACATGTAATCAACCATGGAAACGCACTACTAAAGGACCATTTCACTTTTTTTTAAAAATCTCCCTGGGAGTAAAATATCACAGAGTAGGGTTCATGACCAGAAGGCTTAACAATACACATCAAATCACCATTCAGGAGCTATAAGAGTGGGAGATGAATAGATCAGAGCTGTTTGCTTTTGATGAAGCACAGATGTTCAATAGAAAGACGTAGGCTATATGGAGTGAAAGACTTCTAACTGGGTTGCAGTGCGTTACTACACAGGCTCCTTCTGTCTGGTGTTATGTATGGTTGTGTGTATTAGTCACATACAGAGGTGTCATCAGCAGGCCATGAAGTATACATGTACACACACACACACAACTTAAAGCTTTGAGCTCGCCTGGCACCAGCCACTCAACAGCATCAAACTCCTCACTCATTCACCCACCCACTCGTTCACCCCCATTCTACCCCATTGTTTGTGAAGGATGAATGGAAGACCTAGTTTAGGCTGTCGAGGTTGGAGGAGCCTCTCCAACACATTTCCCCTTGTGGCTCTTATTGTTTGGCTGAGTCTCCACCTCATTGGAGGCCCAGCCCTGGATCTACTTACCCAGAAACCACCATGGTCATCCTATATATACTGGAGGTGAACTGCAGAAAAGGTAGCATCTGAAGATATCACTCAGTATTTTGATTTAGTTCTGTATATTTAATTGACATGGAATAGAAGCATGGGAGTAATTATGATGTTGACATTGGTGGGGACATAATTTGACGACTTCCTTACGACAGACAGCAACAATAAATGAATAAGAACATGGCTAAAAGAATCATTTTGTTTTTGTCCACAAAAACTATGAAACATTTTAGGGATGTTTTTTTTTTTTATTTCTTAAGCCACATTTTGTCAGGTTTTTATTGGTCATCTATACTGCATTATATATTTAATTATAGTTATCATCACAAGACTGACATTTATGTCTAGTTAGGTCTCATTTTTGTCAAGTGATAAAGGTTCGTTGATGAAAATATTTAGTCACTATAAGAAGCACTGTCAATGAATGGTTTATTTTTTAGGTTCTTCATATATATGGCACAATGGATTAATAAGTAAAGTCAAAATCATTAGATAAAAAATCTAAATTATTACATAAAAAGTGAAACTTATGAGAAAATAAGTGAAAATTATGAGAAAAAAGTCACAATGATGAGAAAAAAGTTTAAATCATTTTTAAAAAGTCAAAATTATGAGAAAAAAGTCACAATTATGAGATAAAGTCAAAATTATGAGTAAAAAAAGTGAAAATTTCCAGTTACTAAGCACAACCAGAATTAATCCATATATAAGGTGCACTGTGGCTTTTGGAGGAAATTAAAGTCTTTTAATTGTCGTCATATAGTCCAGAAAATACACTAATCTTTTGTTTCCCAAATGTCATGTAATTAATTTCCCATCCAAAAATTGGTATGGACATTTTAGAATCATCCAAATATTGGTATAGGATCCATATCTAATTTTCTGCCCATGAATAAAAGTGCAGATGGAACCCAGAATTATACTTCAATTGTGACATTATTTAACGATCTTAACCAGAACGATATAGGTTTTGACGTCAACGTTTGAAAAACTCAACTATGATTGACAATCGAAGATCCTAGTACTAAAAGTACCGACGTCACATAAAAGTTTATTAAAATAAATATGTATTGGGTGGACTTAGCTAAACAAGTACAACATGTTTCACCTGGTTCTTCAGTTTTGACCAGTGAAGAGGGAGACGAAAACAAACAACTGACAGCTGAGTGTTCACAAAATAACATGATAGTTCCACTAACCAAAATATACTGCATGCAATGAATTTGTGTGTTCCATAGACACAAACTATAAGTGGAAGCTGTGTGAATATGTGTGTGCAAATAGGTCTAGAAAGGCAAGACTGCTGTATACTTAATATGCATAGTAACAGAACAGGTTTAATTTAGAATACATGAAGTGCATACTGCTTAACTTGGAATCTGACAATATCTGGAGCTTTTCATCTGTATTATGGTTACAGTTTAGAGAAGGTATTTTTATAGCAATGTATGTTTTAGGATCACGCTGCCAGGCTTAGCAATCCAAAAGATATGGGTAATGTATAATAATAATAATAATAATAATGAATAAATCTGTAAAACATGATTTTTATGTCCATTGCCTTGTTTATGGAATGACTTGACATGCTATTTTGTAATAATAAAGAAAGAAATCATCACATTTGTGATTTCATAGAAAGGTAATATGATGTAATTATGTTTTTTTTTTTTTACATTTAGTAAATATCAGTAAAGTTTTACACACACACTCACACATATACATACATATAGAAGCAACTTGTGACAGAAAAATGGTAACTCAATGTCTTTCCTGCTATCATGTGAGCATCTCAGTATTTTCAGAGCGCCATCTTTTTAAATGCTTTGCAGCGAACTGAGCTCCTTGACTAAATATGGTTAAGCGAAGGACTACTGAGGTCCAATATAACATGAATCATAGGTCTTAAAGAAACTAAGAGTGAGCATTTGTTTAACCTTCACATCTGTCTGTAAAAGAAGTAACACAAAGATATTGAAGAAACAAACAATTGAAGCAAACAAAAGCAAAACAAAAACAGACATTGAGGATGAGATGTTCTCATTTTTATCTTTTATTTTGTTGTTTGTGTTTCATGTAAAACTTGATTATTGTTATGAGGATTTACAAAATGAATGCTGGTCTGCATAAATATGGGTAGTCTGTTCACTGGTTTGCATGTAAGAGCATGTACTGATGAAACTTGATCTTAATCTCTGTATTTACTAGAAGGATAACATTGCATTCTATCTCATTTCACTATGGACCTTCCAGCCACGTACTACTTCTTCACTCTTTTCTGCACTGTACATACATCAGAGCTGATCAACCCTTGCGTGACCCAGACCCATATAAAACCAATATTTCATGGCTGGGGTCAGTTATATTGCTGACAGCAACACTGAAGCATTAGACTTATGGGATTTAGTCAGTGCAGTCATGAGTTTTGGGGGCAGGGTTCTATTTGTGGCAACATCCAGAATATTATCTGTAAATGTATTTAGATGGCAGTGTGGGCAAAGACATCCAAACACTGGGTGCTAAATGGGGCATTTAAGCTGTCAGGGTGATGACTGCAAGACAGGACTTCTGCTCTATATGATGAGGTTGTAAGGAGGCCTGTGAGGTTTACACCCCCTCGGTTTCATGATGATTCATTGGCTACGATGCTCTTCTGCTTCTCTTGGTCTGCCTCAGAGACACGAGTAGCCAAAGTATGTGTCTGTAAATGCCATGGAAGAGTAAGGGAATTGGTGTTATTTGTCTGAAAGATGCCATAAACTTTGCTCCATTACTGCTTTATAAAACAGCTCTATGAGATTTCCTTTATTTGAGTCTTGGATATAAAAACTTTATGATTAAATGTCAAGATGACAACATGAAGCCATGAAGTACAGGCTGAAACAAAGATAAGGCATGACCTATAAAACTTAGTACAAAGCACATCAAGCTCTTTTAGTATTATCAATGACTATGAGCCTCCATTAGCAGGCACATAAGAGAACACTTGTTCTTCTTAGAAGCTCATTTGTATAATAAGATTACAGATATACGTAGGTTTTTACATATAGTGAGATCACAATCTTGATTATGATATGACTAACACTATGACTGAAGAGCTAAGAATGTACAGTCAATCCATTCATCTTATCCAATTAACCTCAATTCCTTTATGCTGAAGCCGCTCAGATATATATTGTCAGTTTCATACCATAAGTAATTTTTTTTGTGTTTTCGGAAAACGAGAAAAAACACATTTTCTAAAAGTCACATCCATATGTTTTTTTTTTTTCATAGAACATTCAAGTAGATGAGAAGAAAAGTATGAAAAAAGAACAAAACCCAACATCATTTGTTTTATGAAATAAAATTGACTTAGGCGGATTATGCCTTTGACTTAGGCAGTTTTTCTGAGAACATTTTGCATTTTTTCTGTCATTTTGCATACATTCAAACTGTCAAAGTCAAACAGCTGGTAGCAAAACTGCCTCAGTCAAATAAATGACTTGGAGAGGTATGTTTTTTTTTTTTATGAGTGTTCTGATTGACCAATGACATAGGCAGAAAGACAGGATGATGCAGTAGTGGTAGGGGAGTAAAGTTATGCAAAAATCTCAATTTGAACAAAAATTGACTTAGGCAATTATGGTTTGAGGCTAACAATATGTGAAATGACTGTGTCTTGTTTTTAATTGTCAACTGAGTAAGGTCCATGGCTGAAGTATTACATTTTATCAGCACATTTTCTGCAGGAAAAAGTGTGCTGTCATCTCCACTATTTTTTTTTTTTTACAGTGCTTATTTTCTATCTTTGCTACAGAGAGTCTTTGGCAGAGATGAACAAAGTGGCGTTGCTGTGATATAGACTGTACTAAACATCAAGTCTTCCTGTCGCCACTGAGACAGACCTGCAGTGATTCATGGACAACCCCTAATGGAAAACACACTCTACACCAGCTCTTGAAGGGATTTGTCAGAGAAACAGGTTAGCTGAGAGGTGGCAGGAGTTATATAGACTTACATTCTTGGTATTATCTTTAAAATGATGGAACATTACCCAAAGGTCTAATTTAGCCTATGTTTCTGGAGCCTCCTTACTTACTTCCTGTCTAGGTGGGAGTGTGGACACTAGAACAAGGTGCTTTGGGTGATATAGGGTTTTAATATATGAGCATGTGCTCCAACTGTAGTCAGTGAAAAAGGACACAGAGTTAAGATATAGACTTTATTTAATTTAGAGAGTGTGTAATCTCTCTAGAAAACCAGGGATTTCTTGCTTTTTCCCCTTTATTTTGTTTTTGTGGGAGTGAAATTCAGCATTTAGTTACAATGCCTATGTTCAGTTATAGTAGATGAGTGTCGACTAGAGCAAGGGTGTCAAACTCATTTTAGGTCAGGGGCCACATTCAGCTACATTTGATCTAAAGTGGGCCGAACCAGTAAAAAAATTCATAATAATATATAAATAACATCAACTCCAAACTTTTCTCTGTTTTAAAGTGAAAAAAGTAAAATTACATCATGAAAACAAAAAATATTAGGCTTTAGTTTATCATTTTCACATATATGTTATATTTGAAAGATTACAGTGGATCTAAAGATATGCATAATATTTAGTAATAGGTGGAATATTGTGAAAATTGTACTTACTGATACTATTCTTAAGACATTTGTAATTTTTCATATTTGTTCTGATTAATCAGATTTTTAGTTTTTTTGTTTTAGTATCACTAAACGAAAAAAAGAAGACATTTACAAAGATTTGTTTTTACTTGTGAATATTTATATTTTATATTTATAGGTATTATGAGACTGAATTGGTGTGAATGTGGATAATGAACTAAAATGATTTAAATCTTAGTGTAATTTTTGCATTTCATAAATACATCCAAAGGGCCGGATTGGACCCTTAGGTGGGCTAGATTTGGCCCCGGGCCGCATGTTTGACACCTCTGGACTAGAGATAATATTCACTTAACTAGAAAGGTCCAGAACATAATAATTACTGGCTCTAATTATAGTGACTTCTGTGTTTTTTGGGTAAATTAAATCATGTTGCAAAGGGATATGCACTTGATTGGCGACTGTAATTTGTGTTTTTATAGTGAATTGCAATTTTTTACACATGCTGTCTATTGGTAGTGTTCTACAAAGGTTTGTTCCATAAGACTTAACAAGGCAAACATGGTAGCCAACTTCAGAATGTATTTTTCCGTACATGTATCCTGCCCTAAGTGTTTTATCAACATTTTGTCCTATATTATCCTTTGCATTTTGCATTCTTCTATGAAAATTTGGTATTTCCCTATATTAAATTTACTGATCATGTAAATGTTCATAAAAGCTTAGAGTTAATTCAAAGCTTATAATATCAAATGAGAGAAAACTGATGATCCAGACAACAGCTAATATATAATATTAAGTGAACTCAAAAACAAGCATCCACAACCACTGCAATTTGTCAAATTACATGGGTTTTATTAGTGAATCAATGTTGCAGAAATGACAGTGTTCCAGTCTTCCATGTGTCTGAACATCCAAATGGGTCACATCTGATGCAGAAAAGCTGAGAAATTGCACTTTACATTAATTATTTAGATTAGTGGTTCAGAATTTATCAAACGTTTTAAACCAGCAGATTATTTTGGTCACTGGTGGCTGTTTATGTCTATGTGGGTTAATATTTTTGCCTTTCTTCAGTCATCTGAAACAATTTAATTGCTGTATTACAAAGCATGTATGCGGGAAGAGCAAAGAGACGAGGGTTTCAGTGTCAAAGGAGCAGTACTAGGAGTCTGATTTACACTGTGTGAGTCATCAAGTAAGACTGAAGATGTAAAGTGATATGATTTATTTACTTACTGTACATCCACATGAAAAGGAGGCTTTCTGGTTTTTCTACCTGTTTGTTATAGAGTGGATGTCAGCTGACATATATCATCGTGTTCCTTGACTCAGATTCATCATTTTGATGAATAATATAAACAGGAAAGTTGTCATGTTTCAAGCAAATATCGAAACTGAGATATTTGCGATATAAATATCCTGATAATCTCAGTAAATGCAGCCCTGCTTAAGTTTGGTCTTTTATCCTGTGGGACACTCATGCACACACCCATCAACCCCAGGCAGCGCGCCCTCTCCTGCTGGGCCCTGTCTTATCCTAATGGGATTGCCACGGTGGAAGTCTCCCAATAATGAAAATAATGAAATCAGCAAGGACCCAAAGAAAGGTTACTGCTCCACTTGCAGGCAGCATCTACCAGCCAGACTGCACATCCCCCATCATCCACACCCCAGCTCAAAAAGCAGACAGAAACCACAGAGGGACAGTGAGGGGAGGGGGAGGAGGAGATTTGTAGACAGGGCCAGGGGGAGGAAGTTGAAGGAGTGTGAAAGGAAGAAGTAACTCTGAAAACAAAGCAGAAAAAAGCGGGTGGGCGGAGGTATAGGCAGGTGGAGAGAGGATCAGTCAGAGGAAGAGAGGGGGAATGTGTGGGATTCAGTGTGGTGACCTTGTCATTTGTTTCTGAGTGGTCCTACTAAGGTCTGGTTCACATTTCTAAAGTGGGGTTACATGAAATACTCATCCACATGCATATTTGCTTCAGTAAGCACAGTATCAGCCACAAACTGATCCTATAGGCTTTATCTGGATGAGACAGTTGCAATATGCAAATACACACATCTGATGGTAATAGCAGAAGTATGTCACGGTGAAAGTTTAACACAGTGGGTCCCAACCTTTTCTGGTCAGTGACACCATTTTAACATCAGACATTTCTAACAATCCCAAATATTCAAAACAAAGACTCTTTTTACATGACCAAAATAGTGTGCCATACTATGTTGCAAATAAACATTAATTTTAGTGGATATTTGGTCTATATAAGGTATATTACTGTGGATGGAGGCAGAAAAGCCAGGCATAGTTTTACTGCACAAATTAAGAATTTGATTATCCTCGGTCAGGATATGTACAGTCAGTCCAGCTTGTATTTACAAGGATGACAATTAACACTGAACAAAAAATAACTCAAAATATGAATAATGAAAGAGCTGCGACATCTGAAAATGACCAAAATGAATATCTGAAAGTCCTCAGATATTTTATCTGAACTTCATTTTCTATTAGGCAAAGTGTGAGGTGTTTTAATTAGAATGAAACATATATTAAATTATTCAGAAATATTTTAGTAGTCATTTTTATTTAGCTTACTAGAAATTTCAGGCGACCCCATTAGAATTCCAGGCAACCCTATTTTAACATAAAGCAATAAAGCCACATGGAGTTTACTTCTTAGACAGGCATGATATTATACTGTAGCATTTTCCAATGTGTGTGCATGTTTCTAATGTCTAATTTCCCTTTATATAGGCTACCTATATTTGGAATCTAGACTGTAATTAACGTGATTTACTGGTTCTAGAGAGAGGGAGAGGCATCCTAAAGTATCTGTATTGTTTTACCTCTTTTGTGTCCTAGATTATAACCAATTGAGTACTTTTACCTGTTCAGATATAATTACAACTTTAAAATAGTTTGGAATCTGACCATTATTGGAAGACTTTTATCCTTGAACACAATATTTATTTTCCCATGTACTTGACTAGCAGTATACAGGCCTAAGTATGTCCTACAACTTATCAACTCAACACATCAATAAACTGGTAAACATGAAGGGGGGGGGGTAGTTTTAACATGCGCCTCTGTGGGGTCAACGTCCCTGAAGACAAAGAAACACAGAATCACTTATTTCTACGCACCACAACATGATGTAAGATAAATCTATTTAAAAGAGCAGGCAGCAAAGAAACATGTGAATTGTGTTGTTGCAAGCAGAAGAACAGAAGGGCTCCTCTGAGACAGGAAACCAGAGCAGTGACAACAGGAAGCCAGCATGAAGATGACAGAGAGAGGGAGGGAAGGAGGGAGGGAGGATTCCCACAGCATCTCTCCCCTTGTCTTCTCTTGTCTGCTATTTCCTTGTTGCTATTTCCCTCTACTTAAACATTCCTCTCACCTCCCCTCTTAGCTTCTCCAAGTACACACAATCATCACACCATACTGTCTCCAGAGGTCTGAAGCTACTCATCTACAGCCACATGAAAGATGGAAGCAGAGTGTTGTCTTATGTCTAAGTCCTGGCAAGTCAAACATTATTATGTGTTGTTTTTCGCAGTATCAATTGATGTTGGCTGTTTTTAAAACCCTCACCTGATGAAACAATGGTGAAAATGAAAAACCACATATGGAAACACATGTAAGGAATTCTTCACTGATCGATGTTGTCTGTCTAGTGAATTAAAAATGCAAGATATTGTTATTGTTGTTATTTTTAAATGCAAGAAAAGTACAATAAAAAAGAAGATCTATATACTCTGTACAGTTTAGTGCATCTTTTTTTTGTGTGCAATTGTGATTTCGGGGTATTGCAATACCAAGCCTTTATTCTATCCTTCTGTTTGAAAAATCAGTTTTATATAAGGTCCCTGGGTAGGAAGCATATTGGATATTAAACCAATAAGAACAGATGCTTACCTTGATCTTTTGATCTCAGACCAAGAAGGGATATATATATATAAATATACTTATACGTACCTTTAAACAAACTATGGTGACTTTCTGTCTTGCCATTATATTTCCTTCAACATTTAACACAGATGAGATTGTGTCTCTTTTTTTTTTTTTTTTTGTCCTAGTTCTTCATGTCTCTGCTCATTTCCCTTTACACCACTCCCATTAATACTATCCTTCTGTGCAGGTCATCAGCTCTTTGAACCTGTAATCTCTCCCACCCTCTCCTCTTCTTCCTCTCTCTGTCCCATGCACACCCTCTCTCTTTGGTCTTCCACTCCTCTCTCTTGTCTTTAATTTGCAGAGGAGACACACTGCCCCAAGGCCCTCCTGGCTAATTTGGCAGCATCCCACATCAGAGAGGCACAGGGCAGGGAGGCGGGTGTTTGGAAGTGGGGTTTGTTTTAATGTTTTAGGGGAGTGTGGTGCCACACCTTCAGTGGAGCTCCAGGACATAGAGACAGCAGTCTGAGACCCCCATGGTTAAATGATGGGTTAGCAGGAGACATGAAGCAAACACAATTCTGACTGATGTGTTGTTTCAAGCTCTGATGACATTAGAAAAAAATGTGCCTATAGGACTCTCACATAAACAAGAACACAGTGTATCCCTTGAACTGATTTATACCCCGCTTGTCTTAGTTTGTATGTACCCCTATCTAAGCCATCCTTTTTCTTGCTACTCCCATTCCAACACAAGGGTTTGTATAATCATGTGCAAATGCAAGTGTGTTTATTTGCATTATCCTTCCATTGTGCTTGAGCTCTTGCCTTTGAGTCTATCTCTGTGTTCATATTTAGGTACCTTCCTGATGTACGTGCCTATATTTTGCATGTGTGCTATTACTTAGTTTTTGCCCTTTGTTTCTCCTCTGTATGCACCCAAGTTTGCTTTTTCCTGTGTGACTATGATTGTATGCATCCATGTGTGCACTCACAAGCTCTCTTTCCTCTTTCCCGCCGTGACCATTGTCACCAGATGACAGCGCCTGGGAACAGAGGCAAACAATGGTCTCTATGAGCCAAAGGGCAAACGCCTGGGGAGGGGTGTCATCAGTCTGTCGTCTTACAGGTTTATGTTTTGCCCACCCCGTCATCTCATCAGTGAGTTTGTAATTCTGTGACCGAGTGTATGCTGTGGATGTTTGTGTGTGTGTGTGTGTGTGTGTATGTTTAGTGTTTAAGTGTATGACACACCAGAGATTTAAAAAAAATAAATAAATAAATAAGTTGAGAATAACAAGTAGGGACAGTGCTATGACAGGAAGTGAGAATTGAGATTGAGAGGTGTAGTAGTAGTCACATCAGCAGTGGTGATTTGAGGAACAAGGCGTGGCGTGGCTTCATAATGTGTTGTTTTGATACTGTATCACAAGGAAGGGCTGTGAATATCCTGAAATGGAGATAATACCCAGGAAGCCTTTCCCCAGTGGCTGCACAGTTCAAGCCAAACAAAAGAAAAGCCTAACTGCAATCTTGATGGAAGACAGATTAGTATCTTGGTTGAAAAACCCTGACAAAGCAGAGAACTGAGCAGCTCGGGGCCCTTGGGAAAATAAGCACACTCACAGTAGTATAGTTGGTGGTGTCAACACGAGGTCAGTGAAGAGGCTCCCATGAAAAAATGCTTTGTCACTCTCACCCAGCAATTAAGCACAGACACCTGTACTAGCATGCATAGAAACCTTTGTAAATAAGATATACCTAAAACACACTGAGAGCTGTTTGTTGTGTAGATAGACCAGCTAAACCTTAGGATTTGCAAATCTGCGTTCACTGGTTCAAATATAAGCTTAGGAATTACAGGAATTGATTAAGTGGAGAAGGAAAAACAGCAGGTGGACATGCATTTAGTGTTTGTGTGATTAGGTCCGACCTCCCATGGAGAACAAATACCTATTGTAACAGATGAGGATGAGGACATAAAGGTTAAGGATGAGCCTCTTTTACATAGACCTAGTTAAACACAGCAACGGTCAGGGGTCCAAAACAAAAGAAGATGGTTGATTTAGGGTTGTGCAGCTCTGCAGCTGACGCGCCGATATTCTTTCACTCTTTAAAAATAATCTTTGTTTTTGTTTTTTTTTGGTCAATATTCCTAATTCAATGCAGCTTTTCATGTGGGATGCTAAAACTATTTTACTTTTTATCGATTTTTAGGCAGGTGGGTTTTTAAACCTGTAATTCACTTTGTTACAATTAAAGGCCGTTACTTTGTGGAAACAGCGCACGCAAGGTCAAAAGGCCAAAGAGGTGAATGGGGAAACAGAAGGGTGCTTTTGGTGGTTTGGGAAGCTAAACAGTCAGAAATACAAAGCTATAAAAGGTCAGCTGAATGAATGGCCACTCTTCAAATCTCTACGCCGAGCTATCAGAACAAAAGGTGTCACTCTGAAAGGCTGTTCATGTTTATTGTAAAGAGAATTCATGATATTCTACTGGCGCTTATTCATTCCATTTTTCCATCTTTATATCAGTTCCATTTATTTTTTTCCCTATGCTATCCACCTGCTCTATCTCCCCAAGTGCAGAATTGCACGTGGTGAGCGTTGCCTAATTACCCATGAACACCACCAGTTGAAGTGCTCCTCTGAGAAATAATGTAAATTGGTGACATTTACAAAAATGTCAGTGAGTTTTCAGAGGAAGCAATAACCGAACAGAAAGACCTATTATAGCTGCAAGTATTTATTGTGTCGATGTGTCTCCTGTCTGTATGTTGTTGCTTTCAGAAGATTTGAGAGTTTCATTTTGCCAGGTCGTCTAATATATTCTCAATCCACTGAGGCTGAAGAGCAGATTCAGGAATGATGCAGAATGTCTCACGGAAAAACAAACTGCAAACTCTCCCAGGCATAATGTAATTATGTAAGATACATTAAAAAAATTTAAGTATTATCTTCATCATCGACACATTTTCTTTGTTAACATCAATATAGTTATATCAGTTTCTAGCTGTCTCTACTAAAAAAAAAAAAGGCTTTTAGTTGTTATCAATGTATTAAATTAGTGAGAATAAAATAGCCATTGTAATAACTTAAAACTAAATGCACTGTTCCCCTAAAAATTTAAAAAACAAAATGGCAACTGTTTTTACCTCTTCTCATGAAATTTCAAAACTGTGATTTATTGCTGATTGGTAGAGTAAATTGTAACTGTATTGCATCAGGTCAAAGGGGATTACTGATGTGTATAAATAGAAAAAATGTGTCTGAAAACAAATTATTCCAACTTGTAATTCCAGAACAAAAAAAGGAAAAAACTGCAATTGCAATAGTGACAATGGTCTAAGATTTTTAACTGAATAATATATAATCCATAGTTACAGACCATAGTTTCATTGACATTTTGTTGACTGCATCATTAGTTCTGTAGTTTAGAGTCTTACTCCCCTTGCACTTATGGATGACACGGTGGTTTTTGTAGTCACCCCTAAGGCTTGGAAAATGAGCTTGTCTTTTGGGAAATATTTGACCTCTGCCCCCTCCTCTCCTCTGGAAGTCTGCATGTCTTTCTTTGGCTTAAACTTGTCCCCTCATTTTGACATGGGTGTTCCTGTTGAATTAAAAGAGCACCAGGCCTCCTTTAATCATTGTGATAGTGTAAAAAGGGATGTCTGTAGTGGGTGAGGTTCCAAACAATGTGTCTGTGGGACATCCATACCCCTGAGCACTAAGTGTTCTTTAAGTCTTTATCTTTACACTGTTGCCTGCTGTGAAACAAGGCTTCCTTTTCCTTTATTTTTTCATTTATTTATGTTTTATTTGACCTTAATTTAATCAGGTAACCCAGCCAGCTTATCCATGTGGGCCCCAGAAGGGTTACATTTGGGCTACATATAAGGGTACCATGTGGGTTTATATGCAGTTTCCATTGGTCACATATTTGTCTGTATTAGAATCACAATTGCAATTAGAATCAGTACACAATGAAATACAACAAAATTGAGGAAAAGCTCTCATGTTCAGTGCAAGAATTTTCAGAAAGACATAAAAAAATTAAAGTATTGCAAACTAAGATATTTGTAAAACATAGAATTTAAGTAGTACAAATGACATGAGAAGTAAAGCAAATGATATAAAAGATGAATACCATGGTATAAATAATGTATTAATATGAGATATTCAGGTCTCTGATTATGATTCTGATATGGGAAAAAAAAACATGTGAGGCCTCCATGGACCCTACAGACAAACCACATGGGAGTCTTATATGCATCCTAAATGTGACCCTTCTGAGGCCCATATGGACATGCTGGCTGGGAAGGTAGTTGAGAACTGATTCCTATTTTTAATAATGACCTGGACAAACAAACAACGAATAACTTGCCCATTCACAACTATGAGCAATTTAGATTAATCAATTGACCTGCTAGTACATGTCTTTGGATGGTAATAGAATAGAATAGAATAGAATAGAATAGAATAGAACAGAGTACAATAGCCTTTATTGTCATTACACCGCTTATACAACAAAATTGCAGGTGGTCTCTGCCAGCGACAGTGCACTTACATCTAAATAACACAATTAGACAATATACAGAATACAGACATGTCTTTAAAAAGTATAAAATGTTGCTTAGAAAGTGTGCAATTGAAAAAATATGCTAAAGGTTTCAAAATATAAAAAGTGTTATAAAAATGTGCACATTTAGTAATATTTCATTCAACAAATCTCTGTCTGTAGTGTGTCCTGTTTGAATGTGCAACATCTAACACCTGCACAACTCCAACAAATGATCCAAAATTTGGAGGGTGACTTTCCATTACTATGATGGACCACAGTGCAAAGTTTCACACCATTACAACATACAACAACAAAGATATTAAACTAATTTCATTGCTGTTTCTAACTTTGCTGCTCTGAGCATTGCTGTGCACGTAGCTGAAGTCCTGCCCCCTGATTTGGCTACAGCTGCGCCATAGTGCATTACTGATGACAAATCATTGCTGTTATGGACTTTCAGAAGGTCTCTATGACAACATCACAACTGTGCTACACGCCACTAACAACTTCAATCCCCCCAGGAATTCGCAGACATTTTTGTCATTGTTGTGGCCACAGCAAGTCCGGTTGCGACCGAGGCTATTATTACGCTGCATTCACACAAATTAAACAAGGTCTGTAATTTACTGAATTAACAAGCCGAACATCTGATTCACCTTCAACTTAACATTTCACCAATCTTAATGACTGTAGGCTACATTACTATCTGGCTCATCCACCGTTCAGCTTTATCACTTCACTTTTAGACCCTTTTCATTTTTGGTTTGTTTGTTGTTAGCTGTAGTTTAGGAGGCGGATGCACATTGCCCAGTTTCCTGCTTTTTTGTGCATTCAAGTCTGAAAGTAGACAGTGACATTTGAGTGCCAGATGAGTGACTGGCGGTTCACTTCACGGCCATAATATATCTTGCTGGGTGTTGATTGTTGTCGCCTGCATTAGCATGCCACAAACCACTACAGTGGTAGGCTGTCTGCCCCACCTGAAACTTGGTTTTACTAATTCCACCAGCAGTAACAACTTACACCATTAGCATTATTATACTCACAGATTCCAGTATGTACTTCCAAAACAGCCCTAACAAATTTTATAGTCTTTCTTTCTGCTCCTATCAACCCATTTCACCCACTTCCACAACACATTAGTAGCAAACAATCTCACATTTTCTACGGGCTCTGCACTAGTAGTCTAAACAATATTAACACACATGTAGTAGTGCAGACAATATGACATATGTGAACAGACATGTATCAGTGTAAACAGTGCAGTGAAGGAGCTGGAGTACCTGAAGAATTGGCACAAACAGGTTTTTGACGTTGGAATCAAACTCAGGACCTTCTTACTGTGAGGCCATAGTGTTAACCACAGCACTACCGTGCCACCATGGACTCCATGATTCCCTTGGTGGAACATGTGACAAAACTAGTACAGTAGTGACTTATACATTGTTTTGTACTGTATGGGACCCCTGGCGACCCCTCCTGAAGTTAAAAGCACTTTGATTTAAGTCCCTGCAAGGCACAAAGATAGAAAGAGAGAGAATGGTTCACATAGCAAAACTTGCCATCAGGCTTTGCACAACAGGAGATGAATATACCCCAAAAAATAGACTGCAAACACTCACTCACCTAAAATGGGACAACTGGCCTAAAAATCTAAATCCAACCAAAGTGCTCACAGTCATTGTGTCAATGTACTGGCAGTGGCCCCTTTGAAACTCCAAACATGACCGCAATCAAATGGGTTTCCTTCCTCTATAGCAGCTCCTGACTGGGGCTGGCGAGGTGGAGCAGGGACCTTCACAGATTCCCCTGTGTTGGACTTGAAAGTTTATGTCTCTGTGAACTTTACATCAAACAGCCATGGGCTGCTGCTGGCTCTTTGAAGTGGCAGAGGAGAATATCACAGTCAAGTATGGGCCTATGCCTTGACATGTTCCGGTTCAGAACAGACTCTGCTGCAGTTTAAATAGCACTGCTAAAGGTCTACTGAAAATGGCACGCACTAGAGTTCTGTGCCAAATCCTAGTGATCCTCGTGATTGAGCATCGTCCGTCTCATCTGTACAAAATGTAGAACAGACTAAAGCTATGCTATTTACAAATTTGCAATATTGCCCATTGTTGTCCCGGTTTGCGTCTGTGTTGGTGACTTGAAAGTCATTGTTATTATTATTATTATTATTATTATTATTGTGGTCTGTTACAGTGTAGGTCAACTAGATGAAAGAGTGCATATCACCACCCATCGTAGCAGAGGTAACATGATTTCAATAATAAATCGATTACACCCCAGTACATGTAGAGTAGGACAAACACAACAGTCCAATTAAAACCTGTTAAGCCCATGGGCCATTTGTTTCCAATTAGTCATTCCAATGCAGTGAATTAACCAATAGCAGAAGAGTCATTTATGTAAACCAGATTAAAATCCGAAAACAGCAAAGGTATGAAGTCATGTATGATCACTGCTTCAGAACCTTTATTTTTGCTCTTCATTGTCTCGTTCAGTGAGTTTTTAGCAGTCGAGAAATAATGCTTGTGTTGCTGGATCCACTTACTGTTAGCTTATTGCTGAAAAGTTTTTTTCTTCCCAGTTTTGTTATTTAATGGAGTTATTCATGTATTCATGACGTGGTCGTCTCAGATTATGAGCTTTTTAAAATGTTTTATTTTTTTAAGATATTTTCCCATTTAAATGCATGTCATTTTCCTTTTCGATTGTGTTCTGTAGTCTAACAGTCGGTGTTGTTGACTTTTTAGTAGATTTTCTATTCATATGGATGTATAAAATGTGTATATTTACCCTGCCGCACCCCTCAAAAGGAGAGAGGAGTATTGTTTTAAGTTTGTTTTTTTGTTTGTTCGTCTATCTGACCATTTGTTTGTCTCTTTGTCAAAACCGTTACGCAAAAACTGCTGGACAAATTTCCATTAAAATTTGCAGAAAGGTACAACATGGTCCAAAATGGATCCTGTTAAAATTTGTTGAATGTAGGTCAAAGGTCAAAGTCACAGTCACCAAAAATGTGTTTTGTAATGATAGGAGATAGAGGAAATCAAGTAAAATGTAAGGGCCTTTGAACATTTTAAAGTACAATGGAACATTCTGAGGCTACCTGAGAGGGAAAATGTCATTTGGGGTAATTTTCGCACTCTCTGATGGTTTATTTACTATGATTAGAATGTTTTTGGAGCATTTGGAGGTTTTGGTGGTGTTTTCACACAGTGTACCCCGGCCCGTACCTCAGTATGCTATACCAAAGTGTGCTTTATTCTGGCCATGTGAAAACAACCATTCTGTAGTAAAATGGTTGAGTCCCCTTCAGAGGGTGGTCCTGGATCTCTGGCACGGTACAATGCTATGGGAACACATCCATGCCCAAGTCCAGACCTGGTCCTCATTACAGCATTCCCCCAACGGAAGTGGGTAAATCACCATGAAACCATATGTCGCTCCTGTTGTCTCTGGAAAAAAAGCCTCTGATCAACGCAGCACAGGTTCACCTCATCTACCAAACCACACTGTGAAATATCAGGGATAACATGTGGTCGCTCTTCTTCTCTTTTCCTCAAACACAGTGAGTACATTTACATGCACTTGGAAATTCGAATTATTAACTGGAGTGTCCCAGAAATCCACAACATGCCAGAAAGGGATATTTTAATCATTGTTCCACCACCAGACACTAAGTGGCAGTACGTGGCCTTTTGCATTAGCATGCTTCTGGTTGGCACCATAGAAAAAAAAAAAAAAGATAAACAAAAGCGACAGATTTGAAACTGACAGAGTAGAAGGAGGACAACAAAACAGAGAAAAGGTATGGGCGATGTTGCAGCAGCTCAGTATATTTCGTCTGTACTGTTGACTGTGATTTATTACATGTAATGTGCACATTGTCATGCTCTGTCTCTGGTCACTTCCACACACCCCCTGTGTGTCCAGGCCAATCTTAGTCAAACTAAGGTTGGGTGGCGTTTACATGCACAGAGGAATTTGATTACAATCGCATTATCTGACTTGATGACTCCAACTTGTCAAACTCCAGTTATATTTGATTCCACTCCGATTAAGGTCTTTACATGGCTTTTGAAATTTTCATTTCAGAGTAAGGATATAATTACAATATCTCTAAGTACATGTAAACATACCTACTAACACATGGGTAAGTCTTTGTCTTCTTCTGACTCCTGTATTTGTTGGATAAAGACAGATTCCCTCCACACCGCCACCTACTGTTTTGGCCCCATAACACCATTTATACTCATACACAGGCCACGGTATGCTGTGTGAGCACAATATCTGTGGGGAATAAGGTTCAATGGGCAAATTGGCAAGAGGGCGTGGTGCTCTTATTATCCTGTTCAGAAAACAAACCCTGAGATAAAAGTAACAAAAGTATTTTTCTGTTTCTTGTCAGCATGAAAAAATAGCAAAACAAAAATGTTGACAATTTCAACATGTCATACGTTTGATGTCTATCATTAACTCACTGAAGCATCTAGTTTTAACCTCAACATACCAGAGCACATGCAGAAGTGAGCATGACATTGATTTAAGAGTGACAATCAATGTAATATATAACAGATGCATGGGATGTCCAAGATCTATTTTCCACCACTGTAGCTCGACTAAAATGTGCATGTAAACATAATGATGGAAATATATAATTATTTTATAATTATAATTATTTGGCTTGCAAGCTCTCACCTGCACATTTACCTTTTGAAAGTATTGCCTGAATTCTGCACAGTCATCCCATAAGTCATTAAAACTTTATTATGCGTGTTATTTATTAGTCTTATCAGTCTTGCCAACAATAAAGCAAAGTCTGGAAAGAGCATATTATTCCTGACATAAAAATACTGCGTCATTTATTATTGGCATGTACTATAATCAGGATATAAATTTGCTACATAAAAACGCATGTTTATTTGGTTCTCTTCATTCTAAAGTGTTAAAACAGACAGGCATAAGGACCATGCGGAGCTCCTCAGGCACAGAGGGACCGGACTCATTTTCCCATGCACCACCATCTACTGACATTGGCCGGCGCTCCACATTAGGCACTCCGCATTCATAAAAAAAAAAGGGAAAAAAAAGGGGAACCATCTGACAAGAGCAGCGTCCACTGGTAGCTGCCTCACTGCTATTGCGCTCAGTATTCTCAGCAGAAGCCACGAAAACTAAGAGGAAAAAATGGCCAAAAGTGAAAGGCAAAGAAGAAGTTTGAAGAGTGAGGAGTTCTTTTTTGATTCCGATGCGTCTCTGTTGGATCAGCAAGATTTCGAGATGTCTAGTTGTCCTTTCAATGACGTATTCAACTCCAAAGACTCCCACATGGAGCAGATCAACACTTTTTTGAAAAATGTACAAGTTTTGCTGGAAGCTGCGAGGTTTCTTGAAAGCGCCGAGAGGAAGGACGGAAGTGAGTTTATTTTGTGCTGCGTTTGACCCTTTTCATTTGTCTCTGAATTTCAGGAAAACAAGACTTCATTGTCAACAGACTCAGACAACAAAGGGCTGAGTTCATTCAACTAAGCACCACTGCCTTCTATAATCACAGCCTAGGCCTGCACACAAGAATAACAGATTCTTCTACTCAATGCAATTATAGGAGTGCGAAAACATACACGATTTCATTATGTCTTGCACTATTTTTTATCTGCATTAAATGTAGGCTGGATAACAGTGCATCGCCTTGTGCTTGTGCAACTCGAGTATGAATATGTTTTTTTCTGCTTTATTACTGATGTAAAGCTTATCTTTGTGTTTGGATTTGTGTGTGCATCCTGGCTACTGCTCCGATATGATAAATTTATCCACATTGCAGCGCCCTCCAACTCCTTTTAGGATGATGTCATTGTGCCCCCGCAGACTCGAGCGAAAAAAAAAAAAAAACTAAAACTTGATACATTACTGTGAACAATTTTAAGATGTTTAACACAAAATATGTTTCTTTGATCTATATCATTTGTATTCAGTAAGAGTATTCGATTATGTTGATCCTGGAAAGCAAGATGTTAAGATTACAAGCCCCGTTCTTCGTCTTATTGTTACTGGTAGATAATGTTATGTAAGAATTATAACATTTATAGTTAACTTATGATGGTGTTGATTATTTCTTTAAACTGGACTATTTCCCTCGTTTCTTTTCTTTCTTTTAAAAATCGATTTAATGTATCGTGTGTCTGTGTTCAGTGGTGTTTTGCTCAAAAATGGGTAAGTAGTTATTTTAAAGCCACACGTTGCAAAATGTCCTTTGAGTAATATGATTAATTGTAATGTAACGTGGGAATTTTTACAGCAGTAGATCGCTTCGGCTTCATCGCTCTCCTCCCGATTGTTTGCTTCCTGCTATTTGTGGGCGTGGAGCAATGATTTCCACATGGCGCATAACTCCAGCGCGATTGGTTAGATGCGTGCTCAACCCCCGACGCATGTCAAACCTCTCCGCCAATCAGAGACCCGCTTGGTTGTGATGTCACGTGTTGCTGGGCCTGGCTTCAGCCGGCATGTCCACCCCCACAGCCCCTGTGAACCATGGGACATGTAGGTCTTTATCAGAAGAGGCGACGGTTGCGGCAAAACTAAATTCTATTTTCTAAGACTTAAGTTATGCATATTTTTTTGACAACGAAGGAATATATTACATACTTTTATTCCTGCAACCCCCAATGGTTTAAATATTACCGTTGTTTTTCTGGTTTTAGATATAAAAACAAGTAACACATAGTTACATTATATACATAGTTGATTATATATTGGCTGTAGGAATATGTTAAATAATATTAAACATATTTATTTATAACCTTTTGAGTTCTCCATGTTTTAAAGTACAAACATAGAGGGTCGAATGAAAATGAAATGTCACCTATAGTAACTTTCACTCCTGTTAAAACTAGAGTAAAATCAGGTGTTGGAAATAAGAAAATACTTCTCCCATGATGGAAGTCATATTCAACAGTATAAACACAGAAATAGGTTGATTTATGAATTAAACTATGAAGTAGCATAAAACCAGTACCCATATCCTAATGAATGATTGAATGCACTAAGTAAAATAAAACACAAAATTACATTAATTATATAAAACACTTGTTACGTATGCTACAAAAATCCCAGACACTCGTGCTCGTTAAATCAGATTAAAGCCACCAGAGTTGTTGTAACGCTAAAGTGTGCGCGTGCAAAAACGTTATTTTGAAATGGATCGGAGGACTCTATCTCCCAGAATGCACCGCGTCCAGACCGGCCTCTCCTCCTCCACGACCCGCCTCTCAGCTGTGCAGCTAGGTAAACAAACTGGAGAGGAGAGGATACGGGCAGCAGCAGGCACTTTGATGGCTCTGCGCTCCCTCGGGGAAATTTTATAGTATTTATATTAATTTTTATAAAATTGTTTACTATCACGTTTCCTTAAAAAAAAACTTTTCATATTTTGATACTCCGGTTTTAAGGTTTTCTAACAACGAAACCTAGCACGGACTGGCTGTAGCAGTTAGCTCAGAGCTGTTTTTTCCCCCTCCTGTCGACAAAGGCTGTTGAAGAACCAGCGTAAATACTAAACGGCGTTACAGTTTGACGTTTTCTAACTGCAATTTAATGTAGTCATTCATCGATGTACTGTCCGACCAGTGTTTAAAAGTGACGACTCGTTGCTGCCATTTGCAACGGTTAACGTCAAAACGCTGAATATAACGTAGGTAACGTTGACGGAAGCCAAAGCTCCAAGAGAATGACGGCTGTCCAACTGATAAACATCCAAATGTTATTGGAAGCTGCGGAATATCTAGAAAGGAGAGAAAGAGGTACTGCTTTTTGTTGAAACTGGACAAACTGAGAAGTGTGACCTTATGTGTGAACTGGTTAACAATTTTATTATTTGTTAAATTCTGGTCTAAATATAAGCGCAGACCACCGAAGCAGACTTTAAACACGTGTCAGTGGTCTAAACGCGTGTCCTTTATGTTCAAGTTAAATGTTTATGGGAATGTGGTTCAACAATAATCTCTAATTCTTCTTTCAACAGAGTGTGAACACGGTTATGCCTCGACGTTTCCATCAAACCAGAACACAAATTTCCAGAGGCAACGAAAATTCCGAAATAAGAAGTTCAGCAGTAACCATAATAGGTAAGAAATGATGATGATGATGATGAAGCTCTTGTTATCCTGCATGCTGGTGTTAATGGTACACAGCTGCAATTGAGCTGTATGGTTCCTTGCAGAGGGCTGAGATGATGAATATGTGTTGCATGCAGAATGATTGTTTGCTTGCTGTAAATGCTTTTCCATCAAACACTTGGTTAAAAAGAACAGACTTTCAAACATGACTGCTGGCAATATTTAAAAGTTTGAGGGAAAAAAAGATTATTCTGGACTTAACAAAAATATACTTGTCTAATAATAATAATAATAATAATAATAATAAAAACAAACAAACAAAAAACCTACTTCATACACAGGTGGATGCATGACACATGACGTCCACACTGTTGTGTTGCTGGCTTGGGGGAAGGGGAGCACCAATGGCCTGTTTAGCTCTTCATCAGCTGATTGTCAAAGGACTGCAGTGGCTGAGGTTAGGAATCACAGTCAAAGTGACAGCTTTACAACGAAAAGCACCTCTGAGATGTTGTGTAGATTTGGTTGTGTTGGAAATCAATGTATTGCGCTTTACTGATTTTTATTTATTTATTTTTTGATAGTGTAGAGCTGGGCAGCTTGTTTTGTAAATAGTCTTTCCACAAATGTATTGAATGTATTACTTATTTTCCTAATATTTTGTTATGCATCAGTTTAATAATCTTAATCTGCTTTACATATAGATTCTACTATGTCGAGTGATGTAACTCAACATCATCTTATAGTTGGCTATAACAAAGACGTAAGATCCCTCATCACCGAAATGCTTTCTATGAAGACAAAAATGTGCATAAAGTAATTGAAGGAGGAGGTGAGAATCTGCCAAGTTAAGCACCATTGTGTTTTCTCTTAACAATAGACCGCTTACATTTATCTGTCCATTGACAGTCATAGATCAAATGCATGCTTCACACTGAGCCTTTTAATATTAATGTAAGCACGGCCCACAAACAGGAACTGTGCATTACTCATCATGAGCGCGAAATGCTGCCTAGTTCTGCATGGCAACAGTCATGATCAGATATAGGTCTATGGATATGTTCATGAAAAGACATTCCTAAAGGGGAAATCTGATTAATGAAACAATGGTGTTGTTTTAAGAGAATGCTCTCTATATGTAATATGTATTCACAAAGGGTATTTTCTAAAGTTTTTGGTTTTAGCAGAGCTTCTAAGGTGAGCAGGGAACTTTTTGAAATAATTTTATATGCAAGAGAGAAAATGGTAGCAAAAGTGTAGCAACATGCAATACTAGTGATAAGATGGTGCACAAATTACGTTGGATGTCTCATCTTGCTCAGAAATTTTGCCAAATTGTATTTAAGACCATTTCACAGACTCATACTATGATGCAATTTATTTCATCCCCTCTGGACTTGGACACCACAAACCACAAAATCTGTATTATTAGGACATCCCCCGAGCTGTCAGTCAGGGTCACTCCTGGGTCACAAGTTGTTGGTGGTCTACTTTGATTTTACGCCCCTACTTATTTCCTGTCGAGCTTTATCAGTGTTTTCTGCAAGGCAAAAGAGACAAACTGAGTATTTGTCATTAGATGGTTGTTCCTCCATTGGTTCACATGCCAACATACACACACACACACACGCACACACGCAGTAAACGTTGTTCTTTGATTTAATTTAAAGGTTCAGTACATTTTATTCAACCAGAGATTGTTTTTGTCTTCTGACACTTAGCTTGCTGCAGCCCCTTTTTGTGTAACATGCCAAGGCTTGAAGTGATGGGCTTATCTTACTTTCTCCTGTCTTGCTTGCTGTTTATAGGAAGGGTGCTTTATCTCATTGACCCACTCTGTGTGTATGTATG
Organism: Siphamia tubifer; assembly: GCA_020466265.1. Lineage (NCBI taxonomy): Eukaryota > Metazoa > Chordata > Actinopteri > Kurtiformes > Apogonidae > Siphamia > Siphamia tubifer. Next base: position 19,025,100 of record CM035783.1, on the reverse strand, counting down.
CATACACACACATAGGCCTGTTGCCCCAAGGGAGCATGCTGCTGTTTTGTGTGGCTTTGAGCCAGTTTCTATTCTGTATTGTATTTTTGTTCAGCTCCAGATGTGCAGATATCTGATTGGAAGTTATAAGCAGTAGCTGATGAAAACCTATAGACTGATGCAGACTGACCTCTTTGAATAGGTGGCATTATAATGCACAACTGTGTGTTACGTGATTGTAGAAGAACTGGGCCATCATTGAACTGTGGCCTGTTACATCTCCAGAGTGCCAGGAAAACTCTGCCCAGACAAGACACCAATTCTGAAGTTATTTGTGGAAAATACACTTTTTATTCAAATTCCCTGTCTGTTTTCACTTCAGTCATTTGGTTATCCAAAATGCAATCATTTTGAAGTTAAAGTTGTTATTCCAGCCTTAGGCAAAACACACTTTTCGTAATTTTTAAAGAGTTGTAAATAATCAGCCAAGACAAGTAACATAATTATACTTTATAGTACACTACACAATCAGATTGTGTTGATGTGCACAAAGTTTGGAAAATATTAGTAATTTGGATGAGGGTTACTAAGCAACAGGACAACTAGGTGTTAGAGTAGATAATGCAGATTAAACAAACATAATCATTCATTTCCTCAGTTCTGTAAATGATTTTTAAGTGTACGATTATGTGTTGATAATACCATTTATGATGATAGTAGTAGCTAGACAGCAATGAGTAAAGGTAAGTGTTCTCCTTAAGGTAACGCTGAAGGATACTTATCTGATGTAAGGCACAGTCATGCTTGATTACCTGCGAAGTTGTAGAATATCTAAGTTAAAACCATCATAACCACATGTGTGGGCACTTAGTTTTGACTCTTCTATGTTTTCATGAAATGGCTCAAGCGAAGTTACATTTGAGCCATGTTAAATTTCATGTTTCATGTTAAATTAAATATACTGCCTCAGCTGACTTGACATTTAGTCTTGTATAGTGAACTACATGAATACTAATGTATTTTTGTGGATCTCTGTGGTGTTTTAATGCAGGCTGAATAATTATGTTTTTCCCTTGAAAAAAATAAAGTAATACATGAAAAATAAACTTCTTATGGTGGAGTGTGAACTCTTTGGACCTGATTTTATCCCGGGGGAAATGAGTGATTTTTCTCACTTTTCACCATTGTTACTTGTTTATCTCTATTCCTCCTTTTACATTACCAAAATGGCTTTAAACCATTTCACCAGTTGAGTTAAATATTACTGTAATTACAATAGTGAAAAAAAAATTGCAATATTAATGACCCACAAACTACAGGATTGCTGACTCCATGACTCATGTCTATCATTCTGCCCTAAAACTTGTGCCCCCTGAGGTTAGGTGGAGTGCAATATGTGTGTAGGAGAAATGGCTATTTAAGCATCAGGAGGAGGGCTTGTCTCCTTTCGGTTTGTTGCCACACAAAGGCGCTCTTAGAGACCAGCTGATTCACTTTACATTATTAACAGAGCACTGAACTCTAGCTTCTGCATGGGGTGTGCGTGTGTGTATATGCTTGTGCATGCTCTCCTACTTACCAAGTAGCCATTATTCACTGTCCTTCATCCACAATGTGAACTTTCATGAGTGTGCAGGACTGTATTTTCACATACATGTTCCTACAGTTCCTCTGTGTATTATTGAGGAAGGGAATATAAAATACTGTTGTATCTGCCAGTGGTTGATAGGGTGTGTAGGCCGCTACACCAAACCTTGCTTTTGTCTTAATTACTTCCCCCAAGGAGGTTATGTTTTCGCTGGCGTTGGTTTGTTAACTTCGCGAATCAGAAATTCGTGAAGTTATGTTGCTTTAACAGTTTGTCTGTTTGTTTGTCTGTGCACATTTCCTTTGTTCGCACTCTAACGTCGGCAATTCTTAACGAATCGTTCTGAAATTTGGCATGTAGAAGGAGACATATAACGATAAAACAGCCAAATCGACTCTCTACTTCCGGTCTTACACCTGTTTGAAATTTTGCATCAAGGTCATAGCAGAGATTTTGTGTTTTCAACATGTATTGGTGATTTAACATGGTAATGCATGATAATGATGTATTCGTGATTGGACAAGATCACAGATTTCATATGATTCGCAAAGTTACCAAGCTCTGCGTGGCATTTTATGTTTGTTTGTTGGTTTGTTGTTTGTGTACAACATAACTTGAAAACTTATGGATGGATTTTGATGAAATTTTCAGGGTATGGTGGTAATGGGGAGATCAACAAATGATTTAGATTTTAGTGGTGATCCGGGGGCAGTCTGCCTTAGTGGAGGTCTGCGCTGCCAGAGTGCTTTTCTAGTTAATGGTCTTGTAATGGTGCCTACAGTGATTTGAATGAATAAAGCCACAAAACATGTTCTTGTTGCATGTTCTTATGTTAATTTTTAACATGTTCTTTGTATGTAATTTAATGTTTGCACATATAATTTGTACCATGTCTCTACCCTGTAAAACCGAGATCTTCCTTGTTTTTTTACTTGTGTTTTTTCTGTGTTTGCAGGTCATCACATAATGAGCTGGAGAAAAATAGGTAAGTTGGCACTGGATTTTAAAAACACTTCAGTTTTAAATTATGGAGTGTTGCCTGCAGGGGCATGCATGCCCTGCCTTGATATGTGAATAAATCCATCATGTCCTACTTTTATTTAGCCCTGCAAGGCTTTCTCCCTTTGTCGAGCAAGCATTTCCTCTTCAACAGGTCCTCGAAACCTATATCGAGAGATGACCCAGTTGTGTTAAGGACATCCCCTCCTCTCTGTTCCATCTGTTTACCCCCCTCCGATACACACCCGTTTAGAGTTATGCAACCGTTTGGTTGCTACGGGCTTTGAGTTACATGGGCAGGCAAGAATGTATGCAGGCAGAACTGCAGCCGAAGTCAAAAGTTCAGTGTTTTGTTTTTGATGCAAAATGTTTTGTCGTCATGTAGTAGCAGGATCAAAGTCAGCTGTATGGCTGCACACAGAGTTCTAACAGTGGGTTTCTAGCCTGACTAGCATCATATACTGAAGTTATATCCGTGCATTCAAGATAGTATCTACAGTGGAAGAAATGTGGGGTATTCAGGGAGACCTTAGTGTATGATGGTGTGTGTACCACACGTCTTCTTAAGAGACTGAACACTGGTTTCTCGGAAGCCCTTATCTGATTGAGTTCACCACCCACATTGGGTGCTTGTTGTGTTTATGCTCTGTGACTTTGCAGACTTCAAGAGTCAAGCTTTAAAGGGTTTTCTTCAATACCATAAATAAGAGTGGCTAGACTTGCAGGATTTATGGTAAATAGAAAAAAGCTTGCTTTCCATTTCATTATCTCTAAGGGTGTGGGTACAATGAAAGGATGTGGGAGGTTGGATCCGTTCAGTGTAATTACATATCACCTCGGCCTGTTTTTCTCACCATTCTCCCTGGCAGCCTATTCTGAAAGGATAGGGACATTGGGAGGAGAGACATCCATTGAGTTAAATATAGACAAGAGTTGATGTGTCATCTTGGTGTTTGTATGTGATGCCACAGAAGGCCAGCCGGTCAGCTGATTGGTCTCTGCAAATTGTGACACCCATACAGGCTTATGAGTGATCCACCCACATGAATATATATTTTTTAAAAACCTACTCAGTTGTCTATTCCTACAGCATAGTGTGAAGCCAGATCTCATCACTTCTTTTTCATCCAAGCAGTATTTCCCTGCAGCTTTGTTTTTTCCTCTCACCATTTATGGTATAAAATCAACTCGGTTAAACCAAATGGTCAATTGTAAAGACAGTGGTTAGCATAAGAGAGGAAATCTGTTCCAACATGGTATTGGTACATTAGTAAGAGCGTTAGATGGATAAATGAAGCAATGAAATTAAATTGTATGTCAAAATTAAATTAAACTGTATGCCAAAAATTGATTTGCCAAAATAAAACAACAATGTTAGCACATCTATTGAAACATGCATCTGCTTCCTCTTTTTCCTGTCTCCACCTTCCTGTTCCTTGTAGCCATGCAGACTCAGACAGAGCTGCAATAGACAGACATAACAGGCTGCCCTCTGACAACACTGTACCAAAACCCCATGCACTGACATTGTTTTTCTTCACTTTTGTATTTTTTCACTGGACGTAGTAAGCTTGATGCTGTTGCTTTGTACATGTACAGTACATGACTAATACATAAGTACATAACTAATTTATATTCCAGTTGAAAAGAAGTAGGGGGGAAATTGAAATGGTAATCCATCTTTTTAGAAGTACACTTAAAGTCAAAATAATTTTTAATCCTCTGTTTTTTGCCAGTAGTTAATCCAATTCCATTTAAGCACATGCCCCACTGTAAGCTATATGTATCAGACATAGTTGTTCACCCAAGTGTGCCAGGCTTATACCATGATTCTACTAAAGCAGCAGCAGCATTCGTTCCATTTCAACTCACTTCCAGGTCTGTAAATTGGTGGCAGCTCCTTTCTACCCCAGCCTGACTGGAGCCTTTAAAAAACACTTATCAGGCCTGTATATCAGATTCCTCTGATATATTATGCCTTGCATGGCTAGAACATGTCCTGATAACGCCAATGACAAGTAGACTCATTGTGACAGTGGAGACCACAGCATGTGGATAAAAGGCCCCAGAAAAACCACATTCCAGAAGCTCACATAGTGCAGCAGGACCAGATAATGTGTTGGCTCTGCTGCTTTGATCATGTACCTTCTGATAACCTTGTTTCACATCCACACGTCACCACTAAATTACACTGACTTTGTGGCTTTTAATAGTTAAAAGCATAGATGCCTGAACATGACAGTTGCACAGCTTTGATATGACAATCGTGTGCCTATTAGTGTTATTATTATTTTATACATATTAATAACAAATTCCCCTGCGTAGATCAGGTTAGTTCTTCATTTGTCACTGTTTTAATATAGAGAACTGACTCCCAACTGGGGTACATGTTTCCCAAAATTAATTTCTGCTGTTGTTTGTGGATATTTTGATGAAACATCTCATGTCCCTAATTTCATTGCACATGGTTGTGTAATGACAATACAGTCTATTCAATTTTTTTTATAGTCTGCCTGTTGTAAGGATGCCTAGTATGTTGTAATAAAAATTAATGATATGCACATTTTTAGTATAGTGTCATGTGCCATGTTTTATTGGGGAATGTATAAACAATACCCAGCAATAACCAGGTAAAGTATATGGTATAGCTTTCTAAACACTAGAGAACATAATAGTCAACAGTCGTGAAATAAACAGATTGTTAAAATAAGAAATGGTTCCTGTAGTATGAATAAACAGCTAAAACAATAGGCTAACATTGGAAACTAGACTGATGAAATGAATGTATTTTTAAGGAGACTCTTTGTAAATTATTACATTAAGTATTCCATAGAACAAAGTTTAATCATTATTGTCTCATTTTAAAAATGATTCTTTTATGTTTAATCAATACCAAATTCTTTTACCACAATAAATCTGTAGACATAGGAATTCATCATTTCGTCTCCTTATCCATCACAACATCTCCAATTTTCAGTGTTTATGAGCCAGGGTTATAATACACACAGCAAATTAAAGCCTCCAGTGCTCAAGCAGTGGAGGCAATATTGGGTTTTCTGTGTGATTCTTTAAGAGGGGAGTTGTGTAAACATTGTATTTAACATCTTTTACTGTGTGTCTGTGGAATATTAAAAAAGCTTACTCGTGCCCATTAAAGTTGGGAGCTTGTTGTCGATAGGTGGCATGTCAGGTGCATCCGTCACGTCTGCTCTTGTGGGACTTTTTGCCACTCACGTAGCCTATATGACAGAATAAAGATAGTTAGACTTAATTCATGATCAACTTTGGATAGGTTAATTGCTGTGGACTTGGTGATATTCTTCAGGACTCTAGTCTCTCTAAGCTAAGTAGTTAGCACTCCTATTTAATAGAACTTGAGAAGGTGTCAACATCTTTCGTATGGTATATGCTTCAGGGCTGAAGACCTTTATGTCTTTCCTTTCTTTCCAAACAATCAGCTTCATACTTAGCACTGTACTTCGAGCCTAGGGCTTGAATGAGGAGTCAAACATGAATAAGTCCGGGTTACATTTTCTCTGCCTCTGGTGATGCTCTAAAGAAAGCCAAACTGCTGTGCCGGTCTTTCTGTTGTGTGCCTAGTGAGTGCAGCCTATTCTCAGGGTTTGCTGCAGGGCTGCAAACAGCAAACTGGGACCATTTGTTCTGACCAACGTGACGACTTGTAAGCTTTTCTTGGCTCAGAAAAGCAGCTTACAGAACTTGATCTTTGGTCTGGTGAGCCCAGCTAGAGCATGCACACGTGCTGAGGCCCATCTCACAGCTACCCGATGCTAGTCCTGAATAGCCTAGCTTGGCTTTAGCTTAGCTAATGATGGTATGAGAGCACAAGGAAGTAATTGACAGGCTGATAGGATGATGAACAGGATTCAAACCTGACTCAGGGAAGCATTGAGCAGCACGCAAGTCTGACCTACAGTCTTACTGTGTCATTGTGCACAGTCAACGCTTGTGCCCTGTAATCACAGCCTGTATCAGGTGGAACATTTTCACCAGTCACTTTAAGCAGTTATATAGGAACAAAGTATGGCTTTGACTAGTCTGTCTCCTCCTCCCAACTCATGTAAATAAGAGGGGTCATGTTGTTTTGGACACTGAAAGTTCAGAAATTTAACTATTAAACTAACCTTTAAAATTAAGTAGTTTGGCACTGCTTAATATTCAAGTGCAATATATCTACCTGATTTTTTATTTAATATTATTTTAGTTTTAAACACTTTATTGTGACAAACAGTATCTTTGTTTTACAGACTAATTTTGACTGCTTGAGAAGTGGCTGCTTTAACACAAAATTTGACTCAAATGTGAATCTATGTCACTGATCATTATCACCATTATAATGCCAAAGAAGCTGCTCCTCCACCAGTGATCTGTAGACGGGCATAAAAACAGACCTAGGGGATTGGATTTTGGCATTTAAAGACTCAGCCATCACTTGGATCTTGTTTTTTCCTCTGACCCTTGATTTATCTTATGCTGGCACCTTCTTGTTGTGCCCTTACACTGCAAAAGTACATCCACATAATGCTCTGTGGAAGGACAACGTAACTAAATGGAACAAGGCCAGACAGGTATATGGGCTTAGTCAGCAAATGTACTCCAACCGGTCGAGGCAGATGGCTACCCACCCTGAGTCTGGTTCTGTCTGAGGTTTCTTCCTGTTAAAATCAAGTGTTTGTTTTTTTTGTTGTTGTGTGTGTGTGTGTGTGTGTGTGTGTGTGTGTGTGTGATTGGGGGGGGGGTGATGTGTTTCTTTCTAGAATGCTGTAAATATTGGGGGTGCAACTGTACACATCATACCAATTGGTGGAACTCTGATCCATTTCCAAATAAGGCTCTCTATTAGCTCCCTATGATGTTTAACGCAACTTGGCACACAGCCAGACTTTGCATCCAAACCGTATCATGAACCATAACTTAAGAACTGCAATACATTCCAAACCATGGATAACCTGTAACGTTGCCTCCCTAGAAAATATTGTCCATTAAACTAAGGTATAAAAGCTCTTGTGACACTTGTCTGCACATCTTGTTGTAAGGACATTATCAGTGAAGTTAGTGTCTGTTCCGGCTTTTGACCAGTATTCTGTGTGTACTTCCTCCCACACAATGTGTTGTTCAACCTGTGCCATTAACTGCATTGTGGCAAGACTTCTATTAAGCACAGTTTGGACCAAGTGGATCAAGCTTCCTTTGCAATGTGTTCCAAGAAGAAATGCACATGTTTTCCTTCCTCCTTGTTGGTGCAACTTGTCACAATAACAACCGCTCTAACTTAATCTGTACTATGTGGAGAGAGAGAGAGAGAGAGACAAAGATAGAAAGTGGAGAAAATAGGATGTTTGTTGAAGACACAAGACAGACTCAATTAGACTAAATCAGACTACGCTTTCTATTTTTAGCATACATCTGGGGAAAAGGGGGAAACACTTCAGCCTTCTGACCAATCATAGAGGTTAGAGTTTCACCAATGAGAACAGTAACATAAAGAAGCTGTGAGAGTTCCCACCTCTTACTCCTCCCACAGCCACTACTCTGCTTTTCTCTTCACCAGCCTTGACTAAACGTCATTATTTGTGTTAAGTACTTAAGTCAAAGCCCAGTAGAGTTTTTAGTTTATATTTATATATATATGCCACATGGAATAAGTTGTGAATCTAGTCTAGGTGAAATGAACATGTGTTTTAACTCATAAAAATAGATTTAAGGTGTATTTAGCATGTTTCCATGTCTGCTTCCACACTATGACCTCCTCTTTTAAACATCTGACCCCACCCTGCCCTCAGAGCCAACATCTGGATAAAGCAGGTATATTTTTGAAGCTAGGCCACATTTGAGTTTTAATCCGAAGCTTCAACATTTGCCCTGTGAGTTAACCAAGGCAAGGGGAAACATTGACTTGTGGTCAGAACTGCGAGGTTGACTTATTTTTGTAGTTTGTTGTAGGAAGAAGGAAGTACCGTGGTCAGAAAGGCCTCCTTGGTGAATGAGGGGTGTAAGATATTGAACAAGTGGTCATGTTATTCCCAAAAAACCTTTCCTAATTGTCACTTTGGTTGGAAAAAAAAGCCAAATAAAGATGTAGACAGAAAGATAATGTGGGTATTTTGTCTTGACACATGACAAACACACATATGCACATGTCTATAAGGATGTTTTAGGTGATAATATAGATTCTATAAAGGCTTCTCTCACTGCTTTTCCGCTGATATCTCCTCAACTAAGCCTTTCCCTCTTTGTGTCTGTATCTCAGTTCCATGTAATGGTCATCATTCTTTAAGTCCACTTGTCTGTTGCTTTTTCCTTTATTTCTCCATGTTCAAACCTCTGTCAGCGGAGCAGATTAAAAGGCAGTGTGCACGTGTGAACTAATCCATCCGTGAGTGATGGGTTTCAGCCCTACAGTCTCCTGACCCTGCTGCACAACTAGTGCACCCCCCCCCCCCTACTCCACTGAACACTGCATGCACGTGTATGTGTGTATTTGTGTGTAAGCACGTGTTCATATCAAGAGGGCACATTTCTGCACTAGCCACTATCATCCTTGTTCATTTTCTTTGAAATCCATTTGGTTTTTGACGTAATGCATTGACACTCATGTTTCTAGGAACCAATCTGTACGTAACATCTGTACATAAGAGTCCCTCTTATGTACTGTTGCTATGCTTTATGATGTTGTTTCTGTCTTGGAATAGCTTCAGCAGCATAGCGTGACAACAACAACATTGGTCTGCCCAGTAATCGGCTACGTTTCCCTTTATTTACCACTGGCGGCCATGGGATTGGTTAAGCCGAAGTGGGATAGATCCCTGCAAATCCACACAGATTTTTTTTTTGTAAGCGCTATTTGCATTTTATTGCACCCAGTTTCCAGTCTAGTTTCAGCCCTGAATCCATATGCATTCTTACAGTGAGAGGCATCCTCCTCTCTTCTGCATTGAATCCCTTTTTTGGAATTGAGGTCACAACTGCCTATATGATCAGAAATTTCAAAGTTGTCTTCCCTCCCACCCACACCCAGCAATCAACCCCCTACATTTCTTTTTGTTCTATGTCATCTCACCAGAATATGGGTCATCATTCAGCAGAGTTTCCATGGAATCCCTAGACCAAGTTAATGATTATGTAGTTGCTTAGACAATTACGTGTTTGCTGCATCAAGAGAGATGATTCCCATAATTCATCAGCTCTTTTTTTTTGTTTGTCAGATTTAACAATTTGCCATCAGTTTTGTCAGTATAGTATACCCAATGGAGCAAACTATTAACATGTGAGGAAAATGAGTACAAAAGGTGAAATGGCTTTAAGGCAATTTTTGGTTGTTTCTACTTCTATACAGATACAATTTCCTTTAATTTGACATATTTTCCTAAAATATTTAGTTTTTTCCTGTATCAACTTTACATTTGGTAGAAATCAAATGAACTTTCTGCATTGCTGTATACATCTTAAAGTTTATTTTTCACCTTTCATTGCACTCAAAATAAATTTTCAGTATAAAAATGTAAATATGTGTATTTGAATGTGATTGAAATTGTTTTATTCAGCAGCATGTTATTTTAAGCTACTGGAAGCTTCTCCTGGTATTTTCATTCAGGGTTACACATCAAGCTTCTACGGATCCACATAGTATATGGCCAAATACTACAGATGAATTTACTCTACCCAGAGCTTCCACAACTTTCATGAAACGAACATAATAGCAGTTAGGCTTTGACATTGCTATGCACAATGGAAGTCCTGACTCTCATCTGTGCCCATGGCTCGTTTCTGGGCAGATTACACAGAGAGATCACCACCCCCACCCACCCCAGTCTATATCATTCACCCTCACTATCTTGCTTCAACTCTGCATCTATCCCATCTGTCCGTGTTTCATAAAAGAGATGAGGAAAGCCTCGGTCTGTCGGAAAAAGAGCGACTACAGATGCTGTAGGGCAAAGATTGCTCTAACCTGGTTTATGGAAGTGCATTTAGACACAGAAATGTGATTGACGAATGAATGAATGAATATGTTTCACACTTAATATATTTTTGTTCAGTGGATATTGATGATATTATGCACAAATTCCTCATCATGTGCCATGTTTGTGCTAATCCTAAAGGCAAACTTTCTAATAGAAGATAAATTCAGAATAATGATTTTTAACACGAGTATCTTGAGCTTGTCTCCATCTGCATTTGTCATTTGTTGTAGTCACCATTTAGGCTATAATTAAGAAAACGAAGCTTTACTTGGCTTGTTCCCATACTGCTGGGTCCAATTCTGCAGTTAGTTTTTTTTTTTAAATGACTATTCCAGCAGTCAGCCGAGTGAGCAGCAGTTTCCTCTGTTAAAAACCTATTTGATCAGGTGCCACTCTCTGTATGGGTAAGCATGTGACTCTGGCTACAAGTCGACAGTCATGTGAGATGGCTACTCCCCTCCATATGATACAGAGAATGAGTGAAAGACAGTGCACATAAAAGGCAGAGAAGTCTAGAAGAGGTATCCTAAGCTTTACAAAACCCCTGTTCTTTGTTTACACCTACACTGTTTTAACACAAAGGTTGTGAACAGGCAGTTAAACATTGTATCCTGTGGCTGTGTATGTTCTGAACATAAAAGATGTATATGGGCACCAGCTGTAAATGCTTAAAGCATTGTGATTCTTTATTATTATGTATTTATTTATGGACTTTCCCCTAGTGGGACTAATAAAGGAATATCCTATTTAATTACTGGTGACTCAGTCAGGCCAGACCAAAGAAATCTCATGTACAATAAATTTATATCTTTTTTTTTTACTGACTGTCTAAACTGTTGTGTATTTTTTGCTCTACTTATTTGGCTCTGTGACATCAAAAGTAGTACGTTATAAGAGCATTGTCGGGTACACATACTATATGAGTAGCCATGTGGGTTAAACTTCGTCCCTCTCCATTTATATTGTATGTTACCATCTGTAAAGTATGGTTCAGTGTGCCACATGTTCACATGTTTTCTCAGTATGATGTGTTATCTGGAGGCTTGGAGCAGCATCTTTTTGGATGACTTTCTAGATAACTGATGGATCATTTAAGCAACCAGCATCTCATGTTTTCTATTTTTATCTGGAAAGCAATGGTTATGTGAATGTTTGAGAAAATAATGCTCGAAGCAGAAAGGCTTTCAGTTTTGGATTTGACTACCATTCTTCACACGGGGAGATAATTTGGTGTTAATATGGTGTAGAGCTTAATGAGCATGACTCAAGTGTATTTTAAATGAGACTTTGCATCACAAAATACTTGAATAATCTCTGCAATAATCTTTAAGATCAATGTGCATCACATTTTGCCACTATCATAAAAGACCCTTAATGATGGAAATGGAGTAAGATAGAAAAGTAACAGTAATATTCCCTTAAAGTCCTTTTTTCCTTCCTAAGGGGGCTTATGTGTAATGACATCTTAATTTAACTTTTGCGTGTCAGTTTATTAGAGTTGCCACTGAGACATTAATTTGTGAAGTGTAATTAGTGTAATAACTGGGTGAAGGGTCAGCTTTCGTCTCCCACTGCATGTGTTAGAAGTAGGTCATATCGTGTGTGTGTGTGTGTGTGTGTGTGTGTGTTAAATGGCTTTGAAAGAGTGGGGGATTTGCCAAAGAGAAGTGTATTGACTGGTATCTGGCCTGGAAATCTAACCCTTCCCTTTAAGAGCACGTCCAGTAATTATGTCAGACATCTTGGATGGCTTGAGAAGTTATCTATTATTTAACGTATTCACAAGTTTGGAATCTAGGGCAGCCATTTTTTTTTGTGCTTTGACTAACAGCATTGGTTCCAGGGGGCTTTGAATGAAAAATAAGGCAAAGCTCCGTTTGCTTTGTCACTGCTGCTTTCAGCTGCTCTTGTTTTCTGAAAAGAATTAAAAATACTATTCTGTCTGTGTCAGCCTTGTTCACTCTTCGTGCCCAGGTGTTCTTTTATTTCCATCTGTTTCATTTAGAAAAAGAATGCCTAGATGAATATGCATTCCTTGTCCTTCGGTTAATGCACTGTCCAAAAGTAAATTTAGGTCTCAGCGGTGCACAAATTTATAAGATGGAAACAATCTTCTTTCCCCTAAAATGAGCAAAGCTTTTTGCTTAGGTGATAAATTCATGAGGGAATAGTCTTCTGGTAAAATGTTTACAGAGTCATTAACTTACTGTAAAATTGATGCACCCGAGTAAATGTAACTCTGAAACTGTATGTTTTTGTACATTTGTCGTGTTAGTGACAATGAATTAACTGATAGGAATCACAGCTTGTTGCTACCATTGCATTTATAGTGGCAAAAACATGAAGAGACATTTGTCTTTGTGCGTCGGTGAATGGTACATGGAGAAGGGAGGTGAGTGCAGAGCTGTTAGTCGCTGCACTGAAAAGAGATGTACATATGATGTGCGTAGGTTCTGTAACAGCTGTGGTGGGCAGCTCTCCCAAACCAACAGGGAAAGCTTCAAAGTGCTTCTTAAAAAAGACTCCACTCGAAATACATTGGAGGCAGTTTGACGCATTTTACATACAAGAGAAGACGCAACTACAGGAAGAGGGAAGACACTGCTGAAATGATACCAGATTGTATTATATTAATGTATTGCCAATCTGAATTATAGTCGGTCTGTTAGTTTTCTTTGTATCTATGGGCATAAGCCTAGAATTTGTAGGATTTGAGAGGGAAAAAAAGCAGGTTGGGCACATGATCCTCAAGGTCTGGGGAGGGAGAGGGTTGGACGGGGAGGAAAGGTGTGGTGCGGTGACCCGGGGCTGGCTGGCTGCTCACTCACATGTCAAAGCCAAAAGGCAGAACTGCCTGCCTGTGAACCCATCTGGGACCCATCAGGAACACAAGCTACAGGAACACACACACACACACACACACACACACACATACTGGTCAAGTGGAAGTGGCTCAAGAGGAAAATGAGGCTGTTCATTGTGCTTTTGGGATGCAAATGTGTAATGTATGCACTTTTTGACAAGTGTATGTATTATGGTGAGAATGAAAGAAAAACAGATTGCTCATTGGAAAACATCTATTTTTTCTCATTTCTAGTCAAAATGATCACACTTAAAATAAGACATAATCAGCTAAAGAGTAACTTATCAGGGAAATATAAAGAACTTATTTTTAGACAATAGATCTTGAAAGTCTTATTTCAAGAAAACTTACAATGGTAATTTTCACTTTTTCCATTGGAATATGTATAGATTTTTTTCTTATTTTTTTTTTCCTTGAAGTAAGCTAAACCTAATAATTTAAGTCACTGCCCCCACTGAGCCAGAGCAGCCTTCCATGTTGTTCCATAATTTAACAATATTGACCTGTAAAATTCATTGCTTGTCCACTCTGATTTCTCTTACTGTGTAATGTGCTAATACTAGTGATTTTAATGCTCAAATGCACCAAGAGCATCCCATTTAGGGTTAGTTTTTTTTGGTTGATCATCACCTGTAAATATGTAACAGATTAAAGCTATCATCTCTCAGAACCTGCCATAGAAACTTTAGATGTAGTTGTTACTGAAAATCCTGGAAATCAGTGAATATCTTAAATCAATCCACAGAAGTTGTCTACCTCAGTAGCAGAGAATGTGTGGGACTTTCAAAGCAGCTCTTTCTTCAGGTACTCTACCTGCAAGATGGCAAAAACAAAAACAAACAAACAAACAAACAAACTGCATGGACTACAAGGGAAAACAAGGCTAGTCTGTCTGTTATCTTATTGTCAGGGATTTGATGTCCCTGCTGTGCGTGACAATTTGGAGCACAGGTCCTGGTAGCAACTGGCCGCGCGTTATGTAATCCGTCACAGATGGAGAGATACCCATTCAACTTGCCGTGTCATTCATTAGACACTGGAAATACAAAGTGATCGCAGTATCTTTTGGTGCTATTAATCTTTATGATTAATAGCAGTTTAATGCTTGATAGATTTTTGTTAGAATCAACTGTTCGTTCCCTTGTTATCTCTTAGATCTTTAAACCAATTTGCAATGTGTCATGTGGATCCCTGTCTGTATTATTATTATTATTATTATTATTATTATTATTATTATTATTATTATGTAAAAGACTGAAATGATCTCAGACAGCTCTGTTTAACCCTTTACCCTTATGGAACAGAACCAGTTAATTGACATTATCCATGAGCTTGTGGCATCACTTCCTTTAAACTAAATGTACCATTCCATAATCTAGCAGTTGAGGACATAAAATTACACACAGTAAATCCACAGCTGTTTATGTAACCATCAGTACTCTTTTCTAAGAACTTCTGAAACGGTAAGCTCAGTTACTAGTGGCCCTGTTACATGGTTACCACAGGGCGGAGTCACAGGAACTTCTCGCTGCAGCATGCGCAGTATTGGGTCACAAACCACCACTCATATTGTAAGCTGCAAATCGCTTAAGGTCTTTGGCCATTGGTCTACATGATAAACAAGCCTTCAGGGATTAGGATCTGTCTTTAGGCCATCACCTGGATCCAGGAGTGTACAACTTTTAACCTCTTAAAAATAGCAACATGATAATCCTGACATTTCTTCTGTCTTTCTTTAGTTTCCCACTGATTTAAAGAAATAAAATAACCTGTAAAATATTCTGAAAGCCTGTAGTTTGTTCCCATTAAATAGAATGTTTGTACTTGTGAAGTTGTGATTTATATTTCTGTTTGAACTGCTTGAATTTCAATATTGTGTTTTCCATTTTAGTGCTTGTAATTCTAACTTTGTGATGCGATTACAGTATTTATTCATTTATTCAATATTAACTCTGCCAGGTTAGATACAAAGCCAAAACTACTTACAGAGAGGTGATGCATTTTAAAAAATAAAATTATATGTCAAAAATTTTAAATTGCAAGGGGCTCCCATGTCGATTCCAGGTACTTTTTTTTTTTTTTTTAATCTTAATCTTTGTCTTGAAGAATGCAAAGTGGCTTCCTTTTTTGTGGATAAAACTTTATATTGTCCTTTAGTTTGCTATTTTAACATAATTTTAGATGTTTATAGCATATATCATTGTGATTAAAACATTTAAAATGATAATCATGAGCATATGTATTCCTATAAATATGTATTTTGCTCAAGAGATAAGGTGTGCTGGAAAATGTTTAAAATGACCCTGAAAAATGTCTACGAATCCTGTAAATAACTTTTCTATCTAATGACATACAATTAAACCATAACGCATAATCTTTCCCTATCTGTCTCACTCAGTTACACCCTGTTCCTCCTCCTTCCCCTCCTCCTCATCCTTGTTAGGCTTTTTGGGGGCTTTTGTGCCATCTGTAGTTATCAGTGTTCCATAGAAGAGTGCCTCATGCAATTTGAGATTAGGACAAATGGCAGGCAGACGTCTCACAGCAAGTCTGTCAGTAAGAGGCACATTGAGGCAGATTGAACATTGTCATCCTGTAGCTTGTGTCACTTTACGAAGAGATGAAAGTTCATAAATTACTGGTGAAAAAAGACAGAACCAGGGTCTTCAGTGACAGCATGGCTCTCTCACTGTCCTCCTCGTCTTATTCATCTCGGGGGGGGGGGGGGTGGGCATGGAGGATTGTTTGTGGTTTTCATGTTGGCTTGGTGAAAAGTAGTGATTCAACAGCCCAACAAGTGACTCCTCATGCCACATTCACTAATAGAAGTCTTGGCGTTAAACACCATAATGAGATATTTTGGTCACAGCCTCTGCAAGAAATGTGGTGATAAATGGCAGTGCCTGAGCGGTCGGCGTACCCCTGCTTTCTCCTCACATTTGTCATGTCAGTACCAGGGAGAATGTAGCGTAGAAGGAGGACAGCAGTGAGTGTAAGTGGGGTTATCTGAGGTTGTCTACTGAAATGGTCATTTTAATCTCATCGAGGGAAGAGAAGGGAGGAGGAGGTGATGGTGAAGAAGGAGAAGATTTCAGACTCCCGTGTCTGGAGTTTGTTATATCAACGGCTGACAGACTCATACATGACTAGTGCGTCCTGCTCTGTCCTCCCAGCCACATTTTTTATCCTTGTGACTCAGAAGGAACTGATTGTGTGTGCTTGCAAAAGAGCAAAATGTCCCAAGAATGTACATACTGTACAGTAATGTGAGTGCTGAACAAGATATTGGAGTGAAAATGAACAAATGTGTATTACCTCTTGCATTTAATGTGTCAGCCCTTTAGCTACAGCAATACAATAAATAATTCTTATCAGCAATGTTGTACCGTGTGTAGTCCATGGCTTGCTTAATCTGAAAACTCACAGCGATTTGCAGTTGCATAGGTGTAGTTTATTTTTTATTTTTCCTAGTAATTAATTAAAAATACTTTAAAAAAAAAAGCAGTTCTAACTAAGCAACATGCCCAGAAGTGGAATCCTCCATGCTGTCCCCTCTTTAGTGTGTCCCAGACATCTACTAAGAGGAGCTGTGTTTATCCCCTCAGGCTGCAGTGAAACAGTAGAATGTGATTAATCATGGTCTGATATCTATGTGTGTGTGCATGTGCCAGAGGAAGATAGCAATGTTGAGGGTCACATTAGACAGACATACAAAGAGATAAAAAGCAGAGGTAGACA
This sequence comes from Siphamia tubifer, assembly GCA_020466265.1. Classification (NCBI taxonomy): domain Eukaryota; kingdom Metazoa; phylum Chordata; class Actinopteri; order Kurtiformes; family Apogonidae; genus Siphamia; species Siphamia tubifer. The sequence continues at coordinate 19,007,948 of CM035783.1, read as the reverse complement.
GTGTTCGGCCCCTGTGAATAGAAGTGATTACACAGACTGATGGCCTGAGCCAGACTGATAGTCATCATGCAAACTCCCAGACTGTTAATGCATGTGCGTGTGTGTGTGTTTTGACTTCAGAAAGTACAGACTGAATGAGGGCACCTCCTCCTGAGTTCTACAGTCATTACCCATAGGCAGAGCTGGCAGAAGTAGACTCTTTTGCTACTTCTGCCTATGAAGTACAGATACTAAGATTCGGGCAAAAATAGAAGTACTGCAGCAAGTTCTATGCTGAAAAAAAAAAAAAAAGTAAAAAGTAGCCATGCCTGTTCTGTCTTATACTTTCGGTTTTATTCAGATTGCACAGGTTTTCTTTCTTTACTTTGGTTTAACCTTATCAACTCAGCATGTACTGTACATCATTTTTGCCATCAGTTTTGTCTTCATAATTTTTCTGTCCGTTTCATTTTGTTGCATCTTCTACAGCATTTTTATCTATTTACTTTCATGATATTATTTGTGACTTATGTTTGTCATGTGTATGCACCAATGGATACACATTGCTTTTTTTCTTTTCTATGACCTTGTGTCCTATCTATTTGGGATAAAGTCACTCTTGTTGTTTGAAAAGTGTTCAGTGATGCAAGATTATCTTCAAAGCAGCAAAAACCTAAGTAACAAGGACTTAAAAGTAGGGGTGTGTATTGTCAGGAATCTGATTATATGATGCAATTGACAATCTACTATCACAATACTGTATATGTCATTGGTGCCAAAAACCCTCACAAAAGTTAACTGTTAACAAGGCAATTATTGTTTCTTTTTTAAAAAAAGATTATTTCCTAGAAAAACTGAATTACACTAGAGATATGCACAAATACTAAATATGTTTTTATTTGATCGGAACAGGATGTAATGCTGAATCACAAAAACTGGAACCTTAAATGATGTTTTACAGACATTACAGTTTAAGATCCTGCTCAAATGCTCATATTCTCTTAGCTCATAACTAAGATCACAACATTATTTTTCTGCAGTCCCAACAAAGGCCCAAACATCAGACAGTAAAAAAGGCAAGCAAATTTATTTGTATAGCACATTTCATCTATAGGACAATTCAAGGTGCTTTATGCAAAACACATATTAAGATGCATTAAAAGACTATTAAAATAGAGAGTGCTTTTAGGATGAAAAACAAAATGAATCTACCATATATGTATTTATATACATACCAAAAATGGATAAAGTACTTTTTAAATATTGATAAACTATCATGAAATAAAATATCACAATATTTTATCTTACATCTGTAGTAGAAAGTGTAGATATTTGTTAAAACGTGTGGAGTTAAGTAAGAAGTCTGGTACCAATATCTAAAAACTCTACTCAAGTATAGTAGTTGGGTACTCTGTTGCTTCTCATATCTGTTGATAGTTTTTGCCCATGCTCTTAGACTCTGGAATGGTGTAATGACTTGCTCTCACATTCTTATCAGCACCATCCATGCATAGCTTCACCTCCCCTCTGCATAGACATGAACACAGACAGATCCACCCCACCCCACACTCACATCACCACCAGTCTTAGAGCAGCAGAGCAAAGGAGACAGCAGTCTAGCCTAGTGAATTCAGTGTAGTGTATTCCTGCTCAGCTCCCCTGGGTTCTCCCTTTGGCCTCCTCCAGAGATAGTTCCGGAGTCTGGGTCACTCCACCAAGTCCACTGACTCTTAATGCCTCTGTACCTTTTCCTTCAGACGAGCTGAAAGGGCAGCTCTTGCTAATGGAGAGCTGATTGTGTTATAGCCTCAATTATCTCTCTTTTACCTCTCAACTCTGGGCCATTAGCAGGATAGATAGTACTGAGGGTCTGTCTGCAGTCACAGAATAAGGGACTGTCAGAATGATGGAGCATATGAGCTGAACAGGGTCCAGGAAATGCCATTACACCTTCTTTCCCTGCCCCCCCAACCTTAGCTCAAACCTGTTGTTTTTAATGCTTCTAATATTCGTAAGCGAGAAGGTAACTAAAGCCGAGCAGAGTCAGTCATGTAACATGGTATTTGGAACAGTAAAGTCAGATTTCTTGACTCGTGGATTCATACAGTGTGCTAATATATGCAGGTTCGATCAAGCTGTAACATGTGGATACATCTCGTGTTCAACTGACTCTGTCACATAAGCAGAGTAACTTATATGCTTGTATTATATAGATTTGAGTTGGTATTTCTATCCATTTTAACATTAGGTAGAACAAAATCTGCTACACTGCACTAAGTGCCACACCAGTCTGGAAAACCCTTATTTGCCAAACAAATGTTCAGTTTCTATGGGGTGATGTGCTTCATACCTGCATACATTTTACTGTCTTGACTGTAGTCCTGACCTGTTGTACATGGACTAATAAATCTCTTTCTCTTTCCTGTGCAGACGAGCTCACCTGCGGCTGTGTCTAGAGCGGTTGAAGGCTCTCATACCTCTGGGACCTGACTGCAACCGCCACACCACACTGGGCCTGCTCAACAAAGCCAAAGCACATATAAAGGTAACACTGCAGCCATACCACTGCTCAAGCTCATCCTGCTCTTACACTTGTCCCTGGCATTTCTGCTTTATAATTTTCTAGTGATTACAGAGAAGGATACAGCAGGGAGAGACTAACTTGTACATAGTATGCTCTGTGCGAGCTAACCTACTGCTTACATGTGATCTAACACAAACGTCAACCTCACAGAGTTAACAATGATGGTGCAGATGGGCAAGATGAAGGGCATCTGAAATCCACTGCACCACTAAGAACTGAAAATATAAATAAAATACAAAAATCATTAATGGTGTATGAGACTAAAAACTGAATCTCAGTTCCTCGTTTTTTTTCTGCCTGCATAAACTCAGCAAAAACAATAACAAAGAAGTAGCCTCAGCAAAGGTGTCAGTGTGCATCATTTGATTTAAAAAAAAAAAAAAGAACCATTCTAAATGAAGTAAAGCACCACAGATACACTGACTGAGGGAAAAACTGGTTATTTTTTTGCACAATAAAGGTCTCACTTCAGGATTTAAAGATTCATCAGATTAATTATATATATATATATATATATATATATATATATATATATATATATATATATATATATATATATGATGATGATGATGATCATGCACATTTTCACCCCAATAACACCCATCTTATATATTAGCATACCCTTCACCCCCCTCTTCCATCCACTTTAAAAGCAGACATGTGACTGCCAGAGACTGAGCAGTGAAAAGCTCAGTGTAGCGCACATTCACCAAATCAAGAGGAGAACCACAAAGCCGATATTGTTGCCATCCACACACACAAACACACTAGTCCCGCCACCACTCTACACGTTTTTTGTCAACTTGAGTCTCTCTATTGCTTATTGACGCCTATTGTTTTGGTCTGTCACTGGGAGTCACGCTCGTCACTGTCAGCCGCCATGACATAAGGCTTGTGCACAACACGGCGGTGTCAGTCCCCGCCGTGGCCTTCATTTCAATCGTAACACTGTATAGCACAACCAAGCAAATGTATTGAGCCAGGAAGTTGTCATGGTGTGAACAGGGCAGGTAGGGCAAATCATTAAGATGTTTAAGGGTGAAATTTTTACTCTTGTTTGTTCAATGTCTTGCCCTCATTCCTCCCATTTATCACTGCATCCACCTACTATTCTTCAGTCCCTATTCCCTCTCCATTCTTCTCTGCTAAGGTCTACCAATTGAAGCATAATTATGATATTTTTTCAACTGAACAGAAACTTGAAGAGGCGGACAGGAAGAGCCAGTACCAGCTGGAGTCTCTGGAGCGTGAACAAAGGCACCTCCAGCGCCAACTGGAGCTACTGAGAGGAGGCAGTGGTACTGGAGCCCAAAGCAGCCCCGGAGAGGGCGAGAGGATACGCATGGACAGCGTGGGCTCCACCCTCTGCTCTGACCGCTCTGATTCTGACCAAGGTGAGCAAGGCCACAATCTTTGATTTAAGGTTTTTGAGGCCATCCGACCCTGCAGCCGTTCTCTGGCAGAGTGTTCGACATTGCCTTTTTACTGATCACATCCCCTTTGAGAGGGGGTTTAAAGTGAGGCATTCCTCAAAGTGATGAGCTCACACTTCCTGGGAAAAATGGAAGACTTGTACACAAATTCGACCTGAATGTATCTCAATCAAAGATTCAAAACATGTGAAACCATTGCATGGAAAAGCTGAAGCGGGTTGAACTTCATCACCAGTGGCTGAATTACACTTGTGGTATTATATAGGTGATGTTTTTGTCATATACCAATGGGCTGTAATTCTCTAATCAGCTGCTCCCTTGGTGAATATCCATGATTAGTGTTAGCTCTGTTTAGCAGAGGTGACACCACTTCATATAAATTACAGAAATGCTCTGGTAATACATGCAATGCTTTCATCATCTCATCGGTGCATCTATAGCAAGTGACTCACCATCATTGGACGAACTGAAAATAATCATTCAAACATTAAAATCATTCACCACTTGTGGTTGGTTTTTCTCCAGATTTATATAATACATTTCCCTGTTTGATGCTGACGAGGAGTAATAATTAACACAAATATTAAATCCCAACACTACGTTTTTTTTGTGTTTTTTTTTCCTGCTTCCAAATGTCATTATATCAGTTTTTAAAGATACTCTATTACTTAACCATAAGTTAGACAGATATCGGTCATCACCATGAAAACAATAAACTGTTTTGTTTAGTCACATTGATCTAAAAATATTAGACGGTTTTGACTCACTTGGTCAGTCTTTGCTGCTGATCTGAATATGTTTTTCCTTTTAAGACATTGGATTTTATTGAATTGCTTATGTCTCTTTTCTCCTTTCTCTGCGATGGCTCCACCCTTGGCTGCAGAGGAGATTGAGGTGGATGTGGAAAGCACAGAGTTCTCCCATGGAGAGCTGGACAGTGTGAGCACGGCCAGCACCAGCGACCTGGACGACCACAGCAGCCTGCAGAGCATGGCTAGCGATGAGGGCTACTCCTCCTGCAGTGTCAAACTTGCCTTCTCATCCTAGAGCCCAGCACCACCTCCCTGCCAAACCCACCTGCCCTTCCATCTGTTTTTCCATCCAGCCTTGCCTGCATCCATTACACTCAGTCGCCTCAGGGGACGGCCATGCCTCCAGCTAACAGTGCACTGGTCGCTCCTGTCTCTTGGCAGCGCCCCCTCTCGCTCCTAGCTTTTAGTTGTCCCCTTCCTCCACCCCCTTCATGCTGCTGACCCCACCATTGGAGAAGCTCCTCTCAGAGCTCCCACTCAGCTCTTACTAGAAGTTTGAGCTGCCCTGACCAATGCTGACACCAGTGACCAAACACAGAGCCAGCTCTGATGATGTCGATGTGAGACTGCCACTTAATCTTCTTTTAAAGGGAGATATGACAAGTGTTGATTTTTAAACCCACACTACTGAAATGAATGATTTTACTTTATTTCCTTGAAGATTTGATTTGATCCAAAATGCACTTAAATTCATATAATTGTAAAATAATCTGAAATTTCCATTCAGGTCTTTTCTTCTGTGTGTATGAGTCTGGAAGTGGTCCTGGAGGCATAGGAGCACATAATCTAGACTGTAACGAACACTGTGGGTGAATTTATCACATCAACACAGCGTGGCCCGAATAAACATCCCCTCTGCCCTGAATGAATTCCTTATCTAATTGTTCTGTTTAGTTGTTTTTTTATTTTCCATTACCTGTGCTTGACACCACAGAAGCTTGGACACTCAAATTGGTGCTATTGTGAAACAAACCAATGGGATAGCAGATCTAATCCACCACCAAGCTTTCAGAGCAAACAACGTGTGTCTGCTGTGATTGTTTCCAACCTGGTACGGAAGAAAACGACCACAAAAATGGAGGAAAAAGAAAACATTCCTGTCGAATGTGGGTGCTCAGTGCATTTTCAATGAGTGGAAATAGTAATGTGTGTGTGTGTGTGTGTGTGTGTTTTGTTTTGGTTTCTTTCCTCTCTACAAGCAGCTACAAAAAGCTATCCTGCACTTGCCTACTTTAGAGCTTTCTGTAGAAACGGCACAAACCGAGGAATTACAAAAAAAACAACAAAAAAACAAAAAAAAACTTACAAAAACCCCAACAACAGCAATGATGAAAATATCCAAACAAACTCTTGGATAGATGTCCATCCTCTTTCCAGCAGTAACAAGCAATATCTCATGTTGTCTTTTTTTTTTGTCATGTCAGTTGGAACTCCTTCTGTAAGTTTTTTGTCTTCTCCCTAAAGACACATTTGTGACCGTCCAAAAAAGGCAAATTCAAGTTTGCTTGTTTTTGTACATACAAATAGCATAATAAATTAAAAGAAGAGGAGTTTAAAAAAAAAAAAAGAAAAAAAGTAGAGCTCATGGATAGATTTATTGCCTCTGTTGCTGTTTGACCTGTGTTTATTGTGCATTTTAAATTACATTTTTGGAAAGATTTTATCTTCTTCAGAGTGGCATGGACACTATTACGTTATTCAGTTTCCTAATTGAAACATTGAAATGTTATGAATGGTGTTGCTGCCCTGAAAAGGAAAGAGAAGTTACTTAAAAGGCGACAAAACCAACAGTAACTTTCCATCAAGTACAAGAAAGCAACCCAGTAGGATTTTTGTTGGAGGATGCTGAGTTTTGTGTGGCACTCTTATTTATAAGACATTTATTTTTTTCTTGTTTATAATGTTGATGAATGGAGAGGAAAAGCTATATATGGCATTCCAGTGGTGGTCAGGTGATCTGTGGGTGGAATGTTTGAAGTGTCGGGAGAAGAAATGGGTTGTACAATGTTGAACGGCTGTGCCGATGATACTCACCACCCCTAGTTCCACTGGCATTAAGAATTGCACTTCAACCACAGTTCTTTCTACCCCCCCACCCCCCCACCCCTCAGTGTCATTTTCAGCTCATGAATCCTTTTGTGTATGGAAGGAAAACAAACACCATCCTTTTAAATATTTATTTGTCAATCCCTAAAACAACACAGGCAATGGGGAAAAGAGTTAACTTATTTTGGATCTGTCTTATTTTACTCCTTTTTGATGCGTATTCCTCATTCCTTATTTTAAGAAATGTATATTTTATGGGTTATTGTTGTTTTTTCTGTGGGGAGGGTGGGAAGTGAATAAGAAAATGTAGCCATTTTGTTTTAATTTTGTTTTTTCTGATGTTTTGTTCAATGGACACTTGAAATGTAATTGGGCCCCTAAGCTGCTCCTAGTGCTGAGCCTCGCCTGTTTAGAGTCACTAGCCTTGTCCAGAGCTGACCCCCCACTTCCATGATGCCCACATGATGATGATGATGATGATGATGATGATGATGACGATGACGATGACGATGACGACGACGACGACGACGACGATGATGACGACGACACAGATGTGAAAGAAGTGAATTGATTGAGACACTAATTGACACAAAACAAGGTGCTCTCTCTTCAATCGTTTCAAACATTTCAGCCTCAGTCCCTGAGCTGAGGTTAGGAGTGGGGGGTTACCTCCACATGGGGCTAAACAATAGCCAAGACTTTACTGGCAAATATTGAGCCAGCTACTACAATAACAGGGGTCTAAAAACTCCACTTTCCTCTATTAGGAGGATTGTAGTCTTTACTAGACTTGTTTCAGTTGACAAAATGTGTCTTACCTTATGTAAAGGCCTCTGACTGAGGATTTAAAGAAACAACAAAAGAACAAAAATTTTTCTGAAGGACATCTTTTAGGTGTAGAGTTTGAAATAAAAGCTCTTTTCAGAGCTCGGTTGAGGTTACAAGACATGGCAGTGAATCAGAAAGTCACCGCTTTGGTGCTCAATTCTAAAACCTGAAATGCCAAAACAACCTCAGAACACCTCAGTGTCCTCTCATTGTCTTGTTTTTTTTTTCCTCTCTCTCTCTTTTTGAGGGACAGTTTACATTTATTCTGCCCTCTTTATTAAGTTATTAACCCTCATGTTGTTGTTTTTATTTTCCTTCTTTATCTGGGTAACCTGCTCTTCTGACAGGCTAAAAGGTCCCACTATGACGACAAATGAATTCCACTTGTAACCATGTCCAGACCTGACTCAGACCCTCATGGTGTTGTTAACCTGCTCACAATACAAATGTCTTCTACAGCACTGAGACATTTTAAAGGCTACAAGCCACCAGTTGGTCCCAAAATGACTGACTTCCTTCTGCAAAAATGTCTCTTGCCACTGTAATATCTCCTGTGGAAAACAGCAATGGTTTCATTTTCCACAGGAGGATAAAACAAATAATAAGAAGTGGTTATACTGATGCCAAGTCTGTGACATGTGAGTGTATAGTGTGTGTCAGTATGTGTGTGCTCCATGTTCTTACTAAGGCTGTGCTGTAGAAAAGCATGACTAGTCTGCACGGATCCCAGTCGGACTGTTAACTACCCATTTACTCAGCAAATATCTGACTGCTGATGAAACACACATGCATTCAACTGTGAATAAAAGCTCAAACCAGTACATTTCTTCCATTTTGCACATTTGGTAACTGGTCTGTTAACTGTGCCGTCAGCTGAGAGGTCTGATGAAGGGTTTCTGGCTATGCCGCAAAATTTGACAAACATTAACATATCTCCATAAGCCTGTTATCACAAAGCTATATTTTTATCTCCGTGTTTATGGGTAGGTGCTTGATTTAGGTTAAAGTTTGGGGTTAACTCTCCAGGAGAATACCAATCAGTGTGTTGACATTGTATTTGGTAAACCACACTGGCTTCTGGAGAAACAGACCCAAGAAAACCAAACGGGTCCAGTTCGCCCAAGCTAACACACAGTCCTATGGTATAGGGAGTCCTCCTGTTGTTCTAAACCTGTGGCCATCCTTTGTAAAACATGCACTCTCATGATGATTCTAGCTGTGTAAGTTGAAGATGCAATACTTACAATAAAAACACCAAGATTTTCAAAACCTGAATGATTCATTTGGCCTCTTTTTACCCTGCAGTGTGTTTAGTGTCAAGGTAGATCACACAGATGGAGAAATACTGACGACAAACACAAAATTATCATCCTTTTAATACAGTTTTATTTTCACACTTTTACTCTAAAAAAAAATAAATTAAGATTCAAATTCATGATTATTACACATGTGTCAATACACTCCAATGAGAAGCAATACGCAGCAAAAATTTGGTTGTGAATTTTAGACAAAGATTAAGACATTTTTTTTAGCATTTTTCATTTCCAGTTCAGTTCCATGACACTACTGTACATATCAGAGGAAATACGGAAGTTTTTATTAAAAGACTTGTTCCACATTAACCACCCACAACATAACAATTATCTTATACCTATTGATTAGAGATAAAAAAAAAAAAAAATTATGCAAAGATTTGTAATACTGTAACACTGTTCAAAAGTAAAAATTTGCTGATGATCCTTTTAGACCAGTCAGTATGGCTGTTTTTGCATATGGATGTGTCGACACTAATATTTGGATGTTTCTAAAATGTCCATACCAACTTTTGAATGGGAAATTACATGACATTTGGGAAACAAAAGGTTACTTTGTTTTCTGGATTATAAGGCGACACGTAAAACACTTTAATTTCCTCCAAAAACCACAGTGCACCCTATATATGGATTCATTCTAGTTGTGTTTAGTCACTGGGAATTTTGACATTTTATCTCATAATTTTAACTTTTTATCTCATGATTTTGACTTTTTTTCCCTCATAATTTTAACTTTTATCTAATAATTTAGACTTTTTATCTCACTTAATGCACTTCATAATCCAGGGTGCTTTATATAACAAGAACCTAAAAAATAAACCATTCATTGACAGTGTACCTTGTAATGACTAAATATTGTCATCAACGAACCTTTATCACGTGACAAAAATTAGACGAATCTAGACGTAACTGTCGGCTTTGTGAGGATAACTATAATTAAATATATAATGCAGTTATAGATGACCAGTAAAAACCAGACAAAATGTGACTTAAGGAAAAAAACATTCCTAAAATGTCTCTTAATTTTTTGTTGACAAAAACAAAATGAGACGTTATTTTAAATATTTTAGCCGTGTTCTTATTTAATTAATTAATTAATTTATTTATTTATTTATTTATTTATTGTTGCTGTCCCTCATGAGGAAGTCGTCCAATGATGTCCCCACCAATATCAACATCATGATTTCTCCCATGACAGGGGGTGGGGGTTAAAAATAGAATATAACTATAGACAAGAAGGAGCTGAAATAACAGAATTAAGTGACAAAATAAAATGAGAACAGTAATGTGACAATTTTGTAAGAAACAAAACAGTTTTAGTTAAAAAACAAACAAACTAACAAATAAATAACATGTTCTTTTTTTCCTGATACTGTAGATGCAAATGTCACATTAATCAATTACCAAAAAAAACCCTTTCTGCTGCTTTTCCAGTTTTTATTTTAGGGGACCAGGAGTTTATCAAACCACACAAAAGGTGCCACAAAGAGATTTGTGAAGTGCATGTTCAAGTCATTACAGTGAACACGCGCTGTAAATCTGTTTATGATCACATGATGTCTGAATGATCAAAGAGGTCATGTGGGGAGAGTTTGATGTTTTTCTTCTTCTTCTTCTTTCCTAAACAACCACATAAGCATCTACCACATGCAATGTTCTGTTCAACAGATCACAGCTTGGAAAGAATGGTTTAAAAACACGACCTCCCACGTTGAACAAAACCACTGTGTTAAAAAAAAAAAAATCCACAGTAAGAAGTGTGTCTGTCAGTGCAGATAGTCCTGGAACAGGGAGTCACATTCTAGCACATGAAACGCCTCACAAAGCAAAGACACAAAAGCATGTAATGGCTGAAAACAGTGTGTAATTTTACCCTCAGCTTTAACCTTTCAGCATTTACAGCTGCTGGAAAACAGTATCCCATCCATGAGTAGATGAATGTGAACGATTCTGAACATGTATTGCTTAGAAATATATTTATGATACCATTTATCAGCAGTACACTGCAAAAGTGTATTTTTCTTATTTCTAGTCAAAATATCTCATCACACTTAACCCTTTATTTAATTTCATTTATTTGTTTTATTCGAATAGGTAAAACAAAATAAGTAAAACATGTAAAAAGAAAGAAAAATTCCAAGGCACTCTCTTAAAAGTGAAGAATAAAAAGCCTTTATTAAACTCTCTTGGTTACAAAAACCTATAAAATCATATAAAAACATTTAAAAACCCCAACGTGTTTCGGCATAATGGCCTTCATCAGGGAGTCAAGTAGTAAGTAAGGGAGTAAGTAAAACATGTAATGTATTTAAGCACAAATTAAAGTGACACCTCTTTAGCATCCTAGATAACTATACTTTGTTCGAAAGGGTGTAGGATGAAGTTAACAAAACTTAACTTAAACCCTTAAACACTTGAGACTTAAGCAATTCCACAGTAAAAAATAAAATAAGATAAAATAAGCAACAAAATGAAAATGTTAAGATATTCTTTGAACAAGTGGATTATGCCACCCAGTCTTTGAAGAGTGCTTGGGAAGAGGAGTTGAATATCTAGATTCAGGATACTGTTTGGGACGTAGGTCGTCAGTAGAGTACGATATTGCTCTATTAATGCCAAACACTATCTAATCCAGTTTAAGGTCATACACAGACTCCATTACTCTAAAACTAAACTGCATAAAATACAACTCTTTCCTTTTTGTGTCAGACATGTAAGGCTGCAGATGGTACTTTAGCTCACCTTTTTTGGACATGTCCAAAACTGTATGACTTTTGGTGCAGTGTATTTCAATGGTTCTCTGAGTTGTACAAATGTGTTTTTAAGCCAGACCCAGAGGTGGCACTGTTTAGTTACTCAAGGTTTCTATCATCACAAAACAAGTGTGATTGGAAAAATAATCACACTATAATAAATAATATTTCCCTTCGGCCCCGTCGGGAAACATTTGTCTGATAGTAACTCGTGGGCAATAGGCTACATTATCCCAATTATTCTACGGGTTATTACAGCTTATTACTATCACTACTCGAACAGATTGGATAAAATAGCCGTTACAACGTAGTGAATATGTGACCCGCCACCACGAAACCAGGCATAAGTCACGCTGAGCCGTTCAGAGCTACAGCCAAATTTAGGCTGGAAGGCGATTTGTTATTTGTGTTTACATCTTATCAAAAAACGGTACCTTAACACCTCTATGTTCAGTTCCTGTGGTCATTACATTGAAATCCAATCAATAAAGGTGTTTATTGAGTCAATTATTTAAGCGGCGACAAAAGTTCAGGGATTGCTGAGCAAAGACAAAGCCGACTTCCACCTCTTTTCGCCGAACAAACCGATCTCTGTTCCGTGAGTAAACATCCAAGTGTTCGGTACGAGGTAAAAGTCTATATTGAATGCTCTTGTCCAATGGCGTAAGCCAAATGATTATAATATGTCCCACTTCTGTCCTATTATTATAATATATAAAACTTCTGTGACATGTCCATCAGAGTGTCCTTTAACATCTGTGAACAATTTTTGTCAATCGGATACGAATTATTATGCGTTGCTAAGGACTTCCTACCCCAAAACAGTCCAAAACTTTAACGGACAATTTCTAAAAATATGCAAATTGCAAAATGTGTCCAAATGTGGATATTAAAATGACCATAACTTTGGTTCTACTTGTGATAGAAACATAATTTTTTCACCATCTTAAACCTTAGTTTCCACTCTACCAATCTACACAGATAACTCAGTTTTGATTTCCAGACACTTATGCCTGGTTTCGTGGTGATGGGTCACATATTTACTTTCAAAGTGGCCGAACTACCTGCGGAGTGATACGGTACCGTGAATCTGAAGTGACAAAACTCGTTGCCGTTGGCAGCTGGCGTTAACGGGCGGTTATCGAAAAAAAAATCCGCCCGCAGAAGGCTGGGAAAAGTCCATTCAAAGTGAACGGGAGCTGTCGCAATGTTCTAGAGGAACGTAGAATAAAATAAATAAATGTCGTAACCCAATACACACAAGTGACGTCATCTCTGTGAGTCAAGAGGCCTTAGCTCTTCGCTTTAGCTTAGCTACTTGGCACTCAGCAGTTGACAACAAGTCACGTCAGAGCTCTCCTTTTTCATTATCGCTACAATGGTTCAAATGTGAGCATATCCTCACAATGGACATATATTAACTGATTTAATCAAAATAAATGATTTACCATATGCAAGTCTGTGCCCATCGACTCTTATCATGTGCCGTTTTGTGGATATAGTTTTTTTGGATATTCCTTCCAGAGTAATCAAAATGGAAAAAGTAACAGGTGAGTAGAACAATTCAAGTTACATTATAATTAAAGCCCCGATTGTTGTCGTTTGACCAACAAATACAGTGGGGTTTTTGTTTTTTATTTTTTTTTAATTTTTATTATGCCACTCATTCACACTCACCAACAGTAGGTGGCAGTAATGCACTGTAATCTGAATGAACACGAGCCATTTCACAGTTTCTATTCAAATCAAAACTGAGGCATGACGGACTACAACAGATATGGTTTCTCCTACAGTGAGGACAAAAACCTTAGTGTGTTTACTGCTTGAATAAGTGACTGCACTTTAATTTAAGGTGAGGGAAGTCTGGGCTACTTTGCTGAGGATGCTGCCCTCGCGACCCGAGTATGAGTAAGAGTACATTAATTTAAAAAACACGGCACTTTTGGTTTTCTTTCAATTTACTTAAGGGGAATATTTCCATATCCTCCTGAGGCCTAGTAAGTATTTTTTTTCCATTAAATAATACCCTCATTGGAAACAGCATGATGCACTATTTTTTTCCGCAGAAATATTTCTTTAAAAAAAATATTATGTAATGACCTTTTACAGTGGAGTTTTATTTATTTATTTTAAGTAAAGCTGTGAAACTCGTCCACTACACAGATGCATTACTGAGTCTCTGGAGGATATTTAGCATCACCATCTACTGGTCAGTTTGGTTTATCATTAAACTCGTCTTCTGTGTTTGCATACTGTGATATTCTGTATAATCTCAAATTCAAAACACGCCATATTTTATTATTATTATTATTATTATTATTATTATTATTATTATTATTATTATTATTATTATTATTATTATTATTATTAATATTAGTAGTAGTAGTAGTATCAATAATACTAATTCATTAATTAAAAATAATTATTTGAGAAGTTTAACTGGGGTGAGTGTCAAACTACTGGAGAAGCAGTGATCTAGATGACACATGGCGTCTCCTGTTTCTGTTGGTCAAAATAATTTCATGAAATACTTCACTGGAAAATTTGACTACCGTGGACTTGTAGCAAAAAATAAATGAATAACGCTTGATTTTATATATATATATATATATATATATATATATATATATATATATATATATATATATATAATTTCTATTATTATTTTTAAATCTCACTCCATGACTACATTACCATAAAAGAAGAACTCAAATCAAACCACTAGGGGGAGTAAGAGACCTGGAAATGAATAATGACACAGTACAGCTTTCACTGTGTATGACTTCAGCAGAAACCAGATGTGTTTGGATCATTTCTGCAGACATCCAATGAACCGCATGTGTATAGTGATATGATTAAAGTGACCTATGATTAAAGCCACCTACCCAGGGCCACCTCAGTGTGGTTTTGCGGTGCTGTGCATCTGGTGTCTGGAGCTGTTTGGAGTAATGGAGTAATTGAGTCACATCAGCCATGAAGGCCTTGTGTTTACACTGTCAATATTAGTCTGATGCAGGAGGTGAGATAATTCCAACAAATCTATTCTTTCTCTACTGTTTTCTTTCTTGTCTGAATTTAGTTTTTTTGGTTTGCAACATTTACAACAGAATGTAGAGTTATGATTTGCTGTTGAAAATGAGGAGGTGCATTTTACTGCACCACTAGGCTGCACAAATGCACCGTGGATCTGAGCGTCACTAGTGAACTGTGTCTCCTCTAGTTTGTTTGAGATAAATAAATGCGGGTGAGTCACTTATCCTTTTCCCTTTTCCATGGAGAGCCACTATTCCACAGAATACAAAATAAAGCAGAATCCTTTGTTCTAAGTGAAAGTAATAGTACTGTGTTATGCAATACAGAACAGAGGAAAGGAATCCCAATGAGCCAAGTCTGCATTTGATCATCTCACTGCCCACGCAAGTCTTTCTGAGAAAATACTTTTGAAAACTGTGAAAATAATTTGTTTCACTGGAAGGGAAGATACTGTTTTCCTGAGAGGCTCTTCCTCATCAAATTCACTTACACCATTGTCCATTAAGTTGAAATAATTTAGTTTTCAGACACATTCCTCTTTTTATTCCTGTTTATACACATTATTATCAAGAATAAATCACATCACAATCATTTCATTAGAAGAGATTAAAAAAAAAATGTTTTATTGCAAAATTATGGACAACAGTGTATTGAGAACAATCACCACAGAGGAACTAGATTGTAGCTTGGCAACCATTGAAGTTGGACATGTTGAACTGTATAAGTGATAATAAGAAACAGGAAACTGAAATTTAAATCAGTGAATAGTTACATGTTGTATCAGTGCTGTTTCCATAAGCTTTCAGCTGTTTTTTTTTTTTTTTAATGCAGGTTTTCAGACTTAAGTGACCATAAAAGCAGGTTATTAGTCTGTGAATGTGTGACTTGTTAATGCTAACCTTTAACTCCTAATGCTATGAAATCACCTTCCTTGACTTTCTCTTTGGTTTACATACAACTCTGGAAAAAATTAAGATGCCACTGCAGTTTTCTGTTAAATCTACACATATGACAGCTAGTGCATTCATGTATCTGTTCAACACAAACACAAACGCACCTTATTCTACTTAATAAACATCTGATCCATATTTTATTAAAGATGGAGAAGTGTAAACACCACTATTATAGCCATCACTATATTCTTACAATAGGAAAAAACAATCCTATTAGTACTGCAAAACTAATTGTAATCCAAAAATACATATTGGGTCGTTCCATGTCAAAGCATCCAGAGAAACAGTAATTTCCAGGGTCACTCGCTCAGAAAGTTCTAAAAAAAAAATTAATAGAGCTTCTTCTTATGGACTTATGAAATAATACCAAGTTTTAGATCGATATCCCTAATAGTTTTGAAGTAAAGGCGTTCCAAACTTTGGGGTATTTTTTTTATTATTGTGACAAACTTGCGTTTCATCCAATGCTGAGCTTCCACTGCTCCTCTATCATTTGACCTACATATTAGATTTTTGGTCTCCATGACTACAGGATGGTTTAGTTTCACTATTATTTTACTGAGTTTTGTTCATGGATCTTATATATGGAAATAAACAGGTGTCAAAAAGCAACTAAGATAGAAAAAAGAATAAGGCAAAACTAAAGCTACTGGAACCAAATTACAATTATTAATATTTATTTATTTATACTTCATTTTGGTTTATTTTAATTAAATAAAATCACTTGTCAATATTTGTTAGTTTTTGTTAGTTTTGTTCCTTATTTTGTTTTATATTTCTACATTTATAATATTGTATTTTATTATTTGTCTTTACTTTTGTGCCATTTGTATCTTATTTTGTTCATGTTAACTTATTATTTTGTTGGTTTATCATAAATTTTTGGCTGTTATTGTCCATTTAGTTAGATTGCAACTGTTAAGTCTCAGGAGTTAAAGGGTTAACAACACGCAAACTCAACCGTAACACGACTACTGTATATGTTAGAACATAATAGAAAATTGATGCTGGATTGTCACTTCATCAGCATGAAACATTTTAAATGTTTTTTTTCCTGCAGTGATTATAATGATCTATAAATATAAAGGCTCTAATAGCCTTGAAACATATGGCTTGTTCTACTTCACATTTGTAAAGCCGGTAGCGATTATTTTATTTTTAACCTTTGCAACTCACAAATGTTAAAGCCATATTTGAGCCATGCTTAGAAAATCAGTCCCTCCAGGACACCACAATTATGCAATCATACACATTATGCATGGGTCCGCATTTTTTTTTTTAAAAAAGGTGACAATGTTATATGAACATACAAGCTCTAATAGCCTTGAATCAGACAACCTGTTCTACCTCACTTTACTGAAGCAGAAAGCAATTTTTTTGACACTTGTGACAAATGTTAAATCCATGTTTGAGCTACACTTGAAAAATAAAGAACACTTGATAAAATGGATGCTTACTTTCTGTATGTTTGCTTATCACAGGATATAGTTAGATATTTTTCTTTTAGTAGGTACCGGTAATCTAACTCGTTACCACAGGGCATGAGAGAAGAATCAGGTTTTTTTTTTTCCACTGAAACATGTTTTTCCATTCCCATAATTTCAATACATAAAAATCATATAAACTTTCACATATACTGTATTGGCAACCTCTTATCTTTGTATACCACTAACAGAGTAGGTGTCTTAAAACTAGTCTGAGGTGAGAAAATTCCCAAACTCAAGGTTCTTCATTAAAAAGGTTCAGTGATGAACTTGTCAGAATACAAAAAAATACAACATCAATAATCAAACTCTTCCTGGTAGGTCTGAAAAAAATGTACACATCCTATGACATAGATTACATACTTCAATTGCACTTCACCTTGTGGTCTTGCTGACCAAATGCACATCACGAAAACATTTTTATTCTATTTTATTTTTTAAGTATAAATGCGCTTACCTCTCTCTTCTTTGTAGGATGAGTAAAATGAATGGCTCTTCAAAAATACATGGTCACATGACAAATTTCTTCTATGGTTTTGTAGAAACAAGGTATGGTATCACCCTACTCTCCCCTATATCTAAACCAGGGGTTTCAAACATAAGGCCCGGGGGCCAAATCCGGTCCTCCAAAGGGCCCAGTCTGGCCCCTGTGATGAAATGCAAAAATGACACTGAAAATATAAATTGTTTTAGCTCAGGTTACACATTTAAAACAATTTAATCTCAAGTGGGTCACATCAGTAAAATGCGCTCATAATTACATTTAAAAAAAAATACAATTCCAAATGTTTCTCTTCGTAAATGTAAAAATGTTCATGTTATTTCATTGTATTTAAACAAAATGATAATTTCACAAAAATATAAGTAACCTGAACAAGCATTTTGAAATGTCTGAAGGACAAGTTTACCAATATTCTGCCTGTTATTAAATGTTTTATGTATGTTTTGTTGATCTACTGTGATCTGTAAGTTGTAATTTACATGTGTAAATGATTAATTGAGAAATAATCTTGTTAAAACTGCACATAGTTTTCTAAAGAAATGTCAGTTTGTTCATGTTATTCATATTATATTAAAATGATGTAAACATTTTCATCACATAACTTTACTGTTTTCATTGTAAAACATAGAGGAAAGTTTGGAGTTGACATAACTTTAATATTATTTTGTTATTATTTCACTGATCGTGCCCTCTGTAGATCAAAGTTGGCTTAATGCGGCCCCTGAACTGAAATGAGTTTGACACCCCTGATCTTAAGAATGTGAAAAATCTATTCAATCTCTTGATTATATAGATGATTGTTAAATTTCAATTGTTAAAATATCATTATATTGTGAATATTACTAATATTTATTTGTGAGTTGCTTAAAAAGGCTGTCCACATGTTAGTATTAAATACATTAAATAAATCATTGTGATTATATAAAGCTTGATGTTTTAAAAAATAAGTCAACATTTTGGGTGATACATCCACATTCTCATGTCAATAAAATTTAAATATTTTACTCCAAAATGTATTTTCAGCATAGTTGAACATTATATCTAAAAGGTTTTGTTCTACTTGATGTCAGTTTCTGTCGAGAACCCCATGTTTTGAATATTTGTGTAAAGTTTAAGAATTGATGTCAGTTTCAAGTCCCTGTGTTACTGAGCAGTAATTTGACTTTTTCGGCCCAAAAAAAAAAAATCCCCAAATTTTGTTGTACATAATCTTAATGTTACTCTGCTTATATGACAGAGGCTGTTGAACACTAAATGTGTCCACGTCTTACGCCGCTTGATCAGACCCAGAAGCAAAAGTTCAATGTAAAACATGTCATCATGTTTTGTTATGATCGCTGAATAGAGTGAAAGCCGGAAAGAGTTTAAGTATTTTAACCATATATACCTCCTAAAACATTTAGATCTAATACATATTTCAACAACGATTATTTAGATTTACCACATTTATATATTTACTAAATATTTAAGTAAAACAAACACACATTAGCCTCAGTAACTATACTTTCTATGAAAAAAATTAAGCACTGTTTTCGTGAATGCAATACTATTAAACTAAGCAAATCAAGTGTAGTACAGTTTTAAAGTTAGATCACTTTTAAATGTAATTACTGTAAACTTAATGACTAATACATGTTTAATCATATTTATTAAAACTACCTTAAGCCTATTTTTGGCTAAATGTTTAATTTACGAAGCATTCTTTATTTTTTTTGCAGTGTGTACAGTCTGCCATATGATCAGTTCAATTATAGCAAATAAAAAAAAAAGCAACGTACATTTTTTCACATTGTTACACATCGCACCTTTAACTTTGACTATTGAGACTGTTCAGGGTAGAAAAACACAAACATCTAATGAGGTAAAACAACAGGTGAAAACAAACACCATCTGTTTCTTGTGTGACGGTGCAGTAGTTATGGATCCATGTGCAGCAAATGTACAGCAAATCATGGTTTCACTGCCAAAAACCATTGCACGTCAGTCAAGGTGACCTTCAGATCTGTCACTACATGAGGAGTAATGTGGTGAATCCTGCAGACAAGTTGATGTATTTAAAAAAAAAAAAAAAAAAAAAAAAAAGGGTGATTTTGTTGAGGCGTCTAAAAATACAAAAACTGCTCCAGTCACAGGAGGAGCCCTGTTCTGCTTTCACTCCCTTCATGACTCATAACTCCTCATCTCCATAGCTGTTGTTGTTTATCAGCCTCCCTTTACTTCACTGTTTTCCATCACTGATAGAGAGAGAGAGAGAAAAAAAAAAAGACCATGCAACCAATTACTGCTCTGCCTGTCCAGCAGTGAGCATCAACGGGGGAATATGAGGCGGTGAAATGAAGCAGGCCAGTGGGGCTGAGGGAGTGGGGATAGGGAGGGGGTGGGGGATGGGGGATGGGAGGTTCCTCATATGACGCGCATGAGTCATCATCCCCGCAGCGACTGGGCTTCTGACATCACTGTGGCCTTATCAGAGGAGGAAAGCAATTCCCCACAAATGTCCTTCCCTGTTGATGGACTGGAGGAGGGCAGTGGGAGATACAGAGCAACCACATCGTGCATCACCCGTCTGCATGTCGTCAGGAGCTGAGGTGTGTTATAATGTAAATGAGGAGGCAGGTGTTTATCTGAATGCCTTTGCAACACATTCTGCTGTTCATCTAATGCAGGGGTCTCAAACTCATTTTCTTCAAGGGCCACATTCAGCCTGATTTGATGTCCAATAGGGCCAGACCAGGAAAAAGAAAACATAATAACCTGTAAATATTGACAACTACACATTTTTGTCATCGTTTTAGTGCAAAAAAAAAACACCCATTACATTAAGAATTTTTTTATAAATTATCCAAATATTTAAAAAAAAAAAAAAAAAGGAAAGTAAAGGCAATTTTAATAATATTCTGCCTTGACTTATTATTAGTCCATGTGTTTTTTTTATGTATTAGTTCCACAAAGACACTAAACGTTTAGTAACAGAAGCAGAAAATGGTTCAAATTGTGTCTAATTTATAGTTTGTAAATGTAAATATTTTGGTAATTTTATATTTTTCTGCAGTCAAAACAATGAGACAAACTTGTCATCATTTATAGGCAAAGAAAAAGCTTAGAAGAAAACATGGAATCATTTAATAGGTTATTATACTCTTCATCCCTCTGGCCTCATTGGAACTGTCAGCGGGCCGCATTTGGCCCCCGGGCCGCATGTTTGAGACCCATGAGCTAATACTTTGGATGATAGTTTGCACAGACTCTTTTCACATTTAGAGCTTTAGGTTCTCATGATGCCCGCTGTGGCATCTTCCAAAAAAACCCAAGGAATACACATGTGGATAACGACAGGTCAGTCATATATTGTATTGTCGTCTTTGAAAATGGGCAGCCAACACACAGAATGGAAATATATTGTTAAATATTTATCTCTGGGCGTGACACCTTTTACCCCCTGAGTTCAGTAGCATCAATTGAATTAGAATTTTCTTCATAGTTATTCTGTCAACCAGGAGTCACAGGGTTTGCTTTGATGTTTTTTTCAGTAATTATAATAATAATAATAATAATAATAATAATAATAATAATAAAATCAAAGCGTATTTTTATCCTGATTTAAAAGGGTTAGGTTTTTGCTTCTCAATCAGTAGATCTGCACCCACCAACTGGGATTAGAGGTTCTGTTGTTGTTGTTATGGCTCCTATAGGTTCAATATGTAACACGTACGTAGCTATCACCTCCATCATTTATCTAATTCTAATGTGTGAACAGACTGTGATGATGATAGGGAAAGTGTGAGGAAGGTTTTCTTTAAAAAATTCTAAATTACAACCAAAACTGGATGCATGAATTTATGCAAATGTAAAAAAAAAAAAAAAAAAAAAAGAGTTATTTTAAAAGCCTCTTTGTCCCTTTGGTTCTTACCCAGTGAGCTACTTATGAGCCACGACCCTGCGTGTTAATGTGTGTTAATTGTACTGAGCAAAGATTAACCAGGATGAAATAAAGATGATCCGAGGAAAAACCGGTTGTGTAACATCCTCTCAAGCAAAAGGATATGCAGTGTGTGTTGCTGTGTCTGTGTGTATCAGTGTGACAGACACTGAGAATAATTGTAGTAGCAAGAAGGAGGACTGGTTTGGAGGCTGGTCAGGCCATGACGTCGACCAGCCTCCAGGGCACCCAATCATAGCCAACCCTGTTTTGTCTGAGCCTCTCTCTGTCGATGGGGGGGGTGGTGGGGAGTCATGTTGTCAGGGGGAGCAGACCCAAAAGGCACGTACTGTAGGTCGCCTCCTCACCTCGCATCGTCCAACCTTTTCAGTCGAACATAAATATGAAAAGCTTCAATTGAAGTTTTGCACTTTGTGAACTGTGACTCACCCAGACGTGGGGCGTCATACACAACTCCTGTTAACAGTCTTTTTTTTTTTTTTTTTTTTTTCCTGCTTACATTCAAGAAGCTATTTCAGTGGAATAACAAAGAGAATTTAAGCCATTTTCTTTGTGCAGGCAAAAAAAAAAATAAAAAAATGACATGTCGCTAACCTTGTTTGGTTTAGTTTAGTTTATTTCAGTCATATATTCACTTCAAAGCAGCAAAAAAGAGAACAATACACAATTTAACTGAAAAAGGCTCAGGCAGAAGCAAAGTTTATTAATGACCACCTACCATACATCTTAAGCTACACAATTCATGATATCAAACAGGTAGAGAGAAGAGAAACAAAAAAAACAAACAAACAAAACAAACAAAAAAAATATACATACATATGTACTTGTGCACATACATGCTGGATTGAAAATACATGCAATCCTATATTTTCAATCCAGAATATTCATTATTATAGGTTAATTGGTTAATCTAAATTGCCCATATGTGAATGTGATAGTGATTGTTTATCTATATATGTTCAGCTCTGAGATGAACTGGAGACTCATACAGGATGTACCCCGCCTTCACCCATTGTATTTGGATTAGGCCCACACAGACCCAACCCTATTGAGGATAAAGCGGGTTCAGATGACGAGACTATTCAGTATTTGCACATCATTGACGTGCACCCTATACGTTTGATCTGGATTTTTCTCTTCATTCATGGTTATTCACATTTTTTTTGTCAATTCAATTGTGAATGTAAAATGACTTGAATAAAGTGTAATTCTCTTTTTACAGTGCAGGAGGACTGTCAATGTGGCAAGCTGTTGTAACACCTCATCTCAAGCCTTTGCCTGTGAAATGACTCATATCTGAAGTACATTTTCACCTGTATAAAAGCACCAGATTTAATATTTACTACCGTCACAAACATACCAGGACAAATCCATTTTTCATAATATTTGTATGTGTGTATTTCCCATCTTTTCTACCTGCTTTACTTCATTGTCTTTGTTATGTGAGATGAAAACAAGGCTCCTGTTGTAATTTTAGCCCCTTTTCCCTCAGTGAATCACCTGGTAATTCAAAAACAGTCAGGCCAGTCTTACAAGCGTACGTGGACAACTAGAAGTGACAGCTGCTTCGAGGTTATCTGATAAGGCATCAATGGAAAACCATCTGAAGCTCATTTATACTTGAACTGAGTCTGGTGGAAAAAATTAGATCAGGCATCAATTTAATACTCCAGCAGAGAAGATCATACATCACTATCTGACATGCAGTCTTTCTTGTACGCACATCTATTTTCTTGTCCACTGACATTTTTAATAGAGAATGATCTTGTTGACTAAAGGTGAAAAAATATTTCGAAACATCTGACATCATCTCTGGGCTCTCAGTTGTGTGATATTCCCTAAAACATACCTCGTGGGAATTAAATTAAATCCCCCTTTTTATTAGTTCACATGCTGCTTATATGATATTATACTGACGTATTTAATACATCTGATCATTTTGCATTTGTACATCTTTGTGTGAATCATCTTAACTCATAAAGACCCAAACATCCACAGTCAACCCATCTACTGATCTAAACTGTTCATCTACTAATCCTACCAATCCATGTAAATAATTGTTAAAAAAATGCAGTTTGTCATCTTTTCATGGTCGCCAGATATGATCCATTTGGATGTTTAGAGGCTCCGTAGTTACCATGGAAATCTTCTCATCTTCTACAACAGGGGTGTCAAACTGCGGTCCTCGAGGGCCGGTGTCCTGCATGTTTTAGATGTTTCCCTCTTCCATTACACATGGAGGCCATTGCATCATTATCAGTCTGATGAGGAGCTGATTATTAACTCTTTACGTGTCAGTGCTGATGTATTTTGAATGAATGATTTAGTTTAAATATTCAGAAAAATTCAACCATTTTCTTTTTAGTTTTGTGCATGGACAAGGTGCCAAAAAGCAAGAGTTTTTTTTAAATTTTATTTAAACATTTTTTTAAAGGCAAAATTAAAATTGCTGGGACCAAATTTCAATAGTAGTTTTCTTTCCACATTATTTGTCATTTTGTAAATATTTATTAGTTTTTGTTGCTCATTTTGTTTATTTTTCTACATTTTGTGTTTTTTTTTTTTTTTTTGTAGTATTTTTCTTTGGTTTTTCTGCCATTTGTGTCTTACTTTGCTCATGTTACCAATTATTTTGTTAGTTCTCAGGAGTTAAAGGGTTAAACTGAATCACATGGAAGAGGGAAATATCTAAAACATGCAGGACACCGGCCCTCGAGGACTGGAGTTTGACACCTGTGTTCTACAACATTGACTAAGGCTGTGTTTCCAAAATCACTCCCTAACCTGTGTATAGTGCACTATATAGAGACCACACAATTTTGTAGGGGTGTCCGAATCTTTAGTGATTCACTGCGAAATGTAGTGGACATGGACATATATATCTATGGACTATGTCGATGATCACCAGTGCTGGGAATAATGGCGTTACTAATGCAGCCACATTTTGAGTAATGGGGTAATTACTTAAATACTGTCTGTTCGATGACAGGCGCGAGACAAGACTTGTTTAACGGTTAATAACAGTAAAACAGTCGGAAGCCATGTTTATTCTTTTTTTATGTTACTACACAGACAGTAAAAAAAAAAAAAAAAAAAATGAAAAGCCTCTTAATTTTGTAAGAGACAACACTTACGTTTTAAATGTTCGACGGTGATGACGTGATTAAACAGCGGCGTAGTAGAGTCCGAGAAGTTTTCAAGTGAGTTCACTCTGTAGCACGTTACATTTATTTCCCTATGGAGGGAGTAGGGGGTGATTTCTGCCACAGCCTAAAACCCATGGAGTTGGATCAATGATACTGAATAGATACATGAGGTTTATGTTTAATTAATTATATATAATTATTAAAAATGTCATTTTTCTTAAGCTTTTTCTGATTTTAATATAGTAACCTTTAACTTTAATCTGATCTTTTATAGACACCTACATCATCAGTAAATTACATGAAGGAAAACAACAGATTTGCACTTAAAAATGGCTAAATAAAGACAATGATATTACAATAAAGGGTGTGAAATCACTTGACAAAGGCTAAATATTGAGAAAAAAAATAATTGGGAACTGATACAAAAGTCATACTGGGTCTTTATGGGTTAATAAAAAAACATGAGCTGTTGTGAAAAGCTTTATAACATTAAAATTACAACATTGAGCTGAACCTGTAGTGGCAGGAAATTGTGTTTTCAGTGATATTCAAGGATGCAAACCACATTATTCTCCAGTAAAGGAACATTCTAACAATAGTAATGTTGGGAATATGATAAGATGTACAAATATGAATATCAGCTTTGTACTGTGTGCTTATTCAGAGATACATAGGGAGGAACCTTGATCAAAGGAGGAGATTAGGATTAATGGAAGAAGATGTTGTTTTGCATTTCAGAAAATCAACTGTGAACATGTTTTTAAAAGTTTATATTAGTCTTATTGTATATTAAACATTAATGTGTCACTGATAAAAATGACTTCTTTTATTTAATGCATGAATTATTTAACCCTCAAAGACTCAAAAGCATCTATGTATCTCAAAATGTTTTGTATGATGCTCTAGGCCAGGGGTGTCAAACTCACTTCAGTTCAGGGTCCACATTAAACCAAATTTGATGTGAATTGGGCTGTACCACTAAAATAATAATATATAATGTCAACTCCAAATATTCTTCTATGTTTCAGAGCCAAAAAAAGTTCAATTATGTGATGAAAATGTTCACATCTACCAAATTATCTTTTAAAATAATGTAAATAACATGAATAAACAGACACTTCAGAAAAGTAAATGTAATTTTAACAAGATCATGTCTTAGTTCATCATTTACAGACTTGCATTCTAAAGATTACTTTTCTAGAGTTAAGGGATTTCAGTCAATTCAACAACCCAAAAGAATTAATTATTCAAGTATTCTTCAACCATCTGCCATCTCTGCTCAAAAAGGACCATTTTTATTTGTAACAACGCAGTCATTTTTTCCATCATGTCCACTTGTTCCAGTCTTTGTCTCCACTCTGTTATAGTTAATGATTTGAACCTTTTCCAATTAACAGTTATAATTTTTTTGCAATCAGTAATAAGATATTTAAAATATACCTCTGCTCTACATTGACCTTAACCGGTATGACACGTCATAAATGAAATAACATATTTGAATGGATTTCTCTTTTTTATTCTCATTATTATTATTATTATTATTTTTAATTTTCTTATTATTATTATATTTTTTGTAATTTTAATTTTATTTATTTATTTATTTTTTTACAATTTTTTCAATCTCTTCTTTAATATTTTTCCAGTATCCAAACACACCCGGGCAGTCCCAAAATAAGATGATATTTTTTTATGTTGGGAAACACTGGTGTATAATACAGTACCATCTACATCAATATCTACATTAATTAAATGTTAAAAATATATATAATTCTATATGACTTTTGACACATATATCCTAAATATGGGCAAAAAAATAAACATGAATCAACAAAGCATTATTAAAAAATACTCTTTCTTTACCAAAACACATATAACTGGAGAAACTAATTCACATTTAATATATTATAAGAAGCAAATTCATGGTGAACAACAAAGAGGAATAATTTTTTTTTTTTTTTTGATTAGGGCATTTTTCACAATCTTCAGAATGCAGAACCTCAACTAATCAAATTATTTGATATTCATCCCTGCCCTGTTATGACCTCTCTTTTACATGCCAGTGTTTAATTAGCTGCTACTGCCTCTTCTATAAAGCATTAGTAATAATTCCTCTGTATTTATTGTTTATCCTACTGTCTGTCTGAACACACCACACCCAATGGAACCCCCCCCCCCCATTTAACCTCCTAGGACCCATCTATACTTAATGTGGTGTTTTCAGTCCATAGATTTTTTGTTAGTGAACAACAGTTTTACAGGTTCATTAACCATTTAACTCCTGAGACTTAAGAAATTCCACAGTAAAAAATAAAATAAGCAACAACATGAACAAAAACAGAACACAATTGAAGAAAAATAATAAGATAAATAAACAAAATGTAGAAAAAAATAAACAAAAACAAGCAAAAACAGAAACAAATAATACAAAATAATCAGTTCAATCAACAAAGTTCTCAGTAAAATAACACCAAAAAACTTGAATTATTCAAAATTTTTAAATTTAACCATCCTTTCAGAATGCGTCAGCGCTGACGTATCAGGGGTTAAAGGGTTAAAAAAAAAACTATACACCTCTTTTTCACATTATGTATGAAAAAGATGTTGCATCCTTCTGTTTTTTTTTGTATTTTTTCTCACAAAAAAGCAGAAACTTGTACCTTATTCTAGGTCTCAGGAGATTAAATGGAATTTTTTTGTAACTAAAAAGCACTCTGAGGTGAATACAATGAAATTAAATCAAATTCAATTAAAGATAAAAGGCAATATCCCCCTGTGTGTCACATGAATAGTTTAATAATACACAGAAATACAATGCAGACAGCAGCAGCATGTTGAGGTCATTCATGTTAAAAGCCGAGACAAACCAGAGATTTATATGAATGACTCACAGCCAGCGTTGGCTACCTTCCTGCCATGACCGATAGGCAGCCATGATGACTCTCATCCCCAATGTGGTTAAGTAGAAATGCCTTTGATTTCATATTTCTAAGAGTAAACTGAAAACCTATCTTTTTAAGATTTTACTCTTAACATTATTTCCTTCTGCTATTTTATGTATTTACTTTTATTTTATTACTATCATTTATTTATTGTATTATTTTTTAACTCTGTAAATCTTTTAACTTGTCCTACATAATATGGGGCGGCTGATGTAAAGCTGTTTTGATTTGATTTGAATGCTTTATTTTGAACACGGGCAGAATGCAACAATAATCAATACAACAATAATAATAATAATAATAATAATAATAATAATAATACACAATGACATGTCCGAAAAGGAGTAGGATGAAGCATAAGCTTATTTAATCCTACCCCTTCTTCACTTCCCCATTAACCTGAATTCATCTTATAGCAATAGAGTGTATAGTACAAAAATGATGATAATAATAAAAATAATAATAAACATATACATATATACAAAAAAAACAAAACAGAACAAAAAAACAACAACAACAACAAATGAGCAGATAGGAAAGTAGGTAACAAATAGAATTTTCTCTCTTTTTTTTTTTTCTACTTTGTCTGCATTTTGTTCTCGTTTTTTTTTTTTTTTTTTTTTTAACTCCACAGAGGGGGAGTCAACATTGTTTAAGATCAATGCATATTTTAGTCTTGCGGCCAAATAATTTAATATTTAGTGCATGTGTGTGACCAGTTTGTGCTACATGGACCATGTATGAAAAGTGCTATATAAATAAAGTTTGATTGATTGTCTAAAGCACTGCACCCCCCCCCCCCCCCCCCCCCACACACACACACACACTGACCTCCTTACCCAAACTTTTCACACGTCCTCCTTGTTTTGCTGAGCACTGTCCCTTTACACACAGTTGTTACAAAATGGGAAGTAGCACTTTGCTGATATGCATGATGTGTCATTTCTACTGTCCTGCCCCCACCCCCCCACCCCCCACCCCCCCCTCCTTCCCCACCACCACCCACTGATACATACAAAGAGACACTGACACGTTTGGGTGACACTCAACATTTCCGTTGGCTGACTTGGTCACTTATCACACATTCAGCCTGACCTTGTTCAAATACCCAAGGACATGTTGTGTATGTTGTTTTTCCAGGCGACAGTTGTTGTAATATTAAAACCACTTCTTTCCCTTTAGCCTTCCTCATGTCATCTGACTCTGTTTCTTCCGTCTTTAACCATCGTCTTCCACACTGCCTCATGACTTCCTCCTCTCTGGTCACGTCGCTGTCACTGCTCTGTGCCATTCAGAGTGATTCGTCATTGGTTTGCAGCCGTGGGGAAGTTTGTTTGCAAGTGTGGCTTATAAAACTATGGCTAGAAAAAAAAAAGTAGCTTTAGGAAGTACTTTTTAATTTTCAACAGTAAATTGAGAATGTACATGTGTGTGTATGCAGAGGTGAGAAAAGTGCTCACATATTGTACTTAAGTAGAAGTACAAATACTCTCATAAAAGCAGAAGTACTGTTTTAACTCCTTTACTTAACCCTTTAACCCCTGA
Source organism: Siphamia tubifer (assembly GCA_020466265.1). Taxonomy (NCBI): domain Eukaryota; kingdom Metazoa; phylum Chordata; class Actinopteri; order Kurtiformes; family Apogonidae; genus Siphamia; species Siphamia tubifer. The sequence continues at coordinate 18,978,658 of CM035783.1, read as the reverse complement.
TGCGTCAGCGCTGACGTGTTCTGAATGGATGGTTTAGTTTAAAAATTCAGAATAATTCAAGTTTTTTTTGTGTATGTTATTTTACTGAGAATTTTGTTGATGGAACTGATGTACAACTGTCGAAAAGCAACTGATTTAGAAAAACAAAAAAAGCCCAAATTAAAACTACTGGAACCAAATTACAATACTAGTCATTCATTCATTTTTTTTTTTTTTTTTTAAACTTAATTTAGTTTTGTTTTTGCTTTTTTAAAAAAAATTATACATGTTATTTTGTTTCTGTTAATGTTGTTGCTTATTTTTGTTTATTTTGGACAGTAATAATGGCCTACATTTTCCAGGGGTCTGTTTCAATAAGTAGATTTAATGAAACCTCTGAGTCTGTTAACCCCCCAAAAACCTTGAAAACCACTCATTTAGGGGTTAACAGACTCAGAGTTTTCTTTAAACCTACTCATTGAAACAGACCACAGCCAGTGATATTGTTAAAATATTCATCTTTGTTACTAAAAATGTGTTTGTTGGTCCAAAAAAGTAAATATATTGTTATAATTGTCCATTTCCTATTTTTATTTGGACAAATTTTACTTCAGGGAGCAGTCTTGTTGAGTTTATTTATATTGTTGAAGCAAAGTTATTTTTAATTTGCACAACAAATCATTCCAGAAAAAGGAAAAAAAAAGTATTGTTGCAATAATTGATGTTTCTTTTAATAAAACATATAATTGCATTACTGTTACAGTATTGTTAGGGTTGGGGTGGGGGGTGGTGGGGGGGGGGCTGGCCATTCTTCATCTTTCAAAGAATGAGACCTACTACAGTAGCATCATGGAAATAGTCAGTATAGTGGATATCTTTAGTCCTACATCTAAAACTGTCTGTCTCTGTTTCTAGCTACAGCAGACAAGTTTTAAAGTGAAAACCCACAGTGTGTCACCGGCCAATGCTAATCCACAGAGACACCTGCCAAGTGAACAAAGTGAAGCATGTGGGTTAACCCGAACTAAAATACAGATGAAAGCTAAACCACATCCAACTGTCCAATTGTGAAATGTATTTAATTTTTTCCCCCTGCCTTTCTATTTATTTTACGATTAAATCTTATAAGAAAAACGTGACCAGAGTGTTTATCATGTCCCAGGGTTGTCTCTGTCCACAGCTCTTTTGTGTATGAATTTCAATGTAGGGATATCCTCTAACATGTGCTTCATGTGCTTTACAATAATAGAAATCTCACTTCCTCTCTCTGTTTGTTTTTTTTTTGTTGTGTGTGTTTGTGTAAGTGTGTTAGACTCTTGCATTTTTAAAGGGTATGGCAGGCAGAGAGGACTGAACCAGTTGCAGCAGCTGCCGTGGAGATGTCTCAGATCATAATCATCCACTGTTGTGTTGTTGACTCAGACTTTCGGGGCTTGGCAGGTGATGTGTACAACCACAAGCCTGTACAGAGAGCGCTGTCAAAACCATCACATTCATCATATAGTGTCTAATCACTTTGAAGAAACATCAGTATGGAATTTATTTATTTATTTTTTCCCAAACATCTACAGTAGATCTTTGCCCTATGAGAGACATTCCACTTTAAAAATGATAAAATGAGAGCAGCACTTATATAAATGAACATGGAAATGAAAAACGACAGAAAACAGCCTCACACCTGGTTATGCTGAGCCTGATTCACCGGAAGTGCACCTGGTTTATTTTCATAAAAGGAGATTTATGAATGTACCTCAGTGTTTGCAGTACGGGGAGTGAGAGCACAACGGTGTGATTACAGCAGCAAATATCCAGACAGACCAGGACACATCACGGAAAGTGTCAAAGCATATCGCCCACAAGCTACTGAATCTATGTCTGTGTGTGTGTGTGTGTGTGTGTGTGTGTGTGTGTGTAGGGTTGGATATCACAGAAAGCACAGACAAAGTAAAGGGACGACCAGTGAGTCATCATCACTGTTGTAGATATGGATGACACAGAATCAGCCCCATCATGTCTCCACCACCCCGTCGCCTTCTCTCAGTACGGATCCAGCATGTGATATGAACAGATCCACCAAACCCCAGGACATGTGATGGTATTACACTATGTGTCTCTTTTCACAGCAGATCATAACAGAGCGAATTGATTTATTATAGACAGAAGGTAATGGAGGAGTGAATATAGACTGGTGGTGAAAAACAACCTGAAGGGAGGGGCCACGTGTTATGACAATGCCTCCATTAACAGGATACTGAATGGATTGATGAAATAAACCTCATATGCTAAGGTAGTACAGTGGTTTGCAACCTTATTTGTCTCATGACCCCACTTTAACATCACAAATTTCTGGCGTCACCAAATATTTAATAGGGATAAAAAAAAAAATTAAAATGTTTGGCTGAAATTAGACATTTAGGCTATATAAAGTATATTATGAATGGAGACAGGTTTGTTTGAGTATGAATATATTGGACTGTCACAGTATCTTAGTGCAGAGATTAGAATGGGACATAGTCATTAGAGGAGCAGGCCTCTGCGGGTTTAAATCCTATTTATCTAATTTGTCAATGTAAACCAACGTTCTCCAGAGTTAAGTTATGGCGTGCCTCAAGGGTCAGTCCTTGGACCCATTTTGTTTATGCTGTAAATGCTGCCTTAAGTAACATTATTAGAAATCATGACATTAAATTTCACTGTTACGCAGATGAAACACAGATGTATTTATCGATTAAACCTCATCATAAACTAAGCACCTGTGTCCGAGACATAAAGACTTGGATGAGTGCCAATTATCTTTTACTTAACCCTGAAAAAAGTTTTTATAATAGGACCAAAAAATGTGAGAGACTCTCTGTGAGACCAGACAGTTACCCTAGACACCAAGTGTAGCCTCCAGTGCCACAGTTAAAAACTTAGAAGTTCTATTTGACCCAGATCTATCATTTAAAGTGAATATTAACCAAACCTGCAGAACAGCCTTTTTTCACTTGTGGAACATAGCCAAAATTAAGAATATTCTGTCTAAAGATGATGTAGAAAAAATAATTCATGCATTTATTACATCTAGATTAGATTATTGTAACTCCTTGCTAGAGCTTTTAGTTACCATGGTTACTGTCTTATGGAATCAGGTACTATTTAATATTAAAGACGCTGACACAGTCTCTATATTTAAAATTAGGTTAAAAACTCAAAAAAAAAGTCACTGTTCAGTCTAAGGTGCACTAGGAGCTATAATGCTGGAAGAAGTACAGGCAGTGAGTCCTATCACCTGTCTGTGTCTCTTGTCTGTATTTATAATTAAAAAAAAACAAAACTACCTGACCTGTGATTTTTGACAGATGAACAGAACCACAGTGGTTCAGTTTCAGCTTCAGTTCGTCATGTCTTTTATAGATTGTGATTGTGTCTCTCAACTCACTATATATTCTTTATTAGTACATTTTTACCCTGCTCCCAAAATGAGAGAGGGGTATTATTTTTGGTTCTTTTTTTTTTGGCAATTTGTTTGTTCATCTGTCTTTTTTTTTGTCTGTCACCAAATTCATACAAAAAGTATTGCACCAATTTCCATGACATTTTTAGGAAATAATAGATCCTATTAAATTTGAGTAAATGTAGGTCAAGGGTCAAAATTACACAATGATACACACATGATCACAATGATAAGAGAATGGGGCAAATGAGGTAAAATGTTTGCAGGGGTGGGGTTTTGTTGTGCCTCCCTCCAATTCTTGGTTTATTTTTTATCAATTGCTAGAAACTTCAGGGGACACAATTTGAATTTCACTCGACCCCAAGGTTGAAAAAGTCAACCTGCTAAGGCACAAAGAGACTAATCATCAAATTAAATAACACACATATATAGATTTAATCTCAATTTAATCTCATCAGTACCTAAAATAGACACTTACGGTTAAATTTTTCCTTTAATTTGTCTGTGACTATGCAATGTAATGAAGTCATTCCCAAACGTATGCCCAGCACCTTAGTGAACAATGACACTTACCGTTAAGGTTTAGGAATCATTGTAATCCATTTTAATATGCTTTATTATTGAATAAATAGCACTATTTTGGTGTTCATGGGTTTAAATAAGAACACAGGTGTTATTACATCTCATATTCAGAGTCTGACCTCTTTCACAGTATAATTATTCGCACATAGAAAGAAGAACTCCTGTGGAAGCACTTAAAAAAATGATCATCCACCACCAACTTCTTAATTAACATATCTACACAGCAGATGACTGGGATGATGGTAGAGATGACGTATGTGCAAGAATAATGACTAACTCCTCTTCTTCTGTGCTTTTATCTTCTCTGATTGGCTGTAACACAGGAGCACGAGATTTGCTACGTCAACACCGACAGCAGCACCCCCTCCTTTTTTTTTTTTTTTTTTTTTACAGTAGAGGATGAAAACCCTGTGTGAGTGGAATTTAGATTCAGTGTGGTATCTCTGTGCTCTGCATGAAGAAGAGATCACAGAGCGACTTTGTGGGTGTGGGCACGAGCATGCTGTGTTGGTATCTGGGTTATTAGAGTTAACTATAACAATAATACTATATAAATATGGAAATGACTGGATAGAAACAGGGATTGCATCTAAAGTCTGTTTAATTTTCCTCCTCCCCTCAGTTTTAATGGTTCACGATTAATATAATAAATCTTTTCCACAACATGGAACTTTTAATTGCAATGGATCTCTGAGTTCATGGTCTATTTTCTTATTTTTGGTTTACAAAAAATTGCGTAAAACTAATCCTAAAACTAAAATAATTAGTTGATTCAAACTACACATTTTCAATTTCTTAAATTAGTTTTTATTTATAAATTAAAACCAAACTGAAATGCTAAGCTGTCGAAAATTTCAAGGTGACCTTTGAGCATGTGGAAATCATAGCCACAATTAATTTTGTTCCTAATCTTCCTTATTTTGAGACATTAAGCTATTGTAATTCCTTCAATTTAAGATGTTAAAATTGAGGATTAAGTCATGTATTTGTTGGCTTTAAAGGTCGGGGTTAAGCTGTAGACATGGTGCAGTGAAGATTAATCTTGAGGTGAATCTGCAAGAAATAAATAGAGGTCAACATACAAAGTGCAATAAATGTATGTCAAGTGCATGTCATGAGGACTTTGACACTAGTGATGATTATTGTTATGACTCACACATTGACCTGTGGTGAACTGTGGCTTCTAGATCCTCTGATACTGTTCATTCCTTTACTTTCTTGGCAAATTCCACTGGTATTTTTAACTGAACACACTTTCAGCTGGCAGGTATGTTTCTACACATGACATTTGAAACCATGGCAACATGACCCTTTTGTTTACCCATTTTGATATTGATTCTATGATTGTGGGCATAGTAATGTGATTGGCTATTTGGAGGCCATTATATTCCAAAATCACTAACATCTCTCATAATATTAGTCCTATCAACTTGCCGTCTTCACTAGTATGGCGGCTGTGGCTCAGTTGGTAGAGTGGGTCGCCCAATGACCGGGAGGTTGGCGGTTGGTGTCCCAGCTCTGGCTGTCCACATGTCGAAGTGTCCTTGGGCAAGAGACTGAACCCTCACTTAGGCCCCCAGTAGGACTGACCTTAGACCATAGAAACCTACTGGTGTAGTATGAGTGTGTGTATGGGTGAATGTGAGGCTAATGTAAAGCGCTTTGGGCACCATGAAGGTGGAAAAGCGCTATATAAATGCAGTCCATTTACCATTTACTAGTCTCTTCCTTGACCAAAAATACATAAGTATACCAAACTTCAATTGTCAGCTCTTTACTGATTTTGTATGATGCCTAAGACACACAGAAAGAACCCACTTCCTGAGATGAAAACATGGAGAAAGGGAATGAATTTTGTCAAAGCATGTTCTTAGCAGGACATTGAAACAAACATGTTTCTCGTCTGCTCTATCTGACTCTGATCTGCAGTGTTCTGTTTGCTATCTGCCTTGAATCATATGGTGCTTTGAGTCTCCCTGGATGTGGTCAACAGGAAATGAGAAGGGGGTGAATCACAGTGGGAACACTGCACTGTCATCACCGCATATCATAATAAGGCCTTTGTGACAGGGCTACTGTAGATGTGTTTTCTATGAAGGCTCCAGAATGCCATATTAAATACAACGAAGATCTGGGAGTATCCTCATCTCTATCTATTTTTTTATGCTGCTTGTTGGAGCAATTTCACACAAAATTGGTTGGTATCAAGAGTAGCTGGAGCAGGTGAAAAGAGACTCAATCTGACTGTACTTCTGCTATCATTATCATTAAAGTAAATGCTCACTGTGTGCATTATCGACTCGCATTACATGTCATCCATACACAATTAAGAGCAGACATTATCCTCAAAACACTCTGAATCACACATTAGACACAAACACAACAGGATGATTATGATTGTGCTCATTGTATTTCACCATATGAAAGCCCATTTTTGGTGACTTTGAGCTTAACCTTTGACCTACCGTCACCAAAATTTTATGGGATCTATTCTGGACCACCTTGCACGTTTTTTTTTTTTTTTTTTTACAATTTCATGGAAATAGGTCCAGTAGTTTTTGCATAAAGTTGCTGACAAACAGACAGACATATGGACAAATGGAAAAACAAATAAACCCAAAAAAAAAACTATACCCCTCTTCCCTTTTAGGTGACAGGGTAAATATAGTAATCTAATGGTAAATGCATATTGAACAACAGTAACAATTAAACACAGAATGAGCTACACTGTTCACTTCCTGTCGGGTGCTACATCAGTGTCTGTGCATCTGTGTCTCTTTTGTGCTCAGTCATTTAATTCAGTTTGACAAATTAGAGTACTGGAGTATTTTGTTTTGACACCTTATTCATCACTCATCCTCGAAGGACACACTCACTACCTCCAGTCACATTTTCCATTCATGACACAGGTGATTACAAGGTGACTTACCAACTCCACCAGTTACTCAAAACACCTCTTGCTTTGTTTACAAGTTGTTAATCATCCAAAAAGGAAACCAGTTGTATGTCTCATTCTACCTTAATGGCCAATCACACCAGGCTCTATGACACACGTCATTGCGCACATCTTATCCCACACATAACCTGAAACACCAGTGAAACAGTGGCTGACAGAAGTCTTGCATGCCTTTTGTAGGTGAACACTCAGTGGATGGCTGTGACTGTGATAGGTCAACAGAGTGGGTCACACCCCATTACAGTGGAACAGATTGAGGTGGTGTTGGGTCACTGTGCCATCTTAGTCCATGATGACCTGTCTGTTTTATCTGCTGTTTATAAAGGACTGGAGCAGAAGACACTTTGTGTTTGGATGTTCGTGTGTGTTCACCCTTGCATGTGAGTGTTTTGACAAAAGGGTATGAGTCATCACTTGATTACATATTAACTTTGTGTGATCTGCTTCTCCCTTTTCTTGTTTCCCCTGCTTAGTGTTCTTCCAACAGACTCTCTACCTCTTTCATCACTGGCTTATTCTCTTTCTGTTTTGCCGCTTTCCTTTTCTTTCCTTGATTTGTCCCACTACACTTAATTCTCAGAAGATGTGTGCTTTTATGTTGAAAGTCTTTCTTCCTCTCATGCCTGCAGAGCTGTGTGTCTCTCAGTTGTGTCATGAATGGGAGATGGCGCACAAACCATAATAGCATATTTCACTTCACCACATACTAGAGCAGTGTTTTTCAACTTTGGGGGTCAGGACCCCACGTGAGGTCACCTGGAATTCAAATGGGGGTCACCTGAAATTTTTAGTAATTGATCAAATTTAAAATGTAAACTTACTAATAAAAAATATATGGTGAGTTAACAGAGACAATCACAAGCCATAAGAGACATGATAAACTGTGAAGCTGAAACTAAAGCACTGTGGTACTGTTTATCTGTCAAATGTTCATTGTCGTCAGTTTCAGATGTTGCAGCTCTTTCATAATTCATAGTTTGAATTATTGTTTGTTCAGGATTAATTGTCAGCCTCGTAAATGTAAGCTGTACTGACTGCAGAAATTTCTCAGATTGTGAAGTAATCTACACTTGGCTTTTCTGTCTCATTCTATAATAACTACTGCAGAGCTGGTAGAAAATGGGAGATTGTTTGCTACCCAATATGTTGTGGAGTTGAAAGGCGCAGAAAGAAAGACTATAAGGCTATAAATATCTGTGCTACCCACCCCCATTAGGCTATCATCATCATCATCATCATCATCATTATTATTATTAAGCTCGCACCACATCTCAAGTCACCAGTTGATGAATTCACATATGTGGTCATGGTCTAGTACCTGCACAGTAGCTGGTCTGAATGTTTATGACTTGGGTCTGTCATTTCCAAGTGTGCCATTACAGTAGCACAGTGCTAGGCTAGCACTATTAGCACAGCGCTAGTGCTAGGCTGTGTATGCCGGGACATAGGGCACACAATGGTTAATGTTTGCCCTGTGCCGGTGTCATACCTATATCAACTTTCAGTACCCAACTCTCTCGCTTGCTCGCTTTCTGTGTGTGAGAATGACACAATCGTATTTGGGGACAAAAAAACAGGTGGTCTGCTGAATTGTCCTACTTCCGCAAAACGTGGACCTGTAGTCAGTGTTTTTACCATTTCCCCAGACACTATCTGTGATAAAATACTATTTTCCATTTGGGGTTATACATTTAATAGCCTACTGTAAATGCATTTACTAAAAACATGTTTATTGAATTATTTAATTTTTTTGTGTGAAAAACGTTGTTGGGCGTTTTTTTTCCTGAAGTGGATGGGTTTTTGAACAGGATTGGGTGGAAATCACTCAATCTAATCTTGCAACAGTGAGTACAGAATGCATTCAGCTTTGACAGATTCACATAAATGTTTGACAGTTTGACAGTTTTCTCCCTGACAGAACCCACAATGTACACAAAATATTCTGCAGCAACAAAAGAACCTGCAGCTTCACCCAAAATGCAGAGGAAGATACTATCACACAAAAACTTCTGGACAAAACAGGTATTGATCTTTAGTTTAATTTCATTCTTTTCATTCTGTATTTATTAAAATTTAATTTGTGAAGGTTTGGATTTTGAGAGTGTTTAAACAAGAGAGAAATGTAAGAAAACATTAATGCCTGTCTGAGAAAAGTGTATAAAGTGTGTGGTGAGCGGTTTTCCAACATTAAAACATATATAATAATTATAAAAAAAATAAATTAAAAAAAACAAACAAAAAAAAAAGTACTTTGCAGATTCTGCCAATTTTGGTTATTTTTTAGAAAATAACCCCCGTGATAAATGAGGGACCACTGTAAAGGCTAAATGTTATCTAAAATTAATGTTTATTTGAGACGTAGTATAACAAACTATTAACTGATCAAAAGGTAATTTTAGGAAAAAAAAGGAAAAAAAATTTTGAATGTTTAGGATCACCTGAAATGAATGGGGTCATGAACCAAAAAAGTTTGAGAACCACTGTACTAAGGTTTTTAACCTTCATCTTTGATTAGAATTAGCACCGACCCTTTTTAAATTTTAAATGTATTAAAAACACCACATAAATTTTTTTTTTTTAAATTACAGACAAAACTGAAATTCACTTTGAGCTGACAGCTACAGGCAGCCAGGTGCAGGTAATTATGTGCCAGGTGCTCCAATCAAGCAAAGGAGGTTGAATTCACTTATTCCAGTGCACATTTCACACTGACAACTTGCATCTTGGAGGGAGACAGAAGAAAATATACATCTAGCCAACCTGTGGACTTATTTTTTTTTTGAGCAATGGAGCAAGAGGAAGATGCAGAGCAGCTGACAACAAGGATCCAAAGAAGAGGACACTGTGGAATGTAATTCAGAAGACCGAGAGACATGGATGCCGTGGAGACAGTGGTGGTGTCTGAAACTGTTCATGCAAAAAGATTCAAGTCCAAAAATGGTAAGATACTTTGGAGCTCAATACCTCACAATGTGAGGGCAGCTGCTACAAATATACCAAACCTGGTGCCCAGAGTCACAAGGTTTGCTTTGAAACAGTAAACATATTTTAACTTATTTATGTCACTGTTGCTGAAGAAAATTATCATTGAAATGATGAATGTTGAAGGGGAAAAAAGTCCATTGTAATATGTGGGAAGACATTAATGGAGGCTTTTATTGGCATTCTCCTGCTTGTGGACAGATAGTCTATGGGATGCATCAAAAGACAGAAGTATTTTCCAGACAACAATGTCACTTCAAAATGTTCAAGTCCTCAGATTTGAAAAGAGAGATGCCATGAAGTAAAAACTACAAATACTGAAAAAATAACGGGTTAAATTTATATTACTTGAGGTAAAAATTTTCACTTATCATCTTTACGTTGCCTTTAAGTTGGGTTTCCAGTTAATTTTCAAATTAACTATTGGTTAGATCAATTTAGATAGTTAATTTTTCTCATCTTAAATTTGACAAATTAAATCAAGGAAACTTGGTTTAGTCAATCATCTGTTTTACTAACTTCATTTTCTTTATCTGTGTAGCAAATTAGCTTTAAGAAACTTCATTTGCCATGGTCTTTTATTTTATCCTTATTATATTTGAAATATTCCAGGCTGGTTACAGCTAAGTCAGTCCTGCTATACTGTTAATATATTAATATTCCAATACCTCACTAAAGGTATGTGTGTGTGTGTGTGTGTGTGTGTATATTAATATATAATTATGTTTAGACATGTAAGTAGGTGTAGGCAGATTAATCTGCATACTTCATCAGCATGGTCATAAGTTTTTATGTTGTTAAAAAATAACCATTTGCAATCAGTTGTAATTAGTGACAATAGAACAAGCATTCATAAACAGGAAAGGCATTGTCTTTTCTACAGCTCTGACTCATGGTGCAATTCTATAAAAATACAAAAATAAACACAAAAACGCCAATAAATATTGCCATGTGAAGGTGAATTACTGAATGCCACATTAACTCAAAATTAACACAAACACCACAACCTGCTGAACCCCTGCATCTAAAATAACACCTTTTCAATACAATGCAATGTGATGAATCCTGTCTGTACTGAAGTAACAGTTTGTTGAATGACAGTTCTCATGGGATTATGGCCAAGTTGAAATAACTTAAAAAATAAATAAAATAAAAGAACATTGTTAAATAATTTTTGTACACTGAACCTGTATTTAATTTCTTACAGTATACTCAGCTTTTAAAGGAAACTTAAAAAAATTATTAAGCTACACTAATTTAATATACTTCTATTTTTCAATTTGATGTTACTAAATTAAGCCAATTTTCCTCATTTTTCATTTAGAGCATCTGAACTAAAGTAACTTATCAACTGATTACAATGCATACATGCAAGAAGCTTTTTTTTTTTTTTTTTTTTACAGAAAAAGCTCAATTCGTTTCTTAGAGTCGCACTGTAGATGGTGAAGAAGAAAATTAAATTGTCACACTGTTTGAGAATTGCTTTCAGTCCATGAAGGTAGAAAAGTAGTTTTGTTGCAATGGAACTTATTTATAAGTATATGTCAACTGTCAGTTTTTTGCAATATATCTTTGGTTATGGCAAACATTATTAAAAGTCTCATTCCAAATATGATGTTTACCACATTTAAAAGTCTAATTAAAGCTTTTATTGTTTGCTAATGTTTTCCTATGACCATTATCTATGTCATTTATTCCTTCTTGTGGAAATGTTATGACATCTTGGAATCATTCAAATGTATTATGCAGCCCAACCACATGCTTCCAAATCGCAGACGTACACAAGCATCGACTGCCGTCATGCTACCTGACACTGATAGTCAGCCAAGACGTTCTGAGGAAGCTGCTCTCAGGCTAAAATGCCTCTGGAATGAAATTAAGAGGCAGGGCTTTGACGCTTCACTGGACTTGTCATTCCACTTGTTAGTATTAAGCATGACGCCAGCAGGCAGGCAGGTGTCCTATAATGATGTCAGCGACGACTTTGAATCGAGAAAAGTGAAGCAGACAAAAGAGAAGGTTGTGGTGTCTGACGTTAGATACCGGTGACAGGCTGCTGTGCTGTGGTTTGACTTCTTGAATAATTCACTGTGATGACTCTTAAATGTGATGTAATGTGGGTTTTTTTTGTTTGTTTTTTTGTGCTGCATAAAAATGTATATCTTGAGCGAACAGAGATTTTGTATTAACATTGATCTAAAGAAGTCACTTTTAAATGTATTGCAACGTTTCATTTTTACATGTCAGATAGTTTCACAGAATCTGTCATTTCAGTCCATTTCATTTGGCCTCCTGTCAATGTTGTCATATCTTTAATTAATTTCCCTTGCATTAGAAATATCTCTGATTGATTTACGTCAAATAGCTTTGCATTGCTAGCAGCACGCTACCTCACCATATTATTAAACTACCGTATAGACTAGCAAGAAGCACTACATACACTCAGATTCTGTACAAAAAAAACTGTCAAATGAAAATAAATTCTAATATTATTATAGTTCGAATGGGTAGCTTCCACTCTTCCAATGCATGAGGAAAAAAAACTTGTATAGACACAGGTTAAACTGGGTTGGAGCACATCAAAGCTCAACTCCTCTGCCTCCGCCTACAACAAACATGCTTCAAATGTTTTAGTTTCAGATCCACCAACAGAGAAACCTTTTGGGGAGAACATTTCCATGAACAACAACAACAACAAATGCATTCTGGGTCTATCATAACACAAGTCTCCTCGATGACCAGGTAAGACTGATGAACCTATTAATTGTATACAAGTACAGAACAGACTATCTCAGGGACATATGATTCACTGGAAGTGTGCGTGTTTGACTACAACCTCTTGTCCACATGTTGGTGCATCACACCGCCAACATAATGAATGATACAGCTCTGTACGCAAGCAATGAGCTCAAAAATAACACCCAGCCCAAGTCCTCTACGTCCCTCTCTTCCCAGCACCAACCACTTGTGGTAGGTTGTGGCGCCTTAAGCAGCCTGCTCCAAAGAAAGGCTGAGATAACAAATCCACCGCCCCCAAATTGTTGCAATCACTGAAGTCATTAGCCTTTAAAAACAGAGATTCTGGGAAAAAGCTGGGGTTGTAATCCCACCTTTTTTTTGTCCATTGCTGACTAACTGAAAGGAGTAGCTGAGGTGAGACAGGTTAGACTTTTACACAATGGGCCTGCATTCCAGAATCAAAGGAATGATGATGCAGTGCAGCGTAGACTGTGACGTATAACTTGCATGTCAGAAACGCACAGAGAATAATATAGTCAGTTTTCAAAAAAGATTAACCCTGAAGGCATTTCATGTTCATTTTTGGGATAAAATGGTTTTTAGGAGATTTGAAGGGTGCTGGATTCAAATCTTCTGTATGCTTGGCTCAAAAATGTCCCATAATGCCTCAAAATAGAGAAATCTACTATGGCTGAAATAGTTGTTTTTAACTGTAGAAGGAAAAAATGTGAATGTAATGTGCTTTTTATGAGTTTTCACATATGGGGAGTTCATTGCCACACTTGGATTTAAGATCAAGACTAAAGAAAATGCTGGAAATTCATGTACTGCTGAGCTTTAGATGTATCTTTCTCCAAACACTGTTACTATCAAGCTCTACAGAAGAATGATACTGACTGTTAAGTACTTTCAGAGAAGGAAAGGATGGTGTTCCCCAAGGACCAGGGTTGGGAACCACTGGATTAGACCATGTCAACTTTTTCCATCAGAATACAGTCCGGTCTTGATGTGCTCTATTAAACTGACGTTGTTGAAGGAATGAGAAGCTACTCGCAGAACTGAAATGTATAATAAATCGATCAGAATTGGGTTAAATCCATGTGGGAACCATGTTGTTTATCCACAAGGGACTTCCAAAGCTTTTGATTAGAATTAGTATGCAAGGCCATGTACAGTCCTTCAGTGACAAATCTACTGTCATGGTGCTAAAATATGCAAGAGATCACCTTCTAATCCACTGTGAATTATCTAATTTCAGTGTATCATCAGTGCGTCTGTACTTAAAGCTATCCACTTGACTGCAAACAATGCATATTATCAGATCTTTTGTATGAATAATGTAATGTAAAATGAAAAGTCAGATGTTCTTAGTATCTCGCAAGAAGTTTACTCAATCTTCAAAACTGGTTAGGGCTGTCAGACCAAACCATCTGACCACAATATGCACACTCGGCTGTTTCTGTCAGTCAATAACCGACAAAACAAGTGGTGTGCAACAAAACAAACTCCGCCCCTCGTATGTATTCTACCTTATTTTGGCATCAATCCAACAAATCTCATTATGTCTATCTATACAAGAGCCAATGTTGGCAAGTAAATTGAAATAAAATTATAGAAATTTGAAACATTGTCCATTAAAAGTAGGGAGAAGAAGAGCAAATATATAAATTCACTTTAACTTCCAAAATCTAACCTGGTATATTCCAGATCACTGGAAATCTCTAAACTAAATTTGGTAGAAATTCAACCAATAGTATTGCTGCTCCAGATGTGGACTTTTGCCCACTAAATAAATGGCCAGGTCTCACAAAAGGTCCCATGTCACCCCTATAGGTCTCCACTAGCTACCCATCAAATTTAGACTCCAGTTTAAAGTTCTTATAGAGCTCTGCATGGGCTGGTTCTGGCCTACATCACTGACATGCTGCGGCCTTATGTCACCAGCACGTCTCTGAGGTCCTCTGATCAGGGCCTGCTGGTGATTCCTCATTCTAGGCTTCAATCCAAAGGAGACTGTGCCTTTGCGGTTGTGGCACCCACTCTGTAGAACTCTCTTCCACTAAATTAAAATCTGCGGACACTGTTGACACTTTTAAAAAGCAGCTAAAGACCCATCTGCTTAGACTGGCCTCTGTTTGAATTATTGTTTTTATTTTTGTAGGTCTGTGTTTTTATGTTCTTTCCTGGTTTTACTGTATGTTTTATGCCTTCTTGTTTTATGCCTTGTTGTTACCCCTGCAAAGGATGCTATGTTTTAACATGTATTTGTTTGTTCTGCCTGACTGTCTGTCAGCAAGATAACTCAAAAAGTTATGGATGGATGTTGATGAAACTTTCAGAGATGATCGATAACTCATCAAGGAAGAAACAATTTTTAGCTATAAAGGTCTAAGGTCAAGATCACAGTGAGGGTCAACAGCTAAATCACATAAGTGGTGATGTCTCAAAATCCAGACAAGATAGTATGGGGTGTCTTTTTTTTGTTTTTGTTTTTTTTGTCCCCCATTCAGTTCATCTTACCTTCGGACATCAGATGAGATAACGTGCTTGATGACCTTTGCCTTCGTTGGCAACTGTCTGTCTCATAAGACAATTGAAATCTGCACCTAAGTAGTATCACGTCAAGCTGCACTGCCGGCTGTGGATGGAAAGCCCAATGTGGGGGCCGCAGACCCGCTGGCATTTTGCACAAGTAGGCATTTGTGGGGGTTGGTGGAATGGGGGCAGACTGGAGCCTCTTTCGCCTGTGAGTCCTCTTCACCTCCCACTGTCTCTTCCTCTTCATCTCTGATTGTTTGATGCCGGTCTTGACAGTTGATCGCCAGAGTGTACGATCAGATGTTGCTGACTCAAGGTTTCCAGGGATGATGTTGCAGGTCTTCAAGTCACTCTTGCAGACATCCTTGTAGCACAGAGTTGGTCGTCCTGTTGGCCGCGCCCCTGTGGCGAGCTCCTTTAGGATGCGTCCATCATCCATTCTGCACAGACTGCATAGACCTTTACCTTAAAGCAGGATTATTGACAACAACAAAAAAAACCCGCTAAGGGATCGCTAATGACCAGTAAAATCTTTAGTGAACACGGAACAGTAGTTTAAAAATAAGTTATGAACATCCAGAGATAAACCTTGGCTGCTTCTCAGAGGTCTGTGCTCTTGAAGTGTTCTAGTTTTATGCCTTTTATGTTTTTGCCTCTATTCTTTTTGTAAAGCACCGTGTGACTTTTATGCTCTTGAAATGTGCTATATAAATTAACTTTATTATTATTATAAATGGGGGACAAAAAATTAAGAATTGGTAAAAACTTTTAACTTTGACCGACTTTTACCAAAATGTAATGAATTCTATTCTGGGCAGCTGAAACTCTATATACCAAACTTGGTATGAATACCTCAAATTGTTTTGCTGCTATAGTGATTTAAAAATCAGACCATTAAAAGTAAATGTGGGGGCATTTGATGTAAATTCATTAAAAATTGGACGTTTGATCTACTTTTTCCAAAATGTAATCGGGTCTATTTTGTGTCACTGGCAATGTATACACCCAGTATACATACCCAAAAACAGTTTTCCTTGCCTTCCCTTGAGGGGAGTGGGGTAATAACAAAATAAAAAGTAAAAGTTGACAATGTAAGTCAGTGGAACAACCATGGGGAAGTGAAGGAACTTGTTAATTGGGCAGAGTTGTTACGCCTGAGTCAGATGTCAGCCTTGTCTGAGCAGCACTCCCTGTGTTGTTAATGAAGGTGTCATCGTTGCTGCCTGCAGGGTATGAAAGTGAATGTCTGGTGTGAAACTAAATCAAACGCATACTTTCTCCGACACGCCCTCTTGTTCACATGTTATCCCTTCATTCACACCAAATTTTCTCAAATAAGCCACAGAAGTAGCCGCTAATTACAAGCTGTAGTGCTAAACTTCAACCATGTGATAGAATGGTCCTACAATTGTGGGATAATGGGGGGGGTCTGATGTAAAGCACTTTGTGCTACATGCGCCATGTATGAAAAGTGCTATAAATAAAGTTTGAGTTTAATTGAATTGTTTTTTCTTTCTTTTTTTTTAATCTTTGAACTTTCTGGCCTTTTTTTTAAGTTTAGTTTATTTGAAAGGGGACAATACAACTTAATAAAACACATTTCTTTCACATGGTTAATAAAGTCCGAATTAGCCAGAAGGCTAGTTTTCATATGAAGTCCTCTGGTACTGATGTAGAAAAACAAAAACAACTAGATCACTCAGAGCGCAGACCTATGCAAAGCAGCACAAGTCTGACAAGGTTTGGTTCTGGATGTTCATAACTTATTTGTAAACTAGTGTTCAGTGTTTGCTAACAATTTATTTTATCTGTCATCAGCAATCCCTTATAGGGTTTTAAAAAAATTCAAAGAAATCCTCAGTTGCGTTTTTGAGACATGGCCATTTCAATATTCGACCGTGTGTGACGTCACTCTGACGTTATGTCGCAGAACAACCAAATTTCACATGTTCGATGTTCAGACAGACAAAAATAAGCGCACAGTAAAACATAACTCGTAATAAAATACATCTACAAGAGACAAACATGGATAACCACTTAAATAGGACAGTAATGTAATAACATGTACACAAACTGTTAAGAAACCACATAGTACACAATACGATTAAAATAGAATAAAACACACATCACAATATGCTTGTCTTTTAATGTCGGCACCTGTAGATGTTGAGAAGCCACTTTTCCATTTTCATTTTACTACTGATTATGAGCTTAATCCAGATAAGGGGAAGAAAATAAATACAGGACTGGAGACTGAAGGTGCTTTCCCTTACACTTCCATCATTCCATCTTCCTCTCTTCTC
Source organism: Siphamia tubifer (assembly GCA_020466265.1). Taxonomy (NCBI): domain Eukaryota; kingdom Metazoa; phylum Chordata; class Actinopteri; order Kurtiformes; family Apogonidae; genus Siphamia; species Siphamia tubifer. Next base: position 18,961,143 of record CM035783.1, on the reverse strand, counting down.
ACTTTGCAAAGTGGAAACCACACTTTGCATGAAGGGCAGCGTGATTGTTTTCAGAATCATATGAGAGTCTGATCACACCTGTTCAGTGCCACAGTAGAACGACATCAGTGGTGTAGTGGTCCCTGGAGAAGTGGGTATCCTCTCAATTTTTTTTTTCAGCATCCCAGAAACATATGACTATACCCTATAACAGATATAATAAACTGCCCCAACACATTTTGTTATAAATTTTGCTGCCTTATGTATTTTATTTTTTACAAAATGCACTTGCAACTTTTTATTCTCTAGAAAATGTAATAACGTGGTGCATTATGTAATGATTCTAAAGCATAGTTTATTTGTTGTATTTTATTTTACTTTATAGTATTTGTAAAAGCTAGGCCTATTAGATATAGATAGATATAGATAGATATAGATAGATAGATATAGATAGATATAGATAGATATAGATAGATAGATATATATATATATATATATATCTGTTATAGGGAGAGAGAGAGAGAGACTACAAAATGCGGCTCAACATTTCCTGAAATTTTCAGCCAAATCCATCCATAATATTTTGAGTTCTCTTGCTAAAAAACAAACAAATATACAAACCTACATGACATTACTCTGCCATTTCTTGGTGGAGTAAATAACAGCCAATAATGTAATACATTTGACCTTATTAATAATAGGCTAATAATGTAATAAATGTTTCTATGTGACATCGTCTGATGAAGGCTACAAAAAGTAGCCAACACTAGTATAGCAGGTATACAAACACTGCACCTGTCTAAAATAATCTAACTACAATAGTTCTTTGGACTTGTATTGCGTTATTAGCCAGTTATTACATTGTTACATTGCTGATTATATTTTAAAAAGGTCAAATGTATTGCATTATCAGCTGTTATTACACCATTGGCCTATACTGTTTAGAGCAGGTTCATGTTTCTTCTGTATTCTTAAACCCCAAAAAGCAGTTTGAGGCTAAATTGTGACAGAAAAACCTGCTCAGAGTAAAGCTATCACTCCAGTGGCGCATCAGGCGGACGGCTCGTCTCCAGAGACAGGATCCCATTGCTATTTTATATCAGCACTGTGGTTGCCTTCGTCATCATGCTCATCCTTATCCTCACTGTCACTGTCACCTTTTTCATCATCCTCTCAGATCAGTTTAACAGCCAGGTTAGAGCTGAGCGTACACACACAGTGCTGTCCTCCCTCCTGGTGCCTTTGCATGACGTGCATTGAGCTCTTGGCTGCAGGCTGCAGGCCTGCTGGGAGGAAGCAGAAGCCAGAGGAGTGCAGGAACAGATTGGGCAAGATTACTCACTGTTGTCTGACTCTGAGGCAGGGCTGTTTGCGCAGGATGTTAGTGGGTAAACAGAGAGGGAATCAGGGACCCAGATACCCCTCACCCCGCCTGTTTCCTTCCCCGCAGGATCCAGACAATCTGATGGGAGTGTTCATCGTGACATGGAGGACAAAGTCAAGCCAGTGAAGGAAAGAAAAGCAAAACAGAAAATGACACTGGCTGCCCCTGTGTAAGACTAATGATCTAAAAATCAAACAATAATAATGCACTTATGTAATAAGCAAAACACATTTAAAGTAACTACAGCTAGAAGTGTCACTTTCTGTGACAAACATAATAAGAAACTTTAATAGTAAATCTATAAAACTATCATAAAATGTTAAAATTAAAATTAATGCAACATATTTGCCAAGATAAATTGTTGCCATTTGATACAGTGCGGTGATTTTTCTTTTGTGGCGTTTTATTATTATTTATTATGTGACACTGAGTCATGTTTGGAGCCACAATTATAGAAGCAACATTTTGAAGCCATATTCTCATATCAGATGTTCACGTTGGCTGCAGAAGTCACCTAGACACACTGCAACTGAGTTGGATGTGTCCAAAAGTAAGTTTCATTGTCACAGAAATAAGACCGTGTCTGAATACCATACCTTCCTTACAGTTACTGTTTGAATATTAAAATAGATTTCGTCATCATCTGTGAATAAGAAAACATGGAATACAAAATGAGACTTCCAGTGAAAGAACAATAGCTCATCAACAAAGACATGTTTGTCTTTCACTACAGTTAAGTGTGTGTGATTCATTCCAAGAAATATACTGCACACAGAACGCAGTAATCTGACACAAATCCACAGTGGTGGTCTTCTTATGACTGAAGTTTCCCACTTTAAAAACATCCTTACATGAGGCCACGTCCGCTTGCACTTTGTCACCTGTGCCTTCTGAACTTTGTCTGACCGTTTCATTGCACACACACAAACACACACACACAATATTATTAAATTAAACATGTAGATTGTTTTTTGGTAATAATAGAGAAATGTGGGGTAATAATTTAATAGGCATGTAATATTTACAGAATACCAATAAATAAATAAATGAGAAATTAAATAAATTATAAATAAATGATAATTAACATATCAAAGGTCTTCCTAAAATAAATAAAAGTGCAAAGTATTACCAAAATGACATTTTGTGACACTTTTATTGCAAATAAAACATGAAGACACCTAAGTGGGCTGTTATGTCAGCCTTAAAAGAATTAATAAGGTGATAATGAAGTAATACAGGTTGATGTATTCATAATAATAGCATAATAAAATCCCATTAGATATCTTAAGTTATATTTGGTAATAATGTTGGACTCCTGTCATACATATCATGCTGTCACTGAACTGATATGTACAAGCAATGTTAAGTGCCTCCAACAATATATTTTTGTAACTGTCACTTTGTCCTCATAAAAGAGATGTGCATCAGATTACATATTTGAAAGTTTAAACCAGAAGTTTATTTAGAAGAAACATGGCTGAAATGTTACAAAGAAAGCAAACCCGCCTGTGCCCCTGGCAAACGCAGGTTCATTTCCTGTTGTAAAGGAAATACATCCCTCGTTGTGTGTTACTTGCTAGAGCAGGAAGAATTCGCTGGCCAACAGGAAACCGGTCCCCTCCGTGTGCTAACATTGTCCAAAGCCATGTTTGGACGACCTTTCTAATCTGTAATGTTTGTGCTGAATCCACACTTTTGTTCAGACACATAAGTGCTTGCAGAAGTTGTTAGTCCTGTTGAGTCAAACTAAAGTGCTGAGTCTCATCTCTTCACTTACTTTAATCATGTGCTTATGTTTCTACATCCTCACGGAAATAGGTTTATCACAAGCAAACTAAATACGATGAAGGTCCTGGCCCATGTTGGTTATATTTTACAACTGATAAAACAAGAGAACCTAAAAAAAGTTTGCTTAAGGAGCACTACCTGGACTCAAAATAAGTAATAAAAATTAGAGGTGCTCTATTGGATAGGAGAGAACAGCATAAAACAAAGAAAAATTCCAAGGCACTCTCTTAAAAGTGAAGGATAAAAAGCCTTTATTAAACTGGCTTGGTTAAAAAAAACCCTATAAAATCATATAAAAACCCCAACACGTTTCGGCACAAATGGCCTTCATCAGGGAGTAAGGGAGTTTGCCTATGTTTTTATATGATTTTATAGGGTTTTTGATAAAACAAGAGATTTGATTTTCAGTAATTGGTTGATATTGAGTCCCAATCTGATTTCAATTCAATTTATTTGCCAGACACTTGTCCAGAATATACATAAAAAGGATTAAAAACAGATTTAAAAAAAAAAAAAAATTCTTAAAACAGATACAAATACACATTACAAACAGACCAAGATAAAAAATAAACCATATACAGACATTTAATCCAAAGTGCCACCATGATGTTACTTGTGGAGACGTCTAGCCGTTGTGTAAACTTAGAAATATTATTATGACACTTCTATAATAAATTTTAAAAATGGAGAACAACTACACAGAACCAGGATCTTCCTTTGTTTTATACACCTTATTTTTATTTATCTAATCTGTGCGGATTGTATAAATAAAAAATGGCCATGGTTTCACCACCACAGCCCAGCTCATCTGACGAACCCAGATCAGATGAACTGGACCCCAGCAATGCAAAGCTTTTAATGCAATCAACTCATCTGCAGCACAGAATGACTGAATGTTTTGGCCAACTCATTATAAGCAGTTTGTCCAAGTGTAGTTACTACTGTACATGCACAAATGGGCAGTTAATCTGGTACTGACAGGCAACAGAACCACCCAAAAACATGTAGAAGATGCTAAATCGCATGTTTGTGGGTGATTTTTGCTAGCATATCAGCTAACATGTTACCCAGCCTGCAACAAATACATTAGGTACATATACAGGCCGTTCCAAAAAATGTTTTTACACATTTTAGCAGCTGATAACTCAATTGGTGTTTTTTTTCTTTGCATATTAACCCTTTAAAGGAGGATTCATGAGAACCTTAGTCAAAAAAATTGTTTCCCAACTGTGTTTATTCCTCTTCAAGCCTGAAAAAAGCAATGTGATTGAAATCTTTTTGATGAACCTATTTTTTTTTTTTTTTATGGAGTTACGAAAATGTCCACTCAACTAGACATGTGTTTAAGCTTTCAAACAAAGAAATATGATTGTAATATCAGAACACTATGAAATAAAACATTATTAATGCCGTTTTTGCTTAAGAATTACAGCTTAATAACAAGAAGCAATTGATTTACATGTAAATATGTTAGTGCAGATCAGGTATTAAGAACAGACCAGCGACAGTAATGATATGAACTGACTGATATGGAACTAAAACAACAAAAGCCATGAATATACAAGAGAACAACTGTAGAACTGTCCACTGTAGTAACCAGTATGCATTACGCCCAATGGAATTAATGATAACAATCAAACTCAATGCTGAGGAAAAGAAATTAATTCTCAAATGTTTCTGGAATTATGAATATGCAGTTGAAGTGCAAAGACTATTTCTGAGGGAGTTTTCAATAGTGTGTGATTCCATTGCTTCAAATTGTCTGCCTTGTCTGGACGAGAACAGTTGTCAGTTTGGTGAGAAACTAATAAAATTCTGTTTCTAAATTATATTCATTCTCGTGCTCATTGTTTTCTGATTATCTGGGTACGGGTCGTGGTTGCAGCAGCCTCAGTAAGACAGTCCAGACTTCCCTCTCCCCAGCCACTTCCACCAGCTCCTCCAGGGGAATCCTAAAGCGTTCCCAGGTCAGCCAAGAGATATAATCCCTCCGGCATGTCTTGGATTATCCTCAAGGTCTTCTCCTGGATAGACGTGCTTGGAACAGCTCCCCAGGGAGGGAGGTATCTTCACTAGATGCCCAAGCCACCTCAACTGGCTCCTGTCAACATGGAGGGGCGGCACCTCTATTCCCAAGTCCCACCCAGATGTCCGAGCTCCTCACCCTATCTATAAGGCTTCAATCGACAAAGGAAACTAATTTCCGCTCCTTGTACCTGTGAACTCAATCTTTCAGTGATTACCCAAAGATCATGACCATAGGTAAGGGTCTGAGCTTCACCTTCTGGCTTAGCTCCCTCTTCAATACAACAGACTGGTTTAGCAAATGCCACCCCAATCTACCTGCCGACCTTCCTGCTCCATCCTTTCCTTTTTTTTTTTCTCTTAAATTTTTTTTTAACTCTCTATTATAATCCAGGGAGGGCAGTGCTACCCCTCTGTGATGTGTGGTGGAAACAAAGACTGGACAGGACGAATGGGGATAGAAATTAACAGGCGGTGCTATTGCAATTAAAGATTGTAAGGTGGTGTGTTATTCCCAACTACTAACTGCCCATCAATAAAAATAAATAAATGAATATATAAAAAAAAAGTGCAGTGGTTAGCACTCGTGGCTCACAACAAGAAGGACCCTGGTTCGAATCCCACACCAGACCTTTCTGTGTGGAGTTTGCATGTTCTCCCCGTGTCCGCGTGGGTTTTCGCCCATGCTCCGGTTTCCTCCCGCCATCCAAAGACATGCCCTGATAGGTTAATTGATTAATCTAAAATTGCTCATAGGTGTGAATGTGAGAGTGATTGTTTGTCTATATATGTTCAGCCCTGAGGTGAACTGGCGTCTCATACAGGGTGTACCCCACCTTCACCCATTGTAGCTGGATTAGGCCCCCAGTGACCCCCGCGACCCTAGTGAGGATAAAGCGGGTTCAGATGACGAGACAATCGGTACTGAGCACCATAATTGTGGATGTCTTGAATAGTATAAAATAGAATGCAATAGAATAGGCCAGAAGAGGACACTAGAGCAAAAGAGAATGAATTAAGGGTAGAGATTCTGGAGAGATTCTCAGCACATTCTGGCGGGTCCCATCATTCACTGAAATGGGACTCGGCAGTAGCTGGCGAGACCCAATCAAACATGCAAGTGTGAAAGACCCCGAAGCCCAGAACGGCAATCACTGCAAGGCAGGGCCAAGCCAACAAGGCACCCCTCACCCCGGGCCGTAGGAGCCATAGGGCGCCGTCCCCTTTCCTAACTTGTGAGTAAGTAACTCTTTCACCTGAGGCAGGACTTCTACCCTTTTCTGACTGAAGACCACAGACTCAGATTTGGAGGTGCTGATTTCAGGGGTGTCACAGCCATTTAAAATGTGGGGGTGTTGTAGGTTGTGGCATAAGAGCTAAATTTTCTGAATCATCAGGAAACTTAACCGATTATCCATTACTGGTTACATTTTGAAATTAAAAAAGTAATATATGGCTGAAAATAATAACAAAAATGTGTTTTCCTCAATTAAACATTTATTCCAACAAGAAGAAAACTTTTGACAGAAATACAATAAATAAGAATAATGAGAACCTGCCCCTCCCTAACCCTAGTCAAAAAATCCCAAAGTGTTCCTTCTACTGTCAGCAAATTAGCTTAGGGTATATGTCACAAAGCAAGACATAGTTTAGTTAACTTAGTTTAACAATTGCAACATTTCTTGTTACTTACAAGTGGATGACTGTTTGCTAACACTGCAAAGAAGAGACATTTACATTTCGCCCGGGAACTGAGGTGCAGTTAATTTTCTTATGATGGTTGTGGCGGGTAAACAGTTTAAATGTTGTTTCAAAATTTACAGATTAAAGATTGTAACGACCCCACAATGTTATTACTGTTCAGTGTTCTAGTTTCCTACCGTCCATGAATGCCCCTGGTACAGAAGAATGCGTGTAGTTGGATGAGGAGGGGGTGGGGCGAGAGTGAGGAAGTGAACCTGTGTGTGGGTGTGGGTGGGTAGGAGAGAAGGGAAGTGTGTGAATGAGGAAAAGATTTTGGAGAAATAGTTTGTTAAATGATTGTTTGTTGCGACAATAAACATTTATCGTGCAATAAAAAGTAGGTGAGACCAACTGTCCGTCCGTTTCCTGGGTTCAGTGGGACGCTACAATATATAACCTCAGGAAAAAGTGGGGGGTGTGAAATAATCTGGTTATAAAAGTGGGGGTGTCGCAACACCCCCATCCCCCACTGGTGCGATGCCCGTGGCTGATCTTCATCCCAGATGTTTCACACTTGGTTGTCAACCTGCTCCCTGTTTTTAAGAGGACCACATCATCTGCAAAAAACAGAGACAAGATCCACCTGCCACTGAATTCGACCCCACCCACCAACCAGCTGCACCTAGAAATTCAGTCTATAAAGGTTATGAACAGAACCAGTAATGAAGCACAGCCCTGGCAGAGTCAGGATAGGACTGACCTTATAATATTTGGACTTCCTTCCATGTCTGAATCTTCTTGAGTGACTGTGGTGTAGTTTTGTGAGCTGTGATTGTATGGGTTAACATGTATTTACTGTCAACTTCCTCATTTGTTTTTTGGAGGTCACAGAGACTACTGATGATTTACTGGGTCACAATGTTTTGTTCCATTTCTTTAGGGGGCTATTTTAACCCCCACCTGTTCCAACTCATTTTCAAGGAGGAATGGGTAAGAGTTGGGGGAGTGGGGGGGTGGATTAGAATTGGGTCATGGATAAAAAGAAAAAAATTACTCCTGATTATTCAAAGTTAATCCATAGCAACCCTGTGATTAATCTAGTTAAAAATGTAAATTATTTGACAGCATTACCAAAAAAATAAATAAATAAATACTTTCAAAAACAGACCATAGAGGAGGTCTTTAGAGTCCAAAATGTCAAAAGAATTTTGTTCTTTTAAAAGCATTGGACTTCAATTATATTAGGCAAATTAAATGCTTGTGAACTAGCTGTTAATCTTGTTTTCTTTTAATTTAACCTAATTTCGACCCCTTGTAAAAACATAACATTGGCCAACTTTGCATCTGTTTTTTTTCTTCAGGGGAATTCACCATCAAAACCAAAACTACAGTGAATTTTTGGTAACACTTTACAATAAGGGTACATGAATAATGTTGGAATCATGTTGGAATCATGGTCTGATTCATGATGAATTAACATATGACTCATGTATGTACTAATGATTAATATATCATGAGTCATGAAAGGATTCCTGTTGGAATCATGATGACTCATGATGAGTCACTATTAATATATCATGAATTAACACTGCTGTTAATTCATGTTGTTAATATATCATGAATTGTTAATTCATGTTGTTAATATATCATGAATTAACACGGCTGTGGGCACTTTGTGTTGCGTGCATTTTGTGTTTTGAATAGTTTTAATTGCCGTTTAAATTTATTTATTCTCATGTTATGGGCTGTACAATGGGACTGAAAAATGTTTGCACTGAACTGCTAACATTCCCGTTTTTCCCAGGACTCTCCCGTATTTCAGACCCATCTCCTGCCCCTCCCGCTTTGTAATTTGTGCCGGTAATCTCTCATAATTTATTAGTTCTGAACGTCAAAAACAAACTGTGGACATATCATTTGGCTGATGTTCTCCAGTTGCTAGAATTATGGAACATAATTTGTTGACTATCTGACCCCTCATAGATGCGTGGTTGTATATTTTTAGATGTGTACTTTTACTCTGAGTAGAATTTAAACAAAGTAAAGATAATTTTATTCAACTATATTTTTTCAGTAGTTTTTCCACCTCTGACAATTTCCCCGAAACACTGTTGTTCTTACAGCAATGTGAAAATAATAACTTAGTTTTATATGGTGCCTTTCATGGAACCCAAGGTGGCTAAAATAGTGGAATATTTGCATGATGAAACTGAACCAGAGGCAGTATTTTGGTGGGATAGGGCAGGGGTGTCAAACTGAAATTCACAGTGGGGCAAAATTTTAATCTGGGATGAAATCAAGGGCCAAACTTTGTCTTTTTTTATTATTATTTTTACAAAACATCTAAAATTTTGCATGCACTTGTTTACTACTCAAAGGCAAAATTCACAAGCACTTATATTATTTTAAATGAGGTCAGCATTGGTGACATAAAAAGACAAGTCTATTATTATTATTATTATTATTATTATTATTATTATTATTATTATTATTATACACAGTGTCCTGTCAGTGAAGGTTTTGTTCTTGTGGTGCAAAAGGTGGCTGTGGAGACCATCTCTAATCCACATATTTAGTTTAGTGTGGGCATGGGACAGTAGGTGCTGCTGGAGCTTGTTCCATGTGATCGCTTTGGCGTTGTTTGGCATGGTGGACACTATTTTGATGATATGCTGCAAAAAAGAAAAGGTCACATACACTAACGTGGTAGTTCTCAAACTTTTTTTTTTTAACAAACTCCCCCTTGTCCTCACCATGAGTCTGCCATCTTTGCTTTTTGTGTTTTACAGTATCACCGCGGAAGGGCTGCAGCAACATGCCGACAGAAAAAGTGGGTATTCGGCATATTAGGAGTGCATGATCACCAGAAACGGCTGGTTGCGGAGAAGGCGGCAGGAAAACCTCCTTCTGGTTGTCTCTCTGAACAAGGCAGATTTTGACTTGACTTTTGGGCACTTTTTAACTTTTTTCATGCAGGACAATGCATCCGTGTACTGTGGAGAATGACTTTTCATTTCTCTCTCTCTCTCTCTCTCTTTCTTTCTCTCTCTCTTTCTCTCTCTCTATCTCTTTCTCTCTCTCTCTCTCTCTCTGTGATCTGCCTTTGGATATTTTTGGTTATTAAAATGTTGTTGTACCCAATCTGGTATTTTGGTTGTATTGATGACATTCGGAAAATACACAATGCTGTGATTTCACTTGGTTTATATAAATCATTTGTATTGTAATTGTATATTACACACTGGTTAATAGTATAGTTATGATTGTGATGTCATGACTTTACAATAAGAGGCAAAGAAAACTTTAATCATAATTTCTTCTCTAAGTATATATTAACTTAATGGTATGTTAATCATTAATATACCATGACTCATATGGTGACTCAAAAGATTTTGCTAAGTAATATGTTAATTCATCATGAATATCTCTTGTTCATACATTAACTCATGGTGTAGTAATCATGATAATGTCATGACTGCAGAATAAGGGGCAACCTATCATGAGTCAGACATGAATTATTTTCAGAGTATGTATTAACTCACTAGAAATATGTCTTGTTCATACATTAATTCATGATATGTTAATCATTAATATATCATGACTCCTATAGTGACTCAAAAGATTTTGCTAAGTAATACATTAATTCATCATGAATATGTTTGTTCATACATTAACTCATGGTGTAGTAATCATGATAATGTCATGACTGCAGAATAAGGGGCAACCTATCATGAGTCAGACATGAATTATTTTCAGAGTATGCATTAACACAGTAGGAATATGTCTTGTTCATACATTAATTCATGATATGTTAATCATTAATACATCATGACTCCTATAGTGACTCAAAAGATTTTGCTAAGTAATACATTAATTCATCATGAATATGCTTGTTCATACATTAATTCATCATGAATATGCTTGTTCATACATTAATTCATCATGAATATGCTTGTTCATACATTAATTCATCATGAATATGCTTGTTCATACATGAATTCATCATGAATATGCTTGTTCATACATGAATTCATCATATGTTAATCATTAATATATCATGACTCATATAGTGACTCAAAAGATTTTGCTAATTAATAAGTTAATTCATCATGAATATGACTTGTGGAAAACAGTAGGCCAGGGGCTGAGTCCAGCAGAGGGGTAAGTAGACCACGGCCAGCAGGTGACGGATATGAAGGTTGGAAGCCCCCGTCCTAGTTTTAATTCACCATAAAACAGATATTACTCCATCATTACTCATGCACCCTTCACTAAAGTTTGATTCATATATAATTTGATTGATAGCTATCAGCAGTGTTATGATATATTAACAGCATTAATTAACAGCAATGTTAATTCATGATATATTAACAACATGAATTAACAATTCATGATATATTAACAACATGAATTAACAGCCGTGTTAATTCATGATATATTAACAACATGAATTAACAATTCATGATATATTAACAACATGAATTAACAGCAGTGTTAATTCATGATATATTAAAAACATGAATTAACAATTCATGATATATTAACAACATGAATTAACAGCAGTGTTAATTCATGATATATTAATAGTGACTCATCATGAGTCATCATGATTCCAACAGGAATCCTTTCATGACTCATGATATATTAATCATTAGTACATACATGAGTCATATGTTAATTCATCATGAATCAGACCATGATTCCAACATGATTCCAACATGATTCATGTACCCTTATTGTAAAGTGTTACCGAATTTTTTGGGGGAAGTACAGTAAACCACAGTTCAGAGGTCTACTGTACTTCTACTACTACTGTAGATATGAGCTTCCATGTTACTAATTTCATTCTTATTAATTTTCTGGAGTAAAAACAGAAAGATCAGTCATGTAATATTACAGAATTTATAAAACTTTACTGATCAAACTGAATTTTAAATGTCCCTTGAAAACTCCATGAAACTAAATAATAAAACTGAGTGTATTTTCTGGGAAATCTGGAGGGGAAAAAAATAGAAGTACAATACAAGATAATGTGCAAATGCCCTGTAAAGGATAAATAAATTGTAAATTGTAGGAGAGGATGGAAGCCAAAAAAGGCTTATGTGAAGAAATAAACAATACACAAGAGAGGGAAAAAAAGATATAAATTACAATATAATTGAAATAATAATCTAAAGTAAAAAAAATGATAAAAATACAATTATAAACCATCAAATGCAAGTTATGTGGCATACAGCCTTATGTTTTTCCATTAGTCATTTTCAGATAAGTTTTAAATAATAAAGTCTATGTCGATTTAAGTTCAGAACATAGACTATTCCAAAGAATAATTAAGATTGTTTAACGTTCTTAGCAGGAATTTCTATATTATAAATAAGGTAGTAAAATGTATTTATATAGCACTTATCACAGAGAAAACTTCAGAAAAGACACAGGACAGTAACGCGCGCACACACACAAATGTTAAAGGTTTTACAAATTTACAACATATAAGACAGCAACAATGAAATACCCACAAAAGTAATGGCATAAAGGTGGGTCTTTAGATGTGTGTTACAAATATCCACTGAGGTTCATAGCTAAGGTGGAAGGACTAAAGAGGCTCAGTCCCCCTTGGTTCTGAGGTTGTAAATAAACATGTACGTCAGTATTTTTAGATCAGGGGTGTCAAACTCATTTTAGTTCAGGGGGCACATTCGGCTACATTTGATCAGAAGTATATGTGAAGAAATAAACAATACACAGAAAAAAAGAAGAAAAAATATAGAAATTACGGTATAACTGAAATAACAATCTAAAGTAAAAAAAAAATTATTAAAAAAAATACAAATACAATTATAAACCATCTATTTATATTATAAAAATGTTTACATCTACAAACCATCCTTTCAAACAATGTGAATAGCATGAACAAACTTCTTTTTTTTTAACATTATTAGGCTTTAGTTTATAATGTATGTGGGTTTCATATAGCTTATAAATACAAAAAAAACATTTAGTAGTAGGGGGAATATTATTAATAATGTACTTCTCCTAAGACATTCCAGGTTGTTCATATTTGTTCCACTTGTTTGTTTGTTTTGCTTTAGTGTAACTAAATGAAAATATTTACATTTACAAAGAGAAAAAGTTTGACTTGTATTATTATTATTGTTATTATTATTATTGTTATTGATATTATTATGAGAGTGAATTGGTCTGAATATGGAACTTCAACTAAAATGATTAATGTATTAGTGTAATTTTTACATTTCAAAAATTCATTCAAAGGGCCAGAATGGACCCTTTGATGGGCCAGATTTGGCCCCCGGGCTGCATGTTTGACATCTCTGTTTTAGATAATATCAAAATCTTATATTTCTGTACAACATCTGACTATTTGTTTTTCGAGGTAGATTTTTTTTTTTTTTTTAAATGTAATTTTTTTTAGAAGAACCAATTTATCCTTCTCCATTTCGTTTTATATGTTTGTCAGTGTCGCCACATTCTCACACAGCCTGACACTGAAATCACACTAAAAATACAGCAATCAGCTCAGTGGAATCTAACCTCAGAAAGTCATCGCCACTGAGGTCATCAGTATCATTACCACGCAGACGATGGCAGCCGCTAATAAGAGTGTGAACGCATGCGGACGGCAGCGGCGGTGACTCATCGGCTGATGTCTGGCTTCTACAACTGCACCAAATGGACGCTACAGCTAAATGAAAGCTCTGTATCTATGGATGGCAGGGGTTGTTTATATGGGTACAGTCACAGCAGAGAGAGAGAGACAGACAGATAGGCATTGAAAGTTGATGTTTTTGACATCAGGTGGGATTGGCAAGCCCACTGACAAGGGTACGAAGAGTTTGGTTCCAAAATGCTACATATCCAATTTCACTGTTTTGAGAAAAATCACATTTTTTTATTTGGAGGAATGTGATGAATGCAGTTCAATGGTATCCAACTTTATGAAACATAAAAAATAGCGAGATTTTTAATGAACCAAATAAAATGTTTTTTGTTTGAACAGTACATATCCATGTATCTTCATTTTTCCCCATAACACTACATATCTGATCCTGTTTATAACGGACACTTTCCAATGTTGTTTTTTTTTATGACAGGTGTGTGTGGAACAGCTTTATGGATATCCTGCAGAATCAAATGATCCAACGGGTACCTATAATGCGGCTTTTCCACTCGTACCATTTGTTTCTGTGATCTACTGGTTTACAATATACAGATGCAGAAGTTGACAGTAAATATAGCGGTACATTAATCTACATGATGACAGCCCATAATACTACACCATGGTCCATCCAGGTGATTCAATGACACACAATCAGGAACCGTATGGACCCAGATACAAAACTCACAATCCAGGATTCACTTTTAACAACTTTATTATAATATTAATAGTGAAGATTGAGTGAAGAGAGGCTGCGATGATGATCTAGAGGACAAGGCAGGATCATAGTCAGGATACAGAGCAGGGTCAGAACCACTAAATCAAATTTAGTAATCAGGGAAAATCCAAAAGGCGTTACCAGAGACCCATTGATTTCCTTCGTAAAGGTCTCTTATCCAGGTTTCTTTTCATTTACACAGCCTCTTTGTTTTAATCGCCTCCTTCACACACAGTATTAGTCAACCTGAGTATCACACCAGGTGTGTGTGTGTGTGTGTGTGTGTGTGTGTGTGGGTATTAGCTAATGAATGAATTCAGTGAAAATCACAGAAATAGGGAGTGACACATGGCTTTTACGCTGTGAGGTTTTATCCTTCTTCCCACGTCACACTGGTTTTTATTTCCCTAGAGTTGAAACATGTACACTGGTTTAATTCTTCTATCAGTTCCTTTGACCAAGATTTTGATGGATATTTTTAAATCTTATTTACTTAATAGTATGTTTAACAAATCACATTTTGCTGCCGTATATTTTATGTAGATTTTATACATTGAGTATCTATCTATCTATCTATCTATCTGTCTATCTATCTATCTATCTATCTATCTATCTGTCTATCTATCTATCTATCTATCTATCTATCTATCTATCTATCTATCTATCTATCTATCTATCTATCTATCTATCTATCTATCTATCTATCTATCTATCTATCTATCTATCTATCTATCTATCTATCTATCTATCTATCTATCTATCTATCTATCTATCTATCTATCTATCTATCTATCTATCTATCTATCTATCTCAGTGGATTATCATGTTTGTAGGAGGTTGCAGCAGTTATTTTTTTAAAAAATAGAAGTGCCTTTTTTTAATGGATGGGAACTTCAGAAATTATGTACATGGAAGGTGGCCATTTTTAATCAAAGTAATTACACTTGTTCATTTTCTGTCAGCGTCATCGAAGAGAAAAGGTCCGTTTATCACATGATTGCCTGTGTTCAGATTGATTGTGGTTATAGTGTGAAAAGTACTGCAGCAAACGAACTGTTATGATTGGAGGAGTGGGGCTGCTGAAGGTATTTGCTTCTATATACAATGTATTTTCCTCTAACATTTTTTATTGGAAATCTATAGGGATGTGTTACTGTTTACACAGCAAATGATCAAATGCATCCCAAACTAATGTAACAAGTGATCAAATGTACTTACACTTAAAAAGCTGTTTTGCTTTTTAATCACATCCACAAAGAGAAATATTTTTTTTTTATCCTCACCACAGATCTTACAAAGTGATTCCTATTGGTCTTTCTAAAATCTACTGCACTGATTTTCATGAAATTGAGTGGAAGTGAAGTGTATGAGACCAGGGATGAACCTTTTAAAAATATGACACATAATAAAAAGGCAGAAACGGAAGACTTTTTTTGTACCTTTTTTAACATTAGAAATTGGAACTCTAACACACTGTTAAATTAACCCATAAAAACCCAGTTCTACATTTGTTGCAGTTCCAAAATATATTTTTTTATCCATATTTAACTTTTATTAAGGGATTCATTACTATTTATTATGACATCATCCTTTGTATCTTGTGATTTTAGTGAACATCAGGTATTTTCTTATATTTAATTCATTGGTCATGTACATGTTCATAAAAGCTCAGATTAAAGTTGATAGTTATTATATCAAAAACAGAGAAAATTAAAGCTTCCCTGGTAAAATACATCATTTACTGAACATAAACCCAGTGTGTCCGTCCACTGAACGGACACACTAAACTTAATGGGCTTTATTGGTGAGTCAATATTGTAGAATATGACAGTGTTTCCTTATTTACTACAGAGCCTCTGTTCACTTAAATGTGTCATATCTGATGGCCAAGATGAAAAACTGCATTTTACATCAATTATATCAATTTACAAGTATTGATAAGATTAAGTTTCTGGATTTATTAAATGTTTTACATCAGTATATGGTTTTGGTCATTAGCGGCTGTTGGAGTTTTTATGGGTTAACCCTTTAACCCCTGATGCATCAGAACACTGATGCGTTTTGAATGGATGGTTTAGTTTAAAATTTCAGAATAATTAAAGTTTTTTTAATTTAAATACAGGTCTGTCTGTCTGTCAGCAGGATTAAGCAAAACGTTCTGAACGGATGTTGTTGCTGCTTATTTTTTGTTTATTTTTTCTACGTTTTGTTTATTTAGTTTATTATTTTTCTTCATTTGTGTTCCCTTAGTGCCTTACTTTGTTCATGTTACATATTATTTTGTTAGTTTAATATCAATTGTTGTTGATTTTATTGATCACTTTGCCAGTTTTTGTTAATTTTGTTGCTTATTTTATATTATTTTATTTTTTACTGTGTAATTGCTTATGTCTCGGGAGTTAAAGATGTTAAAAATAAAGAAAATCATCAAGTGATTACATTCAACAAAAAAGAGAAAAGTGTGTGTGGAACAAGAGGAAAATTGGACTACTGTCCTTGGAAGAAGTCTCTGCTCTCTAACCATGTGTATTATTTCCCTCAAAAAGTATTCTTCAAGTGATAAATACTATGAACAAATGTATTGGTGCTTGTCATCTCATGCTTTTGTGGTTGTTGTTGTAACTGTCAAACACTCATCACAGTAAAGCAGCAGAGAAATTACCACATTACCATGGGGAATTCACACCATCAGAGAACAGATTATATTTTTATATTGACGTCAGATTTCACAGAAACTCACACAAAAATATAAAATCGATTACTCTGAGGGGAAGTGCCTTAGTAGCATCCAGCCCCACCCGGCTCCTTTTAGCTAGGAGACATCTGCCTGGCCGGTCCCCTTTCATCAGTGCAAGAAGCTATTTCATGATAACAGGCTCGAGGGCCGTCACTGATTGAATTCAGGTAGAAGGGCTCATTTCCAGGGCATTGATTGCTTCCTTAATGAACAGACACTATGGAGCCTTTCATATCAAGACTCGTAGGTTTACATTTCCAGAGGTAAAACTCAGACAAACAAAGAGCAGAGATAACTTGGAGTAGATCTACCTCTTTGAATATCAGGGGACAAATCACACAAAAAGGCTCCATCAGTAAAGGAGGTAGATTAAAAGGTCATTAGCTTGCGTCACTGGCTTGACATTCAGGAGACAGGAAATTACCTTTTCATCGTGTACCTTTTTACAAGACAAATTGATTTTTTTTTTTTTTTTTACTGCGTTAAAACAAACAAAAGATGATGACTTGCTAGCTGTGTGAATGGCTGGTAGAGAAGAAAAATGAATTATCTCTGAACCAATTTAGTAACGATTCATAGATTTCAGCTCGCCGCTCACTACTCTGTTGATGCTGCAATTTTCACGTAGATACTTTTATGTGGTCCAGACAACAGCACATGACTTACAATTACACTCTGAAATGCACTTCTTATTTCCACCATAATGCAGGGGTGTCAAACTCACGGTCCGGGGACCAATTGTGGCCCGTGTGATTAAATTTTGAGGCTCCATAGTAGACATCAAAATGTATTGTAATTGCAGCCGGCACATAGTTCTCATTCTCAAATGTATATTTTTGCTGAGTATTAAATTCGGGTTCATTTGTCTGTCTGTTTATCTGTCTGTCAGCAGGATTATGCAAAAAAAATCTGAACAGATTTTGATTAAACTTTCAGGAATGATAGAAAATGGGTCAAGGAAGAACCCATTTGATTTTGAGCAAAAAAGGTCAAAGGTCAAGGTCACACTAAAGGTCAAAAGCTAAAACACATCAGTGATAATATCTCAAGATTCAGACAAGATAAAATCTGGTGGGGTTTTTTGCATTCACATCGTCTCACCTTCAGACATCAGATGGGTCGTGGCTCGTTATAAATATTTTTTTTTTTAGCTCCACCAAAGAGGTATTAAATTCCAGTCTGTCTGTTTGTTTGTTTGTTATGTCTGTCTGTCAGCAAGATTATACAAAAAGTTGTGAACCGATTTTAATGAAACTTTCAGGAATGATAGAAAATGGGTCAAGGAATAACCCATTAGATTTTCAACAACAAAGGTCAAAGGTCAAGGTCACACTAAAGGTCAACACAACAGACAATATAGAATCTGGTATTTTTTTTGCATTCACATCATCTCACCTTCAAACATCAGATGGGTCAACACCTATGGCTCCATCACATCACATTTTGACGTCAAGCCAATGGTGTATTTGTAAACTTTGTGACCTTGACCTTAAATCAGGGTTATTTACACATTTTATCAAAGCAAAGCAAAATTACTGAAGAATCAAGCCTTGGCAGAGGTCTGCCATCTCTGACTGCCTTGTTTTATTTATTTTAACTACTTATGGACGACCATAGATAGTCTTATGACAGCTTCTGGTGTCAAACTAGCCAATCATAAGGTATCTAGGTAAGGATGAACATCGTATATGCCATCACCCTGTTCCCAGATGTTTGTGCTCAAATAAAGAGAAAGGTCGGCAATGAGCACAGGCAATTTAAAGAAACGTGAGAGATGGAATATTTTTTTGGTCGAACACAGGGGTGTCCCGACGTGTCTCATATGCACAGAGAAAGTTGTTATGTATAAGGACTACAACATCTGACATCATTGTTCAACTCGACATGCTGAGGAGTTTACGAAACAACAAGATGAGAAAAAGAGTCAGGTCTTAAAATATATCTATTGAGAAAATAAGATTTATTTGACAAAGCAAGAGAGAGAATGAAGTAGCTACAAGATGATTGCTAGGGATGGAGAGAGCCATTCAAAGAAGGCAAGTTCATCAAAAGGTACATGTTACCAGCTGCAAGTAAAGTAAAGAACCCATATTTTTATGAAAGACTTAACACAGCCCAGCCTTACCAGACTCTACGTCCAGGTTGAGTTTAAGAACCCTCCCTTAATGTAATGTCATTTTGTATTTGTGCGTGGGACATTATTAGATAAAGGAAATCACTGAGAATAAACAAATCCTTGGCGTTTCTCACATGAGCCTTGTCATGTACGAGAAAATTCTAGTACATTTGCTTCAACCTAGCATCATATTTTATTTTTCCGTTAGTCACTTCTGCAGAATATCCAAAAACAAAATGCATGTCTGAACTTGTTCATCTGTGTGGGTGGAAATTCACAGGGTTATTTAGTCAGAGGATTCTTTAGTGTTATTGAAGGCGTACTAATCAGTGTTGTATAAAGTACTGGAAAGTTATGCGTGAGTAGAAGTCCAGGTACCAAAAAATACTGTGGTAGAAGTCCAAGTTAACAAGTGAAATGTTAGTCAAGTTAAAGTCTTTAAGTGTCTAGTGTTTCCTGTACTTAAATTACTCAAGTAATGACAGTAAAAGTACAAGTAAATGTTAATAACATCCAAAAGCAGGCAGAGTTTTAACAATATTACACTGCTTCTCACATCAACAGAAAAGTTGCACATATGCTTTACTCGATTAGGCTGTTGAAGTCAGTGGTAATCTCATCGATGAAAAGACCAAATTTCCTTAATTTAATTTAATTTAATTTTATTTAATTTAATTTAATTTAATTTAATTTAATTTAATTTAATTTAATTTAATTTAATTTAATTTAATTTAATTTTATTTTATTTTATTTTATTTTATTTTATTTTATTTTATTTTATTTTATTTCATTTCATTTTATTTTATTTAAATGTTTTTGTAATGAGTAACAACATACTGTGTATTAAAAATCTTGAAGTATTTTTGAGCATTTTTGTCAAAATTGCTAGTTATGTTTTTGTATTTCACAAGTGTATTGAGTGTATTTGTGTGTGTGTGTGTGTGTGTGTGTGTGTGTGTGCATCAGTGCTATTTGTTGTTGTACTAATGATCTTTTGTTGCACTTTTTTTTCTGAATGTCTCAAAAAATAGATTTGAACAGGTTGGGTCATTCACAGTGCTCTTTTTTTTCTTTTTTTTTTTTTAAACTAGTGCAAAATTGTCATTAAGATTTAATGGTCATTCATTCAAACCAACACACACTAAATGTTGATGTTTTTCTCTTGTTTCTAAACAGTATCCAATGGAAAGAAAAAAAAACATGTTATCTTTTTACTTCTGATGTTGTCTTCATCATTATGCCCCCCCCCACCAACACCACCACCACCACCACCACCACCAAAAGGGGTATCATTTCTTTGATTCTTTGATAACACTTTAGCATCAAACTCTATTGGTTGAATTCGTACCAAATTGGGTTTATAGATTGCCAGTGACTCAGAATAGATGTCATTTCATTTTGGGAAAAGTAAGTCAAAGTTCACATTGTTGGTATTTTTCCATTTATTTCTCCCTTTTACTTATGAAATCTTAAATGCCTGTTAATTTTTTTTATATTTTTTTATGTACTTCAAACTTGGCACATATGGCAAATGATATACTAACATCACCACACACATAGACATAATATTAGCACAGCTGAATCAATGTCAAAATAAAATAAATATTGGTAAATAAAAGGCGATTCTGATTCTGAAATAGTAGCTTAAACTGTAAACTACCACAGTAAAATATCTCATATGAAAAAAACATTAACACTCATGACTTTTTGTAGTATATACACAGCAAAATTGCACACTGTAAAGAAGTTTTAAACATATATATATATATATATATATATATATATATATATATATATATATATATAGTAGACTTTCTTTGTTAGACTGTGTTAAACTCTATTGTCCATCATTTTTCAACCCACTGAACCCAGATAGACTGATTCTCTAACACTCCCCCTCCCTTTCCAACTAACAATATGATTAAAACTGAACATACACAGTTAAACACACACACTGTCCATTTGTCAGCAGGTTGATTGAACCCATGAGTCACAAATGGGCGACTAATCAGCACAGATTAAACATTTTCACTTGGTGGATACACACATTTTCCAGAATTACATGGTAAACTGCTCTCAAAAGAAGTTTTTCCTCTAAAGAAAGTATTTTAAATAAACATGCCAAAAGAAGCCTTAAGAGAATATTTTCAGTGCCTCATCTGATTGAATATGTAAAACTAAAAGGAACCATTTCACAGAAGTGTGACATGTCTGCGTGGGAGGGCAACAGGAAGCCAGCTGGGTCTGTCATGGGAAGTAATTTATGCTCTTAACTGGAAAAAGCCCATAAACATTCTTACAATGTATGCAAAACTCTTTTCAGTGAATGGGCTGCAGCCATGCACTAATTTATCTAGTTGTAATATTATATGCATGGAAGCGTTTCCTGACATTTCCTTGAAGTTTCCCTGTGTTACCTCAGTTAATTACCTACATAAAGAAGCTAGCTAAATTTAAGCAGCTTTTTAAAATTCACCTTCATGAGGAAGCATTTCCATATTTCAGAAATATACATGTGTGCATATGAAATGTGTAGGTGTGCATGTATGTTTGTTTGTGTTTCCTATTGGTGTGTATTCTTTGTCACTCTACTGTATGATATAATGTTTTATCACTCTTGCCTGGTCAGTCAATTTGTACTCTTCTGTTTATCTTTTTCTTTATGTGTATGTTATTTACATAAATTCTATTCATCTATTGCCATACTTAAACTCTATGTGTTCAGTCAGATTCTGTCACTGTCAATGTATTATAGGCTGTTCATGCAGTTCCTTTATCAGAGGTGGTCAAAGTACTCACATTCTGTACTTAAGTAGAAGTACACCTGCTTGTGTGAAAAAAAATACTCTGGTAAAAGTAGAAGTACTGATTCAACGCCTTTACTGAAGTAAAAGTAAAAAAAAAAAGTACAACTTCTCCATTGTAATAAAGTAAAAACCTATTTGATGATACAAGAACAGAAACAGCTGTGTTGAAAGGTGTGCAAGACACAGTGACCCCCACTTTTACAAGCAGATGATTTCATACCCCCACTTTTTCGTGAGGTTATATATTATAGCGTTCCACTGGATCTAGGAAATGGACGGAGAGTTGGTCTCACCTACTTTTTATTGCAGGATAAATGGTTATTGTCAGTGGCAATCATGCCAAACAAACAGCAATAACATTGTGGATTCATTACAATATCTATGGTTTAAACTGTTTACCTGCCCTGGCGGTACACCAGCATAAGGAAATGAAGCGCACCTCAGTTCCAGGGCCAAATACAAACAGCTCTTCTTTGCAATGTTAGCAAACAGTCATCAACCAGTAAGTAATGAGAAATGTTTCTGTTGTTAAACTAAGTTAACTAAACTATGTCTTACTTTGCTGACAGTAGGAGGAGCACTTTTAGATGTTTTGAGTAGGGGTAGGGCGGGGCAGGTTTTCATTCTTATTGTATTTTTGTCAAAAGTTTTGTTCTTCTAGGACTAAATGTTTAATTAAGGGAAAACACATTTTTGTTATTATTTTTAGCCTTATATAACTTTTTTTTTATATTAAAATGTAACCATTAATGGATAATTGTTGATTAATTTTCTCAGTGATAGATTCAAAAAATTTTGCTTATGTGCCCCAACCTAGAACACCCCCACATTTAAAATGACTGTAACATGAGTGAGTACAAGTGAGTACATCAGAGGAACAAGCACATGTTCGATGCTATGGAGAAAAAGTCAGCGAGGTCAGACTGAGAACATGTACAGAGGAAGGATAGTGAATATATTTGTAGAAGAATGATGAGGTTAGAACTGCCAGACAGGAGGGCTACAGGAAAACCCAAGACCAGAATTTTGGTTCCAGTAAAAGAGGATGTGAAGGTACTTGGTGTGAAAGGACAGGACGCAGAGGATAGGGTTGAGTGGAGGAGATAATTCACTGTGGTGACCCCTGAAGGGAACAGCCAAAAGAAAAAGAGAAAGAAGATGATACAGGAAAAAAAAAAAAAACATCCTCCCACTGGCATTTTTTTTAGATCGTCCCATTACCAGTGTTATCACTGTACATAATGTGTCGTTGAGGTCACCAAGTTCAAAACTGTCAGTGGACTTTCTTTCTAAGAAATGAATCCTCACATTATGTATCTGGGCAGAATGTGGGCTTAATGTGGGTTTAATCTCACAGTTGTAACAGATGTGTGGTTGGACATGAGTGTTGTTTAATGCACCTAACCAGAAGAGTATAAGTACTTCTTTTACAGTATTTAAGTACACTTTTTAGGTATCTGTACTTTACTTGAGTATTTATTTTTCTGGCAACTTTTTACTTTTATTCCCTACATTTTTGTATAAATATCTGTACTTTATTCTTACATTCTCAGAATAAACTCATTACTTTTTCAAACTAGACAAATATGACAGAATGAAAACTAAGTCGTAAATCAGTGTCATAATTTAAACTTTTTATCTCATAATTTGGATTTTTTCTTATTTCATAATTCAGATTTTTTTTCTCTCACAATTATTATTATTTTTTTGTCTCATGATTATGTTTCTCCTTTTGATGCCTTTTTATTGTTTCCTAAATGTCCTGTGTACAAATTGAGTACCATGACCCAATAAAACACACCATCTACACAGTAAGTCACTTTTAAAGGCTTAATTTTGGATATTTTTTTTTTCTGTTTTTTCTAGCTTAAATAAGTATTATTTCATCCATAGCAAAAACATGCAGTTTTACTTTTTTACTTTATTACAAATGAGAAGTTGTACTTTTTTACTTTTACTTAAGTGAAGGAGTTGAATAAGGATGTCTACTTTTACCATAGTATTTTTCCACATAAGTATCTGTACTTCTACTTAAGTACAGAATGTGAGTACTTTGAACGTAACTCACTCCATCACCTGTGACTCCAGTTTAGTGCTGTATGCTACACAACTCTATTCAAGGTTTTGTTCTAAAGAGAATAAATATCCAGGCCTTGCTTCTCAGTTTGTAGGTGAATACAGTGGTCCTTCGGCCAAAATACGGTTCACCCTTCGCTGTTTTGCAGATTTTTCTTTGTGCAATTTTGCTGGTTTTTGTTTTATTTTTCTACAGGGTATGAATACACATTGTGTTCTGCATTCTGATTGGTGCTGATTGATCTTGATTGGTCCTGGTGGAGCAGCGTCCTAGTTCCAAGCGATACTAAAAGCATATAAACCCTGCAGACATGGATTGGTCAGATGATTGTCTCTGTGTTTGTCCAGTTTACAAAATGCAGATGTGGAATTTGACAATAAATATAGTGGTGCATTAATCCACAGACTAAAGTTTCGAATGCTGGCCCTGACTGCCCACATGTTGAAGTGTCCTTGAGCAAGACACTGAACCCTAAGTTGTTCCCAGGAGGGAAAGGCAGCACTGTGCATGACAGCAGCCGCCTCCTGTTGTATGATTGTGTGTAGGGCTGCACAATATTAGAACAAACACACATTGCAATTTATTGCGACACAAACTGTCAAACAGATTAGTAGTCGACACAGAACATACCTTTCAATATCATCCATCTTGTAGCCAAAATAATTCCACATAACTGATGTTGCTTTTCTTTCTGGCATCAAACCTTCATTTTGGATGATTTTCTCTTATTCATTGCTCATTTTTCAGTGTTATTACCAGTGACGCACTCCAAACTGGTTCAGAATGATTGTAATGTACTCTGTTTGTCAGGTGCCCTTGAAATTAGATGAAAAAATGTTGAACTCATTTGTCTCCTACATTGCAGGACCTGCCATATGACTATTGCGCACACGTACATTGTGATGTCGATGCTCAAACAATATATTGTGCAGCAATTGTGTGTGTGTGAATAGGTGAATGTGAGGAATTGTAAAGTGCTTTAAAATGTGCTATATAAGCTCAGACCATTTAGCATTTATATATATATATATATATATATATATATATATATATATATATATATATATACAGTATATATATATATATATATATATATATATATATATATATATATATACTATATATATATATATATATATATATATATACTATATATATATATATATATATATATATATATATATATAT
This sequence comes from Siphamia tubifer, assembly GCA_020466265.1. Lineage (NCBI taxonomy): Eukaryota > Metazoa > Chordata > Actinopteri > Kurtiformes > Apogonidae > Siphamia > Siphamia tubifer. Next base: position 18,935,968 of record CM035783.1, on the reverse strand, counting down.
ATATATACAGTATATATATATATATATATATATATATATATACAGTATATATATATATATATATATATATATATATATATATATATATATATATATATATATATATATATATATATATATATATATATACGTGTATTTTTGGGTTTATTTTGACCGGACAATGTTGATGAGGTCAACCATTGGTCAAATGGTCATCAGTTAACATCCCTAGTATCCTGGTTAAAATGCTTGGATGCTATGCAACAGAGCTTGCCTAATAGTAGATAAAATAAATAAATAAATTTTTATCATCATGGCCAAAATCACAGTTTTGATTAAAATTCGATTAATTGTGTGGCCCTAAATGGTACTTTGCGTAATTCACTTATCATTAGATCATAAACCCCTACGTTAACTGAGGGACCACTGCAACCTAAATAAGTCATATAAACTACAACACTACGGCTGGATCTATGACATTATCTGTGCAGCTTGTAGTAATGTTGTGCTCATATTGTGTTTTTTTGGGGGTTTTCATTCATTCATTATCTGAACCCGCTTTATCCTCACTAGGGTTGCAGGGGTCACTGGGGGCCTAATCCAGCTACAATGGGCGAAGGCGGGGTACACCCTGTATGAGACGCCAGTTCATCGCAGGGCTTTTTTGGGGTTTACTTTTGTTAATTTGTTTTCTGCTGCAGTATCAGGATATGATTGGAGATGAATCACTCCTCATTACTCACAAACTAGTATTTGTCCTCAAGGTGAAAGTGTACAATTGTCAATAATCTACATTCATTCCTGAATCAAATGAGTTTGTTATATTTGTTGGTATTTAATGACTCCAATTGTAATTGACAGTAATGGTGTTGTATTTATCACTCCACTTCTGACCTGATGATAAGATTTGTGTTGGAATACAGGTATAAATAACCAGACCGGAAAATGTATTATTATATTTGGAAAAATGTACATTTTACAACAGATTTTGTAAAGAGATGCAAAGTTGTCAGAATACAATCATCTACTCTTTATTCAAAGAGTAGTTCATTGTCAACATTCACGTTCACCTTTTCTGGAAAGTTTGTGACATTAAACATGGCAAAGAACATAAAAGCAGCTTCACCTTCTTACAATGTGAAATGATTAATTCACCTGTTTTTATCAAATTTCTCTCAATTGACAAAACTGGATATGTGCTCTAATTTTTGGTATAAAAATAGTATAAGGCAGAAACCATTATCTGAAGAGGGATGCATCATCGAGGACTGAAAAATACAATCTGTTTCATCTATATGGAGCAGACAGAAGTAGCAACACTCATATGTGACCGATGCTGAATTGATCATCTTCTCTTGGATGCTGCCACTTGAGCACAGCTGAGATTCTAGCTTTATCCATTGTCTGCTGCACTGTAAAAAAAAAAAAAAAAAAAAAGACCATAGAACTAGCGGTAAAAATTTGGAAAATTGTTGTAAAATTGTGAAAAGTGAAATCAAATCAACAACTTTGTATTAATAAAGTTGTTGATTTCAGGAGATTTTTTGTGTTAATAAATAAAATATAGCTGTAATTTTTACACCGAGAGTACATTTACAAAACAAGATCGTAATTTTGTATTTCGATTTGAAAATGTCTGAATTGAAAAATAATATGTGACCCTCCAGCACAAAACAAGTCACTTCAGTCAAATTTCAGAAATCAAGATTTTATATTTATCTGAAAGCTTGTTAAAAATGCTTGCATGACACTAATTCAACCAATCAGAGGCCATTTTTCAACATCGCCCTAGCAACAAGGGGTTTTATTTACTCGAAAGGCTTTGTTCTGAGGCCTCCCATTGGTTCAAATATATAATTTCGTAGATTTCTATTGAACGATTGTCTAGAGGGAATCCCAATCTTTCCAATGGTACCAAACATGACAGGGAAATACCTAAGACGAGACCGAAGGAAAGACATGTTTTGAGTTGATTTTTCGTTATTTTCGACTTTATTACTGTCAGAGTCCGTTGTTGTCTTTCCTAAAAGACATGATTTGAAGCACTTATGGTAGGAATTTCACAAAAACTCATAGTTAGAAGCATTCAGGAGACATTTTACTTGGATTTTATATGCAAAATTCAAATTCAATCATTTTGACCCATATTTGAGGCTATAGCTGGAAATACTGCTGTGTGACTTCTGACTGGTTTTGTGCAGGAGGGTCACATATGGTCAATTAAAAAAAATAATAAATTTGAGTAATGAAAAAAAGGAAACAATTTAACATTTAAAACATCTGTTACAGGCAGATATGGCTCAGTTGGTAGAACATGTCATCTAATTACTGAAGGGTTGGTAGTTTAAATCCTGGCTCTGTCTGTTCATGTGTCAAACTGTCCTTGCAAAACACTCACCTCTAAATTTCTCCCAGTAGACCCTGGTGGTTTTATGAAGCTGTATAAACTACAATATATATGAATACAGTCCATTTAAATCCAGTCTTAAATATGCATGTGAGAGGTACATCTATGAGCTGGTTCGTTATTGCACTGGGGGAAGAATAGTTACACCACACTGATTGTAAATGGACACTCAGAAACAATCTACAAGGTGTATTTAAATGTTAAAATACTCCTCAGGGTGATAGACTGTACCTTTCTTTTTTCTCTCTCACTTTTGGGTTTCTTTTTCCAGTATCATTGATGTCTAAATGAGTATTATTGACTTGAATACTGTGTTATGTGTACCCTTTGGTGGGTGGGTCTGGGGATATTGTTTGTCGTCTGTATAACTGTGAAAATGTATAAATAAAGTTATAAAAAAATAAAATATATGCATGTTTAAAATGTTAAGCCTCCATGTTTTTTTTAATAGTATTGTTCTGACAATCACAGCTGCCATTTTTTATTCAATTTTTTTATTTTACAGTGTACGTCTGCTCTTCCCTGCACTGCATCCCACCACCCATGCCACCCATAAACCTGATCAAGAAACAATTTCTCGTTATCAAGCCTTTCCAGATAAAATTAGTCCCTCATTGTATTGGATTACTCTGTAGGAAGGAAGAGGTAAAGACAGAGGGGGAGGAATATGTGCAGCAATGAGGAATGTGCAACCAGTGCATCATTTCTAAAATCCTTGGCCACACTCTTCCCTCAGGTCACTTGGGTAGCCTGGGGACTCAAAGCCAGTATGAAGAGGAAGAGAAAAAAAAAAAAAGAAACCTAGAGTCCTCCCACATCCTCCCTTACATCCATCTCTGATTGGGGGAAGTAACAGAGAGACAGACAACGGATGAGTCATCAGCCGAGCCCCTACCTCAACTCCTTTGAGAGGTTGTTAAACGACGGTATAGAAAAAGGAAATGCCCCAAACCCAGCCGACTGTGGTGTCTGCTAACCTCACATGCATTTTCAGTGTCACATCTTTACATATCCATCATGATTATATTCTTTAATCATGGAAATAGCCTGCATAATAGACAAGACGATAGGGTTTAATGATACGTATACTATGATTAATTTATTTGTTATTTCTTAGTATAGGTTCAAAAGAAATTAAATAGTGTACTCTGGTTAAAAGAAGTGTAAAATCAGGCGCGTGAGAAAAATAAGAAAGCAGTTACAACAAGCTAAAATAGATGAATATCTAATAAAATAAGTCAAAAGACAAAATAAACTAAAACATTTGTTTGTGAGCAGTGAGTCAGTTCTGTGAAATTATTCAGTACTTTCCACTCCAAGATGATGTGTAAGTGTCTATTATGCAATATAGAAAAATGGGCCATAAACACTTGGTGAAAGTGGTACCTTCTCTACTGTGGTATATTATTATACAGGGTGTTCCATAAGTCTCCATACATAGGAGAAATAAACTTGACATTAAGCATTTTTATTTATATAATACTGAACCTGCCATTGGGATGAAATAAATGTTAGAATATGGGACACCCTGTATATGACTATTTGTTGTATAATGTGTATACCTTGCCACCAAGGTTAGAATAGTTTAGTTTATATTTTTTATCATCTAACTTATTAATAATTCAGAGATATTCAGAGAATTATAACAGGTTTGAGTTTGTTTTATTAGTTTTTTTTAAATACATAGTTTTAGTATTAGTTTTTTTCATACCTTTTATTTTCTTCACCATTATATTCAAACAGACCATGTTTCCAGGTACAGTGTGAATGAGAAGCCGACTCTAAACGACAAGTGATGGGAAATGATAGGCTGTGAAGTGTCATATGGTGCCGACGGCTAAAATTGCTCAAGCAAAATAAATACATTCAAATCAATCTGACACTGGCAAAGATGAAAATGAAGGACATTGTATCTAGCATTTTTGTACATTTTATTTTTATTATTATGTTAGTTCTATTTTTTTCTTTTAACCACTATACCACCGAGCGACCCAGTCAAACAATGTTATCATTTAGAAGACTGCGGGAGTTATGCAAAAAACACTTGTTATACTCTGACTATACTCATTACATATTTAGGGAGTTTTATTGTAGCTAAATTATTTTACTTTGTCATTTTAAAAGTCTCCGAGCCAAAAAAAGTGTGGACACCAATCTGCCCTACAAAGCAAAAAGGCAGCAACTGCATTTTTTGGTGAAAATTAGTTATTATGTTTTTTGCAACATTCAAATTATTCTTTGTCATATAATAAAATATCTCATCTCAAATATCTGTCATTTTGGAGAAAATTGGCGAGTGTTTGTACAGTAACTGCAAAAAGTACTACACTGTAGATTTTGCAGTGTTAATTTGGAGACAATGGGAATTAATCCATATATAAGGCGCACTGTGGTTTTTGTAGAACTAGGTAAAATGCAGTAACAATACTGCTTCATGGCCAATAATCTACCTACAGCTACTGGGGCTGAACAACAAGAGAACTTTAAGGTCATTTTTTCAGTTTGGTGTCTGTGCAGGACAATGATGGTCTGAAAGGAAAATGACTAATAATATTGAAGTGACATGAATTCAGATATAATTCAGAGGTGGCAGAGTGTCTTTCTTTCGTACATGAATACTTCAGTACTACATTCATTTAATGTTTTCCATTGTCTTATGTGATGGAAGACTTTAAACACTGTGAGGTCACATGGTTGATGAATGTTACCGATACAAACTTTCAGTCTTGTTTACTGTAAACTGCCATTAAGCCGACACTGAGCTGACATTTATTGTACTGTACATGCTGACTCAGGTTGTTTTATTCATTGTACAAACCACATAATGTTTTGTCATTAACTTTAATCACTTTCACCTTTGAGACATATACACAGCTGCAAATACAAGTATTTGTTTGTCTGCAGGGATGTTTTGACCATGCCAGAGAATGTACTTCCTCAAACAACAAAGGACGATTTGCAACGAATCAGGAACCATGGTGACTGTTTTAACTGTAAATCAGGTTGAAATGTCTAGATGTTTGTCAAGTGACATCAAAGCAAAAGAGGAGAAAGGAGGGAGGAGGGGGGTGGGGGTACAAAAAATGCACCAAAACACTGATGAGTGTTCTTAAAAATTTCACAGTTCCACATGACCAGCTTAGTCTGTTTCCTGTTTGGTTATTATTATAACTGTGTGTCCCAGCCCATTTCATAACACTGGGACTATTTTGTACACAAGCATATAAAGTGCATTGTGGGATTTATTCTGTAGGTCATTCAAGTTGATGATCCCACAGCTGAATCACTGCCAAAAGCTTCAAGTAATATTTATTGCTTCTTCAAAGAAACACCCACAGAGAAAGACGTAAATACTATATGTAATCAATTCTGCCTCCACATTTATGTATCTCGTGGTTTCTTTCTTCATCTTTTTCTGTGACCTCCGGTGTTCTCAGTGGATGTGAAAATGATAACATACTGAAGTGCACTATATGTACAGTGAATTTATAGACACTAGCTGGAGATGCAGGCACAGCTTTCCAGTTTTGCATATAACGCTGAGGACATGTTCTAATAGTGGCGAGCAGGCAGACAAAGCTTTCTAAAAGCCATCAGCTTGAGTTCATACTTGATTAATTACAGAGAACATGAGGCAGTGTTGTAGTTGCATTTCTCAGAGCTTTTAGCCCAGATTTAGCTCAGATGAGAGACAGATATGAGCTGGAGTGTGCAGCAAATCTAAGTCTTTTGGTTTTATTATTTTGTTCAAATAAAAGGCTGATATATTTCAATTTTGGATGCAAACAGTCTCCTACCATCACCTGAACACTTGTAATGTTACTATTTACACTCAAAATTTACAGACATTGTTAAATTCCAAACTGCACTAATTATGTACCAAGTAAAAAATAACTGTCTACCACAAAATATACAAAATCTGTTCAGTAAACACCAGGAGGGTTATCATTAAAGAGGGAAACACAACTTTAAAGTCATTAAAATCTGTACAAACAGGAAAAGATTTTACATTTCATTCTGTGGGGTAAGACTGTAGAACAGTATGAGTGAGGAACTAAAATAATGTCCAAACATAATACAATTTAAAACTAAATATAAAGAATATGTTTTCATGGGATACAGGGATGAAATGTAGAGGAGCAGACACGAGGTGTAAGGATGTGCTTATTTCATATTCACTTTTCTTTTTTATTTATGTGCATCAGCTGGTCCTTTTCTGACCAGTATGTTCATTTTCATTATTCGAATGTACATATGTTTTATTATTAATATTATTAATATTAAAGCATTTTGTAGTAGCAGTACTAGGACAGTACAGGAGAAGGGGTGGGATTAGATATGTTTTGTATTTATTTGCTGTTTTTATTTTGTCTTGTTTTGTATTTGTTTTTTGTTTTTGTTCAAATAAACTTTTTCAAATAATCTATCTATCTATCTATCTATCTATCTATCTATCTATCTATCTATCTATCTATCTATCTATCTATCTATCTATCTATCTATCTATCTATCTATCTATCTATCTATCTATCTATCTATCTATCTATCTGTAGCAGTCATTAATGAAACAACAAAAAAATAAACAGAATAATTAATTTATAATTAATAACAATAATAATTGTGATCAACAGTTTGAATGTTGGATTCCAAATGCAGAATTTACCACAACAGCAAACAAGAAAAAACTTTATTTAGAAGTGTGAGAAAAGGGGAGCTGCAGAGGGTTAGGTAGTACTTTACTTTAGCATGGCGTGATGAAATGTAGCTTGGCTTGATCTGATGTTATGGGTTCATAGCGTGGTGTAGTGTACCCGTCCCGGATGTGGACCAGATGGTAGGTGCTGCTAAGATCTAGAAGGGGGCGGAAAAATGACAGGAAGCAGGTACTTATTTTTCCCTGTGATCTGATTAAGGCCACAGTAATCTATGCAGAGGCGGAGTGTCTTGTCTTTGTTTTCAACAAAAAAAAAAAGAACTCAGCACCTATAGGCGATGAAGAGCGGTGAATATTTCCAGACACAAATGAGTGCTGAATGTACTCCTCCATGGCTTCTCTTTTAGGCTGAAATACATTACACAATTGACGAGCCAATGACGAGGGAGGCTCTGGGTGTGATCCTTCTGAAAACCTCAGAGGGAACCTTGGAGAGGTCCAAAGGAAAATGATGGAATGAATGGGATGTTGGTGCCGAACATAGACCTTTAGAGTGGGAGAAAACACTTCAATTATCAATGGAGTGAGTAGGTCAATCAATGGAAAGATTATGAGTAATGAGCCATGGTATCCCCAGCATGACTGAGGGTCAAAGGTGAGGTCAGGACACACATAGACCCTCTCTCTGTGGTTACCAGAGACTGTTAGAGTTAATGGAATGGTATGATGCTTAGCCCAGATGGACTAATGGACAAACTAGATGGAAGAAGCTTTCAATGGACACTTTATCCACCAGGTGTCCATTGAAAGTAAATGGAGAAAACATTTCAAAGGGATCCAGAATCCAGGATCTCTTCCAGATCACCATAAAAATGTAATCATTTGTTCCTTGTGGCACTTCCAACACATCCTGAAAATTTCATTAAAATCCATCCATAAGATTGACCAAAATCTAATCATTTCCAGGTCTCCCCATTACCAACCTACCCTGTAAATTTGAGTTATCTTGCTAATTAACAGAGAGACAAACAAAGTCTGGCAAAAACATAACATCCTTGAGGTAATACATTCTGATAAAACACATTGGAAAGGTTTAATAAAGAGGGAAAAAAATCATTTGAATGTCAACAATAGCTCTATGTTTTTAAGGACTAGTGATAAACTCATGCTTTTATGTTTTATACTGAGAACTAACAGACACTTTCCCTATACACAAACATTTTCATCTATCAGCTCCACACATTTAAATCCACTCTGGGGGATTCAATTACTTCCCATTTACATGTAGGGTTAGACCTTAATTTTAATTGCAGAACTTTTAATTTTCTTTGTTCCATTTTCTATCAGATAATCCCAAAATAAATCTAGTTTGACTTAATCCGGTTAAAATAAATAAATAAAAACTGTTGATAAATAAAATCTTTCCACTGAACACAATAACATCCACACAGCACAGAGTGGTTGAATCATACTCTAACAGTGATGGCCTCATTGTACTGTTTTGGAAAAAAAAAAAAAAAAAAAAAATACCCATCAGCCACGCTTCACACTGTTACTTTACTTTCAGTGGAATAGAGCTTTGTGCTATAAATAAAGCAATTCATGTTTGTTGCAGAAGACTGAATAAGCTTTCCAAAACAGGATATGTCTACAGTGCCATGATCACTATCAGGCCTTTGTTGTGTTTAAGTAAGTATTTTAAAAACCCATCATTAAGGGGAAACAGTACACCGTGGGGCTTCCAGATTTATAACTGTATTACAGGTGAGGAGCGTACACTCACACTTCCTTTGGTTACCATCTGTTAATGGCAACTGTCACACATTTACACCTGTATTATTTTAAGACATGTGATCTATACACTCCCCTTGGTCATACAACACCTTGATGCTATGAAATGCTTTTCTCTGCATCACCTAGACGCATAACAGCAGCAAGGGAGAAAAAAAAATGATAAAGTGAATTTGTTTTTCTTTGTATTTTTACATCATTGACCTGAGTGGTAATGCCCCAACAGCTACTATAAATTCCCAAAGCACTATTACTTCTGCAGCATAAACATAGCAGGCTGAATTTGTCACCACCTGAGGCCTTGACTATTTTTATGGAATGGAAATTTTATACAGAGACCTGAGATGAATGTTCTTTAGTAACAAAAACACTCACTCTTCTTTCTCCGTACATGAACTGTCTTGAGTAATAGTTTGATTTGCCTTGAGGTCATGACATGACTGTAAGGTGTGGGTGGGACGACATCTGAGTCAAGTCTTTGAAGGGTTTCTGTGCACACATTGGAGTGTGTGTGTGTGTTCAGCATGTGTCATCTGCAGACATCATATCATAACTTGTACTCAGGAATGCTAACCATCCCTGCTCAATACTGAATGTGTCACCCATAGGTTGACTTGTGCATTGGCTTTAATTTGATCGGAACTGTTCGTTACTCACAGCTCTGACGCTTGTTGTTCTGGTACTGATTAGGCACCACATAAACAAGCATCGACATGTGACACCATGCCATTCCGATTCCTAAGAATGCTTACTAATAGAGTTATTGAGAAATCCGTCATGATCACGGATATATCAGTGTCTATTCTGGGTGTTTTTGTTTGTTTGTTTGTTTGGTTTTTTTTATTATTAAGAATGAAGTACGTCGGGCATGTTGTTTTGTGATACATATTTTTTTTATAGATTGTCTTTTTTAAATTAATGAATAAGAATAAAAATAAAAATAAAAATAAAAATAAAAATAAAAATAAAAATAAAAATAAAAATAAAAATAAAAATAAAAATAAAAATAAAAATAAAAATAAAAATAAAAATAAAAATAAAAATAAAAATACCACCACCGGAGGGAGAATGTGAGAGCGAATGAATAATGGGTCGCTAATGTAAAGCGCTTTGAGTGGTCAAAAAAGCACTATATAAATCCAATCCCTTATTATTAATCAGTTTTTAAATTAAGCCGTGAAATTCTTGTCCCCTACAGAAGATACAAATCAAGAGGATCAACAACCTTTACCAATGGAGAGTTGTTTTTATTGTAATATATGACCATTATTCAAATGTGTTATTATGAAACTAGGTTCATTTTGGTACCTGGCCCAAAAGTGCCAGGTATCAAAGGTGTCAGTGCATTTAATATGGAAAACATGGCTTGATATGGTCTAATATACCACTATAAATAAGGACACTATGTTAAATCTGACAATACCAGTACTGTATTTCTAATTCAGACATGTCGGTTGTCCATGAAATGAGTCTAATTCCAGGTTTTGTATGTAAAGCAGGTTACTGTACATGCAGAACCTGCCCATTGCATAATTAGCTGCTTCAATTATCAAAATGTAACTGTGATAGGATAAAGACATATTTGAAAAAATAGTAGTGTGTTATTTTTGTTTCCTTCTTACAGTGTTACATGCAGATTTTTGCATAAAGATAATATAAAAATGTGTTTTATCTGAAAATGTATTTTGTCTTTTATCTTTGTAAACATTTGTTTTTAAAATAGAGTCAAAGTGCTCCCAAACTACCCTCATAATATTTGTCTACATCTGGTTTGTATTTTTAGCCCCTCTGTCCTGTTTTTTTTTTTTTTTTTTTTTTTTTTTGGTACCAGTTTCATAGAGGCAGCCATTTGCATAATTTATCATTTTTCTTTTCACAGATAAGTTTGTTTTTCCAGATGTACCTTGTCTACCAACAGTTCGTATAATTTACAGTATTAGCATGAAGCTAAGCATCCTCTGTTATTAAGAAACATGCTATTGATACAACACTCCACTATCCATTTCCTTATAATTTTATCACACAGTTTTGTTCAATCAGGACCCTAAGTCTTTGTAAAAATGTTATTTTTCATTTGAGTTAAAGAGAAAAGAAAAGCAACTAAACTCGCTTGTGTTTAACAGTCATTTCTGGTACTCGAGAGGAATTCCAGTGTGGTGTACTCAGTGGTCAGCTGAGGTGATCTAGATGAGTAATGTGTGCCTTATTGGGAAACAGCATCATGATCTAGAGGCTTCATCAGCAAACCAGGAAGCACCTGTGCAGCTGAGCGGGGGAGGGACTGTGAGGGGGGTACACGTCCCAGTGAAGGCGGCCTATTGTGTTTCGCTTCTTTTTATAAAGTACATGAAAAAGGGACATTCTGAACAGGAAGCTATTTGACGCACTCACATACCATACTAATGCAGTTATTGTTGTTAACAGATAACAAAGACTCTTCAAGCAACGAATACAACACCCAACATGTATAAAACAACTTTTTATTATTCTATATTGACATACGATCATATATATCAGGACTTTTCATTTTGCATAAAACAAGCATGATTTCATTTTCTATTATTTGGTTCTAATAACAGCCATTAAATGTCTACGTCAGTGGAAGACAGCAATGAACCGAAGAAAGAAGAGACACAAATCTATTGTAGGAGAGATGGAAATTTGTGATTTAATTTCTGTAAAACCTCAGTGACACCACAAACACCTGTTAGAAATGGGTTTTTGTATTTGTGGAACATTAACAGGGGTTTAAGGGAAATTTGTGCCTGTCTGACAAAGAACATGGATGCTAAATTTAGACAGTCTCATCATCATGCTCCCAAATGACTTTTCCTCTTTGTTTGGCTGATTTGAATTTAGAAAGAAAAACACTTGACTAATAGAACAATTGGCAACAACTGACCGACCATTACATACCAAACTGGTGAGGAGTGATACATTCCAATTAAATGAGGAAATAAGAAAACATAGAAAGAAAAACAGTGATTGATAATAAAAAGAATATAAAAAAAAGAATTAAAAAAAAACAGAAAAAATGTCAGCTGTGTTTATCAGAATAACAAAAAAACCCACATCAAATAGGAAACATATTTACAGAGTAACATGTAGATTAACATTTTAAACATATAATTTTAACATTAAATGTAAAAGGTGAATGGACTGCCCATAGATCTGCATTGTTTTCTAAATCCACCAGGACTAAACTGGGAGACAGTTAGGGTTCAGTGTCTTCAGTGTTTTGTGAGAACACTTGGACAATTGTCAGAGCAAGGATTTAAACTGCCAACCCATTGGTCACTGAACAACCCACTCTAACAACTGAAGCAAAGCCACCTGTTATTTTCCAAATTTAAGATATTAAAACTTACATTTTTAGTCCTTTATTATTTTTTTTATAGCAAATAGGCTGTTATTTTAACATTGTGGTCTTTCATTTAAAAGCCACCACATTGTTTTTCAATTTACAGTTTTATTTTCTCAAAACTATAGAAATACATAATTTCTACAGGAGATCATTTACAAATCTGGTTTTCATAATGTACTTTTCTGTAAAAAAAATTATATATATATATATATATATATATATATATATATATATATATATACATATATGTATATATATATATATATATATATATATATATATATATATATATATATATATATATATACAACCCCTCTCAAATAAATACATTTTCTTGTATTTTGTCTGACATTTTTTATGTTGCAATTTTACTAATTTTGCTATTAATGCAGGTTTTGCAGTGTACAGTGGTGGAGAATGAAAAAAGTTCAGAAGGAAGAAAATGTCTTTATTCAGATTCCTCTTTCCAGATGACTTTCTAACATGGATAGTAATTCAAATTAATGCGGGAATTATTTAAAAGTGATTATTCACATTTTCTAAACTTGTTAAGATGCAATAAACAAAGAATAACTGTGACCTCAGTCAGCCAGGATGTAGAATTATTGTAGGAAAACATTGACTTTACTGAGATCAGCAGTCACTCTATGTTATTCTCCAGACAATAGAATAGTCTAATAAAACAATAGTATTATAGTAATATTTCACATATTTTCTTTGTTTTGTTTTTTTTTAATAATAACAGATATTTCAGGTGACCCCTGGCACATGTGACCTGAAAACACCTGCCCTCATAGGACTGTCTGTGTGTAAATACTGTTGTAGACATGGTCACACAGTACTAATAGCCACCTACAGAGGTCTGTGTTAACAGGATTGCAACTGGTAAAACCTGCCCACTTCCTAAACATGTTAAGCATACACACAGGCACTAATAAACTAAAGCAATCCTGGTAGACAGATACATTTGAGCTTAGCCATGAAAGAGGTGATGGGGAGATATGAAAGAGGAAAGGTGTGCATGGAAAGAAAAAGCCAGTGTTAGAGGTGGACTGAACAGCCATGGTGGTCAATGGAAAACGCATCATGTTGATCTGGCTTGTCTGTGTCCTTTGTTGTTATTTACCACTGACATTAACAAACCCCATAATGAAATGAAGGCTCAGAACCGGATGGTGGGCCTCCCCGCTCATCAGCCATGATGTCACAAACCCAGATTAGACTGGACCATATGGCACGCTGCCTGCTGTCCCGATAATCCTCCGCCTCCATCCAGGCATGTCTCCACCAAACCTAACCATGTCATTTATCACAGGGGTTCAAGCTTAGTAACTTAACACCCACTTATGATTGTTAAAAACCAATCCATTTGTTCTTCTTCTGTTCTTTCTCTTCTGTATTTTTCTAGTCAGCTTCCCATTAAGACATTTTTTTTTAAATGTCAGTTGACTCTTGAACACTTGTAATGTTACTATTTACACTCAAAATTACTCATATTTACAGACTTCACTAATTATGTACAAAGTTAAAAAAAAATAATAAAATAACTGTCTACCACAAAATATACAACACCTGTTCAGTAAACACCAGGAGGGTTATCATTAAAGAGGGAAACGCTACTTTAAAGTCATTAAAATCTGTACAAACAGGAAAAGATTTTACATTTCATTATGTGGGGTGAGACTAGTTGCAACTTGGGAAAGTGAATATTTAAAAACTAGTACAGAAGAAGGGGTGAGACAAGATATGTTTTGACTTCTTCATACTCCTTTTTGAACATGTTGTTGTATTTATTTGCTGTTTTTATTTTGTCTTGTTTTGTATTTGTTTTTTGTTTTTGTTCAAATAAACTTTTTCAAATAAACTATCTATCTATCTATCTATCTATCTATCTATCTATCTATCTATCTATCTATCTATCTATCTATCTATCTATCTATCTATCTATCTATCTATCTATCTATCTATGGCACGACGTTTGCTTCACTGTCAGTCTGCTTGCTAATCTTTTGTTATAATTTGAACATAATACCGCATCAAACACAATATGATGTATTGCATATTTGTTGGATGAATTTCTCCAAAGAGACATTTAATTAATTCAAATAAGCTTTTTAAGTATGATTTATCCTGTGAACTTGTATTAAATTCTAAACAGGAAGTTTTAAATCATGAAAATGCTAAATGGACATGTGGTTGTGATCGCCAAAAACTCTGATTCACTCATAAACAAAACTCTAGCACAGTTTTGAGTTGTGTCTTAGGATTGATTGCATGTCATGTGCAGTGTGACATTAAAACCAGTTAACTAATTTGGAGGATTAGGATTATACAGTAAGGGATACTAAGCTGGTTCACTGGCCTATACATGGGAGTAAGTAGGAGCTCCAGGTGGCTTTTGTCAGCTCAGCTCTTCACAGTACTGAGAAGGCTTTTTAAATGGAAAACAGAAGTACATAGGAGTAATAACAACAACAACAAAAAATCACCTTTGGGGGATTTAGTTGACCTACTTATTGATGAGCTTATGTGTGACCATGTGGTAACATTTTTCATCTTCTTTGTCTGTCATTGAAAAGTTAATCCTTGGTGATAGGTGATGGGGGTTGTGCTCTGTGTTTGCATTTTCATTTCCGGTAACATGCAGTCTACATGCAGTGTGAATAAATTTGACAGAACCAGAGATCTGAAAACCAAAAGAAATGTATCCAAGAAATATCAGGAAAAATACTGTTAAAGTAAGTAGTTAGTATAAGCATTTTAATATAGATATTTTGGGGACTTGTTGTATTACTGCTTTAAGGTGTATGTTGTTTTTACTGCTGTCAATTCTTAACAATGAGCTCATATTGATGTGTGAAACTATCATATTTTACAATGGAAAACCCAAAGGGGGTTTTAAATAATTTATTTAAGAATGAGGGAAATTTTCTCAACCTATGAATGAACACATCATTTTTCTGTACATCAAAAAAAAAAATTCAGAACCAGCACATTTGGAGATGTGTCGTTTTCACTGGATAGGATGGAAATAAAAAAAACTGTAATCTGACTTGTTGCTGATGTGGCCATAATCAGGATTTTTTCAAATACCAAGCTCAAATACCAAGCTCAAATACTGCAATACATCTTATTTGACAAAAAATTAAAATAAAAAAGTTTGAATTTCTTCAGCAGTTATTTCTCTTCATCTCTATTTGTTATGTCTTCTTCTGCTGCCTTTGTCCTATTATTATTATTATTATTATTATTATTATTATTATTATTATTATTATTATTATTATTATTATTATTATTATTATTATTATTATTATTATTATTATTATTATTATTATTGTCGTCATCATTATAATGCATGAATGATTCAGGTTACTGGTCTACACCATTGGCAATAAATTCCTATGATTGGGATGCTTTTATAAAACAACTGTTTTAGTTAAGTAACTTAGTTAAATCCACCCACTGCATTGTAGACTGTGCTAAACAAACCACAAGATGTTGGTTGTATTTTACCAGATGTAACACTTGTCACATTTACATGATGTTTTTTTAATTCTGAATAAATGGTTCAGAATTAAATAATTCAAATATTCTCCCTTCTGTTTACTTGAAAGTGTCTTATTTGTAATTCCGCTTAACATCTGGGGGTCAGGAAAGGGTCTTATTTGACAGAAGGTGCGTCCACATTGCTAGGTCTTTTGTCATCACGTCGGAACGAGCATGTTCTGAATTGTTTTTGAATGGAATAAAGCATCTACATGCTAGTGGAATAAAGTTATTAAACAGGCAACAGTCAGTCAACAAAAATCCTCGGGCCTCTCCTAACATTTATTGTGAAGTGTTTGTGCCGACTGGAAAACTAAAGCCTTTCTATGGTCAAGTAGCTTCAACTGTTGTTACTTGAAATGCTAATTAAAATTGTACTGAGGATCATGCAGGGGTAGACTATGGACTGTCACTGCTTGGCGTGTTGTCAAAATGTACTTACCTTCTTCACATTTTCTTTTCTCCTGGCCTTCTGTTAGCTTTTCAAAGCTTAGTTTGGTTTGCATCAGATTACTGTTAGTAATAACATAGTCATATCAATAGTTGACTATCGCAAGGCTGTGTAATATTAGAATGTTTACAATGTTAGCTAGAGTTGGATATTCCAGTTTTGTTTTCAAATTTTATTTTTAGGCAAACAAATGACATTTGTGGGCGGCACAGTGGTGCAGTGGTTAGCACTCGTCCCTCACAGCAAGAAGGGCCCTAGTTCAATTACCACACCAGACCTTTCTGTGTGGAGTTTGGATGTTCTCCGTGTGTTTGCATGGGTTTTTTCTCTGGTTTCCTCCCACCATCCAAAGACATGCACTGATAATTAGTTAATTAGTTAATCTAAATTGCCCATAGGTATGAATGTGAGAGTGTTTGTCTATATATGTTCAGCCCTGACATGAACTGGTGACTCATACAGGGTGTACCCCCGCCTTCACCCATTGCCTCATTAGGCCCCCGGTGACCCATGTGACCCTAGTGAGGATGAAGCGGCTTCAGATGACGAGATGGGACAAATGAGATTTGCCACTGAACAAATTCAGATCGATTTTCATCATATATTATGATGAAGATGATGATTATTATTATTCATAGTAATTTCACATTTCTGAGTGTAAAAAAAAATTAGAGGGTAAAACTAAGGAGGTCATGACCTTGGGATCCTCAATGGTGATTACAGGCCTGGTTATTAAAGCTGTTGTGTAGATGGCCCTATATTCAATTTGATTTCTTTTCATTTTATGTCCCTTGATATTTTAAGACCACAAAACAAAAGCACTGAATTGTACAGAACTTAACACTGTGCCCTTATGTATATAGTTTTTAAAATAGATAATACTATAATATATAGCTATTATAAATCTTATATTTATAATTACTAGAGAAAGAATATCTACCACCAAATAATTCCTTGTATGTGTTTACATATTACGTAAATAAAGATTATGTTGATATTACATTCAATACATTTTAGCACATATATATTTTTATGGGTTTTTTTTATTTTGTTGTATACAAGTGTCTTATTATTATTATCATTACATGCTGCCCAAATTGCCCCCCGTTTTTAATATCTGGGATATTTTTCGTTTATATATATATATATATATATATATATATATATATATATATATATATATATATATATATATATATATATATATATATATATATATAACGATCTAAATTTCTACCATGACAATTCAGGGTATGGTAGTGCTGTTGTAATCATTTTTCCATTCATTTGTATTTTATTCATCGCTCTTAGGGTATTTTTAATGCCCTCAAATGGCCACTGAACACGAAATGGAACCTGAAAATGAAAGAGCAGGTGTAGGGACTCAGGACACGGTGTGAGTAATCGTTGATGAAAGCACACAGAGCCGCTGTTGAGGACGTTTTACTTACAGAGACGGGGGTGGGGCGGAGTCAGAGCCCAGTCATATTTGTGGGCAGGTGTCTTCGCTGCGATCACGCCTTGTCACTGTCCATATATGGTTCGTGACGTCATTCGCCGGAGGTTCCATTCACTTAAAACTGATCGGCCGGGATCCCCTTGGAGGAAATGTAGGCACAGAAGCGCATGGGACTTCTCGTTCGTCCGTATCCGCTCATTTCAGGACTGATCTAGTTCGATTCTTTAGGCAATAATAATAACTCCTAGGTGTCAAAAATGAAAGTCTCCAGCATAGACTGCCGGCGTCTGCGGAAAATCATCAGGAAGGAGAGTGGGTGCTGCCTTATTGTGGATTGCCGACCTTATTTCTCTTTCACGAACTCCAATATTAAAGGTTCTGTCAACGTCAATCTCAACTCCGTGGTGGTGCGGAGATCCCGGGGAGGACCGGTGCCTCTGCAGTTTGTCATCCCAGATGAGAGAGCCCTGTTTCGGCTGCGGGAGGGGAGCATATCTGCTATCATAGCTCTGGATGACCGGACGTCCCACTGGCAAAAACTGAAGAAAGACAGTGTAGCACAAATAGTAATAAATACTCTATCTCACCTGACAAGTGGAGCGAACATCTGTTTCCTTAAAGGTAAGTACTTTGATGATTTAAATTGTTTTAGATCAGACATATGGGTAAATTCCATGAATAGGCTATATAAATATAACCTTACCTCAAAACATGTACGCAAAGGGTTAGATTAGATTGGATAATAATAGAAATATGCCATAAAATGACAAAAATATCTTTTAAAAAAGTAGTTTATCTTTAATTATCCCCAGAGAAAACTGATGTCAACACTCATCAGTTTAATATCATGTGTTAATAATACAGAAACCTTCACTATGATCAGACCTTCCGCGTGTATTTTGTCATTTCTTACGACATGAACCTGCTGATTATGTTCCATTATAGTGTTCCTGATAGTGTTAAGACCTAGTCATATTTCCTTATTTATCCTTCTCGCCTGTGTTGAGAACAGACCACAGTTTCTCTCACTTCTTGGAGTGATAAATGTCCTGTGTGCGTCAACGGAGCGGATGAGTCAGTGCGGTAGAAATTCGTAGTTCAACGACTTTTATTGAGAAAAAGAGAGAAGAATCTAAGAGATTAAACCTAAAAGATATAGCCTATATGAATGTCCTGAGTGATTTCTTTTGTCAGAAGAATTCTTTGGAGTCGTGAGGATGTGTTGACACGCATCCACTTCCGTCTGTCACCTCTGTGTCCTCAGGATGTTGGCCTAAAAGGATTACCGGTCTGAGGGCTCCTCTAATTAATTACGCTTTTATAATCAGGTTATAAATGCTATAATCTGGTGCTAAAACGGTGTCATAAACGCTGACATTTCACAAGATCCGTGTGAATGTACTGGGATGTAGGCTATGTGGGATTATACTTTATTTATCACAGTAGTATTCATGGTCTCCTTACACTTCTTTCAGGCGGATATGAGAACTTCCACTCTCAATACCCTGAACTTTGCACTGAGGTGAAAACCATCGACCAGAACGGAACTGAAACCGAGAAACGAGTCAGCAGCCACAATGAGAAGCTGTCTCACCACAAACCAGATTATGATCAGGTATGGAAACACCCAGAGTACAACACCTATAGCTCTGACATCCACAGCAAGAGTGTATTTTTAACCTTAACCAGAGGGGGAAAAAAACATCAACACTCCCCTGCTGACATCAGAGCATTTTATATCTGGCATTGCTCCCGCCTCTTATATTTTCTAAATATATATTATCTGACCTTCACCATTAACCCCCACCCTTTTATTTGGTTCAAAAAGAAAGAGGCCACTCGCTGCTGTCCAGTTGACAGCAAAAGGCCTCGAGAAAACACACACTTTTATCTCTGACCTTTCCTGTATCTCCAACAGAACACATAGGAAACAGGGGAAAGACCATCCTTTAATATAGGAGTCTATGAGGGGAAATCCATCCTTTCAGTTTCTAGCATGTATATTTTGTCTACAGATAAAACTAATGCTTTGTCTTGGGTGGATTAACTGAGAAATTAATATTGTAGTTTATCTGCAGTCAGGTGTGAATTGATATTGTGTAATTCTTATCTAGTTTGTTTACATCGCTGTTTTGTGTTTTTTTTTCAGGGTAAACCTGTCGAGATCCTGCCTTTCCTCTACCTCGGTAGTGCCTACCACGCCTCCAGACAGGACTATCTCAGTGACCTTCACATCACAGCCTTGCTTAATGTGTCACGCAGGGACCTGCAGCCAGCAAAGGGCCACTATGACTACAAGTGGATCCCAGTGGAGGACAGCCACATGGCTGACATCAGCTCGCACTTTCAGGAGGCCATACAATTTATTGGTGAGTGGAGAGGATTGAAAATAAAGCCTACAATTGCTCCAAGTTGGAACTAAAGCAACTGGGATCAACTCTTGAATGTTATTTTTGGATGACTGAGATTTCGTTCAGAGATTTCTGTCTAAATTTGTAGTTGCCACAGTAGGATTTTTTTCTGCATTCTTATCTTATGAAGAAGGTGATTCATCCAGTTCAGTGCCCAGAGTATCCAAACTAGCTTCGAAAGAAAATAAATATACAAAAGACTGTCTTTAACACCTGTATATTTTTGGTGCATCTTGTCACAAATTCACAAGCTGAGTAAGGTAATGGCAATAAAGATGCTTAAATTGGTGTATTTATTTTTGAAATAGTTCCTTGGTCTTTGAATAGCCCCCACTTATCACAGCCTCTCGCCTGATGCCATTCACAAATAGAGGGCTAAAAGAGACCCAGCTGTAATCAGTTTAACTTGATCGACTGCTTTCAATCCCCTGCCAACATATCCAGCCAGTCTGCTTTCATTCAGGATTTGCTCATTTCCCCTCTTTGACCTTCCTCTCCCCACACCCTCCCATCTTAACTATGCCGTCACTGCCTCCAAGGCTTAATCTCAATGGCTTACTCTGTTGGGTGTGGCCAGCCAGTGTGAAAAGTGGGTGAGCTGTCCGTATTTAGTAATGGCTGGGCGGGGAGTTTGGGGGCTTACTGACACAAACACACACATGGTTGTTTATGATGGTTGTGGGTGGGTGGGGGTGGGGGGTAAAATCCAGATGACTGACACAGAATTAGACGGTAGTTGTCGGTTGCTTGCAGGTGAGAAGTACTGATGTCAGCAGGGCAGTGAATGTGGAAGAGAGACTGTTTTAGAGGGAAGAAGTGCTCGATAATAGCACTGGTAATATGTGTACACAATGTGCTGTCTATTTATAGCCAAGCATAACCAAGGACAAAGCTCACTAGCAAGCAGCTTGGCTGACCAGTGGTGGGTGGCAGCTATCATTGCTATTGTGCATTGTTTGGTGATGCAGCCTACATTCAGGTTGTCTCTCTGCAAGCAGGCTGTTATATAAGACAGTTAATACTTTCCGTGGCAGCTTTAACCTACATTCAGGGACAACCTACAAAAATCATTGACCATTCTAGGTGATTAGAAATACACTGCAACACAAATCCTTCTCGTGTCTCAACTGGTTCATCCAAAAGTCTGAATCTGAGAACGTCATAAGACGAAGAGTGATACACACTGTTTGGGGGGGTGAGTGTTATAACCACCTAGTCTCCAGCTAGATAGCATGGTCATTAACACCCCCAGTGCTGCTGTCAGTACTTTTTGTCGACTATCTCTTCTCCCTCATTGCATCCTCCACTCCAGATGGGAAGTTCATGATTCATTCATACAGTTTGTTGAGGATCAGAGCTGTCAGAAATCAACATTGTTCTTCGGCAGCCCTCAGGAGCTCATATAAGTGGCCCTTGATATTCCAATTTAATTGCTGGAGAGGAATGTGTAGGTGTCTGCTGTGGCTTTGTTGAAGTTTGTGTCTGTTGGTAGACCAAACTTACACAAGCAGACAGAAAAAGAGACATGTAGGTGTCTGAGGTAGCTCTACAAATTACAAACAATTTCAAACCACATTGTGAGTAACACTTATACAGATGAGAGAATGGACATTATTGTGCAGAGCAGATTCACATAAGTATGTAGGAGTGCTGCAGCTGTAAATTAAAGCACAAATCTATGTACTAGTGAACTCTACAGTAGCACCCAGCGCCCCCACAGCAGTGTAGGAGAAAGAACATCTCATGCACAGCTGCGCTTTGTGACTCAGATAACATTTCCAAATCTCTCTATGAAAATGAAACTAGAATAGAATATACATTTCTGGTTCTGTAAATGAAGTGTACGATGTAGACACAGTTAGTGTTCCTGTTTGTCCAATGCGTACTGCTATGTGTGCATGTGAGAAACCAGTACAAATTTATACAAGCCTTGATGTGTAAGAACATTAAGTACTGAGGAGGTGCAAAGAGTAAGCAATGATTAAACCATAATTTTTTTTTTTTTTTTTCTGTGATGTTGATTGTTTTAAAAATCCCTTATATGCTTGATTATATTATTTTCATTACTGGACTAAACTGATACATTTTGTAAAAGATGTAATTAATTAAGTCTGTTCCATTTCGTTACTAATCAATAATTTTGGCTTCATCTTGTCATTTTAGATCACGTGAAGCAATCAGGGGGAAAGGTCCTGGTCCATTGTGAAGCAGGCATCTCACGTTCCCCTACAATCTGCATGGCATACATCATGAAGACGCAACAGTTGCGACTAGATGCCGCCTTTGACATCATCAAGCAGCGTCGGGCAGTCATCTCACCGAACTTCAGCTTCATGGGTCAGCTGCTGCAGTTTGAGTCAGAAGTCCTCTCCACAGCCCCAGCGCATGCAGCCACACCTGAACCAGCTACACCTTGCGCCCCGGAGTCAGCCTCCTTTTTTGCCAATGACTTCGCCACCACCTTTAACACCAAAAACTTTGAGCCTCCTGTGTTCACCCTCCCTACCTCTTGCCTGCAGTCCCCTGTTCACCACCAGTTCAACCTGAGCCCAATAACTGCACTGCCTTAAAATGAACTGTGACTGCTTGTAGTCTTACTTGAAAAAATAAGAAAATAATACTCTGTGTGCCTGGTGTTGAAACCAGCAGAGCAGATACACTGGAGATCAGCAAGAAAGAAAACTAAAGAAGAAGTGTTATGGAACTTAAGTCCTATAGGGACTACATACAATAATGCTGTTTTCCTGTCTTCTGAACTGGTGTGATGAAGCAACACAGCACAGTGATAGCCTAAACTGCAATATACATGCCTTAGGTTGATATTGTGATTGGCCTACTGTCTGGCATTTAAATAATTTATTTGAAAATTACAGTCTGTCTAAATTTTTTAATAATGTGGATGTTTATGTGTGTTGAATAAATGTTTTCACCACAAAATCAAGTTGTGTAATGGTCATTATACTACAGTGTATACTGTATATTCTAGGCATCACAAGCCAATACCTTAAAATAAATTGTAAGAGGATGTAACTACAAATAGAATGGAAGTACTTTATCGATCCCACAATTTGGAAATTGCTCTATAACAACAGCAGCATTCACATACTCAGTAAAACAAAAAGACAAAATGAGGTGCAAAACAAAGGTGTAATGGCATATTAAGTGTAAATACAGATAACTGCAGAGTAAAGTGAGTAAAGAACATAATTAAAGTATTACTTACAGAAAGTGTATAGAGTTGACAGAAATAAAATTAGTGGTTATTAATTGTACAATGTGATGTCTTGTGGGAGGAAGGATTTCCCATATCTGTCTGTATGACAGGCAGTGTTATTGAAGTAATAGTACTTCACCGCTGTACTCAAGTATGTTTTGCTAGAATTTGTACTTTACTGAGTATTTAAAAATTCGGTTTATTTTCACTTTTACTTTAGTAAATTTTCTAACTCAATTTCATACTTCTACTCTGAGACATTTTTTAATACACAGTATCATTACAAAATAAAGTAATTTTTGTCTTTTCATTGTCAAGATTGCAGGTGGTTGTAAAAAAGTCAGGAAGATGCCACTGGGCCTAATCACGTAATAAGTTAAAACAACAGTTCACACAGAACTTGTCAGTAAACAGCAGATGTGAACAAAAGTGTAATATTGAAAAATCTAACTACCTTTGGTTGTTATAAACATTTAGTTTTATTTTTGTTTCATTACATGAATACATTTAATTGTAGATTACTTGATATACAAGTAGATGCAGTAAATGCTAGATACTTAAAAACTAACTTGAGTATCATTTCAGTTGGTTGCTTGAACTCCTACTAAAGTATTTTTTTGGTTGGGTATCTGTACTTCTACTCAAGTGTGACCTTCCAGTACTTTATACAGCACGGTATAAAGTCTGCGAATATATGTAGCAGTAGATTATTGCAGAAACAATGCTGCTTGTTATGACTGATTTTTCAATTGAGATACAAGTCACAGTTTTAGTTGAAATTCTGTTTTACAGCCATTTTCACTGAAAATAATTTATACAACGTGACGACTCCACCCCCACACACACTCATTTGTTGTCCAACCCAACTAAATTAATAGACAGACTACAACTAAACTAAGACACAACAGTGACACCTGCAGTGACCTAGAGTTGGCCATTTGTCACAAGAAATAGCCAGGAGGTGTCTTGCTTATATTCACTTATCATAAGACTGTGAAAAAGTCCTGATCTGGTGTTTACTCATATAATGTATGTAAACATTAGTTTGGCATGGGTGCATTCATGTTTATGTAATGTCAGATAGATTAAAAACACCAATAAAAAAATCCAATTTTAAACTGATGAACAACGTCATTTCTATATATAATGAATATGTATTGTCTGTTGAATACATGCACATTATAGTTTTGGTAAATTAATATTGTGTCGAATTGAGTTAATGTATTTCTTTCTTGACATAGATTTTCTTCGGTGTTTGGCGCCTAGAAAAACTGCTGGCTGGATTATACCAACTGCAGTAATAGGGGGTTCAATATCAAAGGACCAGCATAAGCGGTAGTTTTTCCGTCTACACATAGAGTCATGACATACATATTAAATATAAAACACTTGATTTACTATAACAGCGTTGAAGTACACATTAGTGTATTTCACTAAGAGATAGTGTTAGGTGTATGTTTATTGGTTTAAACCTGTTTTAAGATAATGGAACCTTCCGTTTTATCCCGCCCCCGCCGCCATTTTCCATGTTATTCTCTTTTGCTTCACCGTGTTTCCTCAAATATTTAATGCAGAAATATTAATTAACCTTCAAGGTTTTGGTTAATAAATTCCCAACTACTCCAGGTTAGTGGAGGGGGGGAGTTTATCTCCAAATTCAGCCGTGAAGACGCAGTACTTTGACCGCCATGTATATCAAACAGGTAAGCTAGCGGCAGCCGACTTGTTGGTGTTGCAGACTGTCAATGGCCTGGTTACGATTTTGCCTTTTAATTGTGTCTAAGTCTAGATTTTGACACACGTTGCAATGTAAATACCGTTACGGGCACAAAGCAGAAGACTAACGTGCAGTTATGGGGTAGGTCGATACTGCTAATTGGCGGTACTAATGTTTGTAAACCTTGTGAACTGCCCGCCCCCTAGACCAGTGAGCTAATGCTAGGGCTAAAGCTAGCATTGAAATCGTCACTTTTTTTGTTACTTTTTCATTGCTGCAACATTCGGCGATTCGTTTCATCCCCTGATATTTTAAGTGTGAAGTCGTGCAACGTTGTGGCTGTCTAACTACGAATTAGTCTGCCGTTAGTGATAAACATTTAAGCTTTTAATTATCTGAATGAACACTGGGGCCCCGTGGTCCATTATACATTTGTTGCTACGTCTGCCCAGCACGAGAAGGAAGCATGTTGAGTTTTGTGTTATCTCGGAAAGACATCATCACCTAGATAAGTTGTCAGCGTTTTATTCAGCTGAAGACTGTCATGAATGTGCTGCTTACGGTGGTGTTTTGGGTTTTACGTAGGTCATTATCCAAGGGTTCCGAAGTTACAGGGACCAAACAGTGGTAGACCCCTTTAGTCCAAAGCATAATGTCATCGGTGAGTATGTGCTTACATTTTAGCTAATTCGAGTGCTTCTGTATTCTTCAGTTGTGCTGATGTTGTAAATGTTAAATTTTGATTGGGAATTATTTCTGTCACTTAATGTGCTCTCTAATTTTACAGTTGGACGAAATGGGTCAGGAAAAAGTAACTTCTTTTATGGTATGGAGGTTTAAATTAATTCTGTTATTCATTCAGCAGTTATTATTGTATTGGTTTTCCTCTCAGGTAAAGACGTTATTGTTTTTTTCTTCAGAAATTAAGTTATTTCTCTTTTCCCTTAGCCATCCAATTTGTGCTCAGTGATGAGTTCAGTCACCTTCGACCTGAACAGAGGCTGGCCTTGCTTCACGTAAGTACAGGAAAATTTCGGCATCTACTTACTATTTTTACTGACTAGTTAGTGAATTAAATTTAAGAATTTGTTTGGTCGGCCTGTATAACTAAAAAAAACAAACATAGAATGACAAGCTCCCTGAGAAAATCACCTATTGTGGAAAATATTAAACATGCCCAAAATGATTAATAAATTTTTACCTTAATTCATTCACTGCCTCAAGATTAACTGGCATTTTCCTTCATTGTTATTATAGGAGGGAACTGGACCCCGTGTCATTTCGGCCTTTGTGGAGATTATATTCGACAACTCTGACAACCGACTGCCGGTAAGATTACAAATGCATCATATTACAGGGTTTAATCTTGCTAAGCCTGGTGGTAGAACTTTTAGGGAAGCGCACCAGCAGATGTATGTGTTATTGTGAGACATTTATTAATGATACTTTTACAAACTACAGAGTCAAACTGAAGGGCAAATTGTGTTTTAATGCAAAAAATGTCATGCAATGGTCACATTTAAAAGTAAAATAAATTAATAATGTCAATCAAGTATAAATGGTGAATTTCAACATTATGACTAGATAGATGTGCATACAGGTACAACAGCAATAACAACTTTCCTTGGTCCCAAGAGGTTAAATCTGTTGTGAGCCATGTCAGAGACTAATTTCTGTCACCATTTGGGACAGACAAAATATTCTATTCATAAACTGTATGGAAGCGTGTACGGTAGTCACATGGATCGGTCTTTTCTGACTTTAGCCATTTAACTGATGGACGCTAATCATCATATCAGTACTTTTTTCACTGTTTTTCAGTTTATTACATTTACTGGGCTTTTGAAAAAAAAAATCTGAGACTCATCTGTTTGACATTTAGCGTTTGGCAAAGTAGCATCTAATTTCAAAGTCAAATAACAATGAAACAGGTCTTAATGATTAATATTAAGACTCACCATCAACGAGTGTACCGGACATGTGACAGAAGTACAGAGTCCTGTACGGTCCACTTTTCAAACCCATACCTGTATACATTAAGCCCAAGTTACCGAAACACTTTATCAACCCTGGAACTTTTAAGGGCTTTATTTTTTGCTAAAACAAATTGTCAATGCTGGTGAGTGACATCTGGGGCTGGATATAAAGCTCCTTCAAAATAAAACCAACCTGCTGTTGATCAACCATGGATCCACAGTTTCATCCATGAATCTGCTTTTATTCTATCACTTCCGTGTCCACTACCCACTCACATTTCCTTTAACTTTACATGTGCGCATACCCTGAAAAATCAGCAATGTTTGGAAGCTGTAAATAACATCTTTCATCACTAGATTTAACATGCATTTAATTTCTTTAAAATACAATCGTGACTCTTTTAGCCTGGCGGGGGGCAAGTAAAGTATGGCAGCCCGTCGGGCTTATAATGTACTGGGGGAAACCCTGATATTTGTCTTATCACTTAATTATAGAATATAGATTGATTTGTCATCTTAATCAGTGCTAGTGGTGAGTTTTTCAACCTATTGGTAGTTGCTTTAAAAATTGTATGCATTTTTTTTTACTTTTGTTTAATTCAACAGTCACTTTGATTCCTACTAAAGTGAAAGTAATTAATTTCAAATATGCATAGTGGGTTTTTGGTGTCAAAAGTTTTGAGCTAAGAATATTGGCTTATAAACTAACTTTCAGTGAAACAAGTTGAGAACTCCAAATTCTACCTGTCTTTTTGTGATGAATCTATT
Source organism: Siphamia tubifer (assembly GCA_020466265.1). Taxonomy (NCBI): domain Eukaryota; kingdom Metazoa; phylum Chordata; class Actinopteri; order Kurtiformes; family Apogonidae; genus Siphamia; species Siphamia tubifer. Next base: position 18,908,231 of record CM035783.1, on the reverse strand, counting down.
ATTGTAAGCCTCGCAAAGAAGTCCACTGGTGACCAATATGTAATTTATATTGGCCATGAATTGCAAATGCTAGATCTTGTATAAAAATTAACACCATTATGATTATATAGCATATTTATTAACATTCTGAGCAGACAGGTGGCACTGAAATTAACATAAGTTTGTAATGCTCTTTTCAAAAATCCATTTTCATCTAAATTGCCAGTAGTTGTTATGGCTGCTTCCTGTGCTAATTATTCTGATTAAATTGTAATTTGGCAGGGTGGTACATTTGTAACATCATTATCCAGTTTTACTGTTGCGTGAGATTCATCACTTTATCCGTGTGAAATTTATTTTCCTTCAGATTGACAAAGAGGAAGTTTCTCTTCGACGTGTCATTGGTGCAAAGAAAGACCAGTATTTTTTGGACAAGAAGATGGTGACGTAAGTAATGCTGAAAACCCACTGTCCATGTCCTTGTAATCATAGGAAATAACAACTTGAGTGACTTCATGTAATCACTTGTTGAATGGTGCCTGTGATTGTTGTAGTAAGAATGATGTCATGAACCTTCTGGAGAGTGCTGGCTTCTCTCGCAGTAACCCCTACTACATTGTCAAGCAGGGAAAGGTGAGAAAGGAGGGGATGCTTTATTTTAAACATAATGTTAATGAATAATGTGCTATAAGCACATCAGAATAATAAAGTTTGATAAATTTAATCCTAACATTTTTGATGCAAGAAAATCAGTACACTTTACAGTCGGCTGTTTGATTTGACACTCTATTGTTTCCTGCAGATCAACCAAATGGCAACTGCGCCTGACTCTCAGCGTCTGAAACTACTCAGAGAGGTAGCAGGGACACGGGTGTATGATGAACGCAAAGAGGAGAGTATTTCTCTCATGAAGGAAACTGGTAAACATTATTTTATAGACTGTAAAGACTGCCACTGTTTTTAGTGTTGGATGATGCTACTGTGTTGACTCCCTTTGCAGTAAATTGTATTTTCTTAAACGGTTTCCACACTCTTCATTTGCTATAGTATTTAATTTCTTAGTGTAGTATGTACTTATTTTCATGAGCTTTAGGCCATGTAAGTGAAGTATGAACTGTAAATCTTGCATAGAGTAGTTGGAAAGTGTCTGAAGAGTAATTGACGATAAAAATCCGGGTTTTTTTGTCTGGTCGAAATCATTTATCTTGTAAAGAGTATGTATTCTTGAGTTATTGAAAACAAGTGTCTCAAAGTTATTTTCATATTTAATGTTTGATTGACAGAGGGAAAGCGAGAAAAAATCAATGAACTCCTGAAATATATTGAGGAGCGTCTGCATACCCTTGAGGATGAGAAGGAGGAACTTGCTCAGTACCAGAAGTGGGACAAGATGAGAAGAGCCCTGGAGTACACCATCTACAACCAGGAGCTGAATGAAACCCGTGCCAAACTGGACGAGGTAATAACACAGAGGTGAATGTACTGCATGTTGAAAGGGTTGCAATACTATAAATATATTAAACTTTATCATTACTATCTGTGTGGTGTCATGATAGGATTAAGAATATCATATAAATGCACAATGATTCACTGACTAGTTTTTTTAGATTTCTGTAAACAATCATTTGGAAGTAAATTATAACATAAGACATGCCAAACTGGCAGATTTTGGCTGATGCACTGAACATTTCATTCTTCTGTCAAGAGTTGTATCATTGTTATTTTTAAAAAAATGTATATATATATATTTTTTTTACAGCTATCCTCAAAGAGAGAGACTTGTGGTGACAAATCCAGACAGCTCCGTGACGCTCAGCAAGATGCTAGAGACAAAGTTGAGGTAAAATGTCTTACTGTAACTCAAGTAATATGTAAGGTAAATATGATATGCAAGAACTGAAAATGAGTTGTTAAAACATTGTTGTATATAGAAACTATGATTGAAAACCTAGGATTTTCCTAAACAGTTGTGTTTAAAATATGGGTCATATATGAACATAGAGTAAATGCCATAAGTGAACTACTGCTAACCACTTCTGCTAATATTATCATCTCTATTTAATAAATGAGCCACTTTCTATTTTCTTGCATCTTTTTGACTGAGTGATACATATAGGTTGTTTATTATTTTTGGATACTCTTTTTGCAGGAGACAGAGCGTGTTGTTCGAGAATTGAAGTCCAAGATTTCTGCCATGAAAGAGGAGAGAGAGCAGCTGTCGGCTGAGCGCCAGGAGCAGATCAAGCAGAGGACCAAGCTCGAGTTGAAGGCCAAGGACCTGCAGGACGAGCTGGCAGGCAACAGTGAACAGAGGGTACGGAAGCCTCCCATCTGCGTCACACTGCACACGTGACACTGCACCAACAACACTTTCTCCTGCACTCTCACTGTGTATTAACAAAAAAATGTCAGTTTTTTCCCTATTCTGTTAATCACTATCAAAAATTTTTTTGACTTGGTCTCAGCTTCTTAATTGGTTTAATGTTGATTTAAATAGTTTAAGTGCTATCTCTAAAAAAAAAAAAAAAAGTACATACAGTGGTACCTCAACTTTTGAAATTAATTCATTCCAGAAATGGTTTCATACCGTGAGTTTCTCATAAATGGTCACATTTTTCTTCTTCTTTTTGTTCGCACCATGAATCACTTTCTTTGGGTTCACGATGAATAACAAATATGTACTGTAATAAAGTTTCAATGAGCACAATTGGAAAAACTCACCAAACAGTAACTCTATGATGAATGAGGGTCAAGGGGTCGCGAAAAGCATCATGCGTAGCTCCCTCATAGCCAATGGGATGGTACGTACAGTAATGTACATATTTATGTCTCGGGATTTCATTTCGCAAATTTAATTTTCTTTTGTATTCAGAGACAAAAATTTGACATTTGACTGTGAAACCAGTAATCATAGGCTGTCTACATTTAAGTTGTCAGTGATGTAAGATTTCCAAATTACATAAATACAGAACCAGTAACTGTTGTTATTAAGTTAATAATATTCTGCTGTTGGAATTACTTATTTCAACTGCTGTGGAAAAATTTGACACATCCCCAGATATTTAGTGTTTGCAGTATTATGATTATACTTTGGGAAGCTTTGTACAATTTACAACCAGTACAGGGAGGAACTGGGAAAACACACAGAGGGTGCACCTGTTTGCGTATCAGGCTCTTGACATCACAGCAGCTATACATCCATTTTGGCATGAGGATATGTGCACTAAGCTGGCACAGATCACTCCCCGTATGGCCTCTTGTTTTGTGTTCTTTTCTGTATACATGTGAGTCTGAGCATGATAGTAATCGTCCATAGTTGCTTTTTTGGCTCAGTCTGTGTGTGAGCCATGATGGGTCTCAGGCAACATACCGGCTGGTGGTTGGATTAAGCCCACCTGGCTAAGGCTCGCACTGCATCGGCCAAGAGTTATTGGAGCAAAATGAAAAGCAAGGGAAGCAGAACTGCGTCACTAGCTGTTCATGGTCATGATTTTATCAGGTTCAAGGAAGCTGGTAGTTTCAATAGCGGAGATGAAAATTATGTCCTACGCCATGAAATTGGGTTGATTTACACACGTCACATTCATATAATGACTGCAATTTTTGCTTTGTCAAGACTGAAAATGTCTGAGTGATAAAATTGCAGACCAGGAGGAGAGACCTCAGGACACCTTTCTTACCTATTCGAATTTAGCAATAATGCCAGTTTTTATTTTGGATTGTGAACATTATTCTCCTCAAATGCAGTGATGGTTTATTTTAAATTTGCTTTAAAAAATAATATACATACACTGTTTTATTGTTGTTGGTATTGAGCATGAGCCACAAACTTCATAAAACAGTTTTTGAATCATGTTTTATCTTGAATTCATGTAAATAAAGTAGTAAAAAGTAATAGCTCATCCAAAAAAAAAAAGACCGATATTGATCTGCCCTGTTCTTTACACACACTTGACAGATTACTTTAAAATATAATGATCAATACATCGCATTGGTAGTGATAAACATAACTGATAATTAGACGTGTCCTGATTAGGGGACCTTTGATTTTGAGTGACCGGCCAATCTAAGTCCTGATCCAATACTTCTATAATGCGTTAAAAATGGAGAGCGACTAAACAGAGCCAAGATGTCTCTTTGTTTTATTCGCCTCATTGTTATTAATTTACCCAAGCAGCGAGTGGCACAGCTTATCTGATGAACCCGGGTCAGACAACCCCAACCCCCGTGGCTCACTCCGTGATCTGCGGTGACTAACCGCTTGGTTTGCTTTGATTCTCTACGGCTCATTTTATAAAGTTCCTCCTTTGATCAGTATCTTTGTCTCTTTTTCACACCACTGTTTTTCTCTGGACCGCACTGACACTGCTGTAGCACGAGCTTCCTCAACTTTCATTTCCCCATCTCTTTGCTGCTTCGCTGCCCCCATCTACTGATCCTGTTATTTATTCATTATAATATGTATATAATTTATTGTTATTTCTTTGTATATTGTTCATCAGTACACAAAATTCTATAATTACAAGCCAATAGACATCGATACCAGTGAGTGAGTTAAATGTTGAAGCTGTTTTCGATCACTGATCAGGACATAACATGATTGGATTGGGACTTCTCTACTGATCATCTTGTATCCTAAAATCCCCTTAAATCTAGGTTTACATGTGGACGTATGCAAATTATACTGTTGCTGCTCTTTCAGAAACGCCTGTTGAAGGAACGGCAGAAGCTACTGGAGAAAATTGAAGAGAAGCAGAAAGAGTTGCAGGAGACTGAGCCCAAATTCAACATGGTGAAGGAGAAAGAGGAGCGTGGGATCTCCAGGTAGGGATGACTCATTCCCCTTTGTGCTCTCTGAGGCAGCTGGCCACCAGGCAGAATTGATTCAGTCATTGCATTTTGATAGCGAAATGTCACATGGTATCTGCAAATAGCTGGTCCATGGAGGTTTCTAGTGAATGGCTTGGTGTGATAACTGAATAGAAACATTTAGAGTATTTTTTTCCTCAAGCAAATTTCTCATCAGTCTTTCGTGAACTTCTCTTGTTTCCAAATATTTAACCCCATATGTGGTTAAAATGTCTTTAGACTGGCCCAGGCTACTCAAGAGAGGACAGATCTGTACGCCAAACAGGGTCGTGGCAGCCAGTTCACCTCAAAGGAGGAGAGGGACAAGTGGATTAAGAAGGAGTTGAAGTCCTTGGACCAAGCCATCAATGACAAAAAGAGGCAGATTGCAGCTATCCACAAAGACCTGGAGGACACAGAGACCAACAAGGAGAAGAATCTGGAACAGTACAATGTAAGGCTACTACATTTTTTTCTATTTTTCTTTAGGTTGGGTGAGATTATTGTAATCCGTTTGTGTGTCTCTGTCTGTCTCTGTGTGTGTGTGTGTGTCTGTGTGTGTCTGTGTGTTCCCGCAGAGACATATCATGCTATAACTCAATGAATAGTTGAGATATCATGATGAAATTACACAGGAATATACATATAGCTAATGCGCATCAGATGCAATGATTTGTTTGAGTAAAGGTCAAAGGTCAAAGTCCCCATTAACTAAAAAGTCCAAATGACATTATCGGTTATAACTCAAGAACACACGGTCACAGAACTTTCAGATTTGTACCAAATGATGCAGATGCAATTCTTATAATTATTGTTATCACCTACGACCAGTAGTTTTTGAGATCTCTGGAGGTCAAAGGTGACATGTCATAAAATTAACTTCTGTCACACTGTTTGTGTGTGTCAATTATAGACCTATCACGCTATAACTTAATCAATATCATAATATTACACGCACGGACGCATATATACATATAATGAAATTATCAATATTGTCAAAGGTCATGGTTGCATTTAGCAGAAAGGTCAAAAGCACTTTATTGAGTCGAATTCAAGAATGGGCCCTCATAGAAACTTGAGATTGGCACAAAATAGGGGTGAGATTAGGCATTCTCTGAATACTTAATATTTTAAGGTTGCTCAACAAGATTTGGCTTTCAGATCTTTTTTCAGAAGCTGTTTTATAGAAATGCAGAATGGACATGACAATAGTCCCTTTAAAATCTGGGATTCAGTTTCGTTTTTGCTCACTGTAACTAGTTGTTATCCATCATAAATGAGTTTGTATACATTTCTAAATTGTGAAGCATTATCCACTCTCACCTTTGGCTGAATTATGCCATGATTAATCACCAACAACTCCAACCCCCCCCCCCCCCAAAAAAAAAAAACCAAACAGATTTTTTAAAAAATTGGATATTCATACTTTCTTGGAATGATACCTTACTGTAACTCACAACAGTTACACACAGATATTATGGGTAGTAAATGTGTGAAAATCGGCTTTATTTGTATCTTACAGGTGTGTGGGCCTTTGAGTCAGTTGTAATGAAATACTGAAAATTGGTTTGTTCTAAGGCTTGTAACATTCTACTACAGTATTGGAATACATTGCTATTTTTGTCAAACTTGCCCCATGTTTCTCTTGTTTCCTTTTATTGCAAAAACTATTTTAAATTCACAGTTTTTACATTGTGTTTATTTGTGACATATGAATATTGCTACTAATATGACTTGTTTCTTTAGAAACTTGATCAAGATCTAAATGAGGTCAAGACCCGTGTGGAAGAGTTGGACAAAAAATATTATGAAGTGAAGAACAGGAAAGATGAACTACAGAGTGAAAGAAAGTAAGATCCTCGTTTTCCCTTTTTCCCCTTTTTTTAAAAAAAAATCTCACTTGGGTTGATTTAAAGTTCAGCCATGTGCCATCTGTCATATTTGAGTAAAATTCAGTTTTTGCTGACAAGTAGGGTAAAAAAAAAATAAATAAATAAAATTTTGGGAGAAAAAACACTTCCCTTTACACATAAACATGTATTCAAACCAAACCAATATCTGAGCTACAGACCAAACCACGGGCTGGCTGTACCATTGCACCCCTAGTTAGTAGTGTGCTATCAAAAATTATTTATGCACACAAAAATGTTGTGTGATGGAAATGTGCACGTAATCCTTCACCTTCCTGTTTATTTTGATAGCAGGTGGTCAAATCAAAGAAATACATACTTTTCAAATAAACAACAAGCTTGCCCTTTACTGTCTAATTCCTCATAATTAATCTGAAAAGTGTTTGTGTCTTCTTCATTTTAGCTGTTATTAATTTATTTTTAAATAACTTCTGATTTGCTCCGGTGACACTCTTTGTGAGTGTGTTGGCTGCAGTTTAGCATTTGGTATTAGCATTTGGTATCTAGTGACATAAGTCTAACAGTATGGGATTGTCTGTGTCCATCCAGCTACCTGTGGCGTGAGGAGAACGCAGAACAGCAGGCTCTGGCTGCCAAACGAGAGGACCTGGAGAAGAAACAGCAGCTCCTTCGAGCTGCTACTGGGAAGGTCCTTATCTCTGTGCATGACTGAGTAATTAGTGACTTGCATAACAGAACAACAGGATACCTTATGTTGTCTAAGTACATGTGTAATACCTGTCTGTGAACATGTATATAGACAGCTATTTTTGTAAAACTACTGAACGTGTGCTTAATTGTCTCACATTATTTACCTTTGAGAGGAGAATGTGAAGTCATAATAAATCAAAGTGTACAGATTGTTTTATTTCCTAATTAGAACTGAACTCAGTTTGTTACTCAAATAGTCATTCATCTGCCTTGCTACTGGCAACTTATCATATTTAGCTAAATTTACATATGACTCACTCGTCAGTCTTATCTAGTGCCAACTCTCACTGATTTCTTCTGTAGAAAACATCAATCACACGTCACATCTGCATAATGCTTGTTCAGGTGAAATGGTGTGGATGCCTTCGTGGGCAAATACCCTGTTCTATATTTTTTTTGCTAGTTGTGGGGTTACTCTTACTATCTCCACACTTTGACTCTGCCCTTATTTACCAAAATATATTTTTGGTTCACATAATGCACCGTCAGATTCAGAAATTCTATTATGCTCTGCTTTTTTTCCATTGCAAACTTATGAAATTCTTTCAAACTGTATAGTTTTATAGGTTTTAGGATTTGTAATGCTTTTGTGGCAGGGTTAGGCTGCTTGTTTTGTATTTTTTGCTAGTAGTATTCCTAATATATGTAAGGATTAAATAACCATGCATTGATTACTATAAATATAATAGTAGTAAGGGATATAATATTTTTTCCCCTTCTGCTCCTTTTCCAGGCCATTCTCAATGGTATTGACAGCATTAACAAAGTCCTTGAGCATTTCCGTCGAAAGGGTATCAACCAGCATGTTATCAATGGTTACCATGGCATTGTGATGAATAATTTTGAGTGCGAGCCTGCTTTTTACACCTGTGTGGAGGTGACTGCTGGTACCAGGTGAGGCTTTTTTCCTATTTACACTGCTGTGTCCTTCAGATTATTCTTTAAAGATGTTAATCTTTTATGCTAGTAAGTACATTTGAACGTGTTTCACAAGAGCATTAATACTCTTCCACGATAACGTACTGACAGTATCCTCGACACTCCACACTCACTGCACACATAGGTGTGCAGTGAGTAGAGTACTCCTCATTCCTTTATCATAACTTGAAATGCACAAAGTGTAATAATATATTTTTTTTTCTGCTGAAAATTGTTACTGTTATGATTAAACAAAACAATGATCAGATTTATTTCTTCATACCTCGTTGTTAAACTGAAAGCCTTTATAGATGTGTACTTGTCCTTTTGTCATCGTCATCTTTTTAAAATCTTTATTATTTTGCTGTCTTTCTTGTTCCTTCATGTCCTCCTCTAACTGGTGTTTTTCAGGCTGTTCTACCACATAGTGGAGACTGATGAAGTCAGTACCAAAATACTGATGGAGTTTAACAAAATGAATCTCCCTGGGGAGGTCACATTTCTGCCCTTGAGCAAGCTTGATGTCAGGGACACTGCCTACCCAGAGACCAATGTAAGTACTTTGCATGTATAATATGTATTTAAAGATTAAGAAGTAAACATAAATTGCAAGAAATAACAAACATCAATTGATGTATCTGAAAATAAGCAAATGTATATGGTGTACTAAAGCATCTAGTGTTTCTGTAATGGTAACAGCATTCCGTATTTGTTTCACTATGTACTGTTACTGCCTCATAGGATGCCATCCCCATGATCAGCAAGCTGCGTTACAGCCCCAACTTTGACAAAGCTTTTAAGCATGTGTTTGGGAAGACACTGATTTGTCGCAGCATGGAGGTTTCCACCCAGCTGGCCAGAGCATTCACTATGGACTGTATAACTCTAGAGGGTAAGTTGATCTGCAACACTTATTTAAGTCTGCAGCTCCTCCAGCAAACAAGACAAAAGGACACATGGCAGCCAGTATCCAAAGTGTACCATGTAAATAATACACATTATGTAATTTGACAGATACTTTTAGGTGTTTTTTATTGATAAATGTGTGTAGCATCTACAGTGAAGCTCTCAAAGTAACATTTTCATGACAATAAAAAAGTTTTGGAGTCTCCTTTATACTTGTAATATAGAGAGATGGTAGCACTAATGGTAGTACCTGATTGCTGACATTTTGTGTCAAGCCTTTCTCCAGAACTACTAAGAAGGAAAACAGCCTGTGGAAAATGTTCTGAGTATGACTTGTATCAGTATCTATCTTCCTGTAATTTAGTAAATATTAGGAGGTTTTGTAGACAACAAATGTACTGTAAGTGAGACATGATGAATTGAGCTTTTTCTAGGACACAGAACTTTGCATTCCTTTAAGTGCTTTACAGATCTTGAACAAATGTCGATATAAATTGGGCGACCGTGGCTCAGGAGGTGTAGAGCAGGTCATCCATTAACCAAAGGGTTGGCAGTTCGAATTCTGCTTTGTCCTAGCCAGTCTGTTGTATCCTTGGGCAAGACACTTTGCACTCCTTGCCTCCAGTGCCACTCACACCGGTGTAGGAATGTTTGGTGGTGGTCAGAGGGGCCTTCTGTCAGTTTTCCCCAGTTGCTACAAATGTAGTTTGCCACCACTAGAGTGAGAATGTGGGAGTGAATGACTAACAGACTAATAATATGAAATGCTTTGAGTAGCCAAAATGAGCTATAGAAATCCATTATTATTGTTATTATTATTATTGTTAATAAAGTCTACAAATGGTACATTGTCTCATGATCAATCTTAGGTGACCAGGTGAGCCACCGTGGAGCTTTGACGGGAGGATACTATGACACCAGAAAGTCTCGTCTAGAGTTGCAGAAAGATATGAGGAAAGCTGAAGAGGAACTGGGTGAGCTGGAAGCCAAGCTCAATGAAAACCTGCGAAGGAACATTGAACATATCCTTTTTGTTTAATCATATGAAACATTTGGTTTTCCTGGTAAAGATCTTTTTAAGCAAAGTTTTTGTGCACTCACCAGTTTGCAACATCAGTACAAAGCACAAAAATGGGCTGTTATTGACTGAACAAAACTTTATTTCTAGGTTACAGGCTTTGCTGTGTCTATCTTTTTCCAGTATAATCAAGTGGGATGGTTCAGACCAAAAAGGATAGTGTGAAAGTGCCCTGAAAGGTACTGAGTGTTTCCTCCTTTTAAAGTTGACCATTGAGTGTGGCCTTCATTTAATTACACAGTGATGGCACATAAAGGAGTCAGTATTAAAAGGTGCAATAGCTGCATCAGGATTATCTGCAAGGTTGACTTGAATGCAAGGGGTTTACCTAAGCAGGTCAAGAAGGATTAGATTGTGTTAGGTCATCTTGTCCATAGACATGACTCACTGGTTCCCATTAAAGGAAAAAAAGGGAGATCAGGTTGGATATGGGTTTTTATATGTACCATATGTTTATGGACATAGTGTTTGAACACCTGTGTAATTGTGTGTAGGTTCTCAGAGCCAGTAATAGATTGTGGAATTAGCTTGTGCACCTGGCTATTGCGTATATGTGAGTGGGCAGGGAACATGGATGACTGAGCCGATGACATGGTTCCTGTCCTTCAGTCCTGGAGCGATGAGTCAGAACAGACCAGTTATTTAAAAGTTCACTCCCCGCCTCTGCCCTGTCAATAAGCATGAGGTTACACCGATGTACCGCTCGCTTTCATTGTGTTTTAATTTGCCATCTTCTTTTTGACATTTCTGAAAGTATGGGGACATTGCATTGTGATTCCTAGTAATCATCACGTAAATGCCTATAAGGTTTGCAACCATTTGAATATTTTTTATTCATTAGAATTGGTACCCTCATCAGCTGTTCATGTTTAAGAAAGTGATCAAATTTTTTGTCAAATATTGATTGCACAGGGCAGTGCACTGACTCTTTTATTGGTGGAGCCACTTGTATATTGTTCCTGTATTTGCTCATTTGTTTCTCCACCCTGATGTTTTCTGCTCTAAAAATAATTCTGGTGTTTATTCATATCGTAAGCCATCATGAGTCTTTAGGCAGCTGTTAACTGTAACAGTAGAGTTGTTGAAGATGAGCCAGCGATTACTACACAATGCATGCCATGTTAAATTTCTATCTGACCTGATCACTGCATCAACAATAGAGTTGTGAGATGAAGGCGACCGCAGGTTATGAAGCTAAGTCCTGCAGTTGGTCTCAAGGAAACAGAAGACATGATATGATGGGAAATGCTTGTCCCCTAACATTTGATTGGCCCAGAGTTTTAAGCAGAAATAATCTAATTTAGGTACTTACAAGGTTCCCTTAGGATCTTAAAATTCCTGCATAAATTAAGTTGGTGAATGAACGGAGGTGAATGTGAGACTGTTTACAGTCACAACTTTGACTGTATGAGTGGGGGGGTGTGTATGATGGGTGGAATGTAGGAGTGTAAGCCTATAACAGCTAATTGCATGGCAGATTAATTTTTATAGTATTTTTAAAAAAAAATTAAATAGTTTTTAGTTTTATATAGTTCTTTATTATAGTTTTTTTGTTTTTAGATGTATATGCATTATCATAGAAGACAAGCATATGTAAGGGCATATGTCTGTAGGTTTGTTGTAATTATGGGTGGTTGTATGTTGCTGATTTTCACAGTCGTCTGGAGCAAATGGTTGCACAGGAGTCATTTGATGTCTCTGATGTTCTTGTGTGTTATGTGTTAGCACTGTCTATGCAATAACTTCCCTGTACTCTAAGCCAAATTTCTCCTGAGGGAGACTAATAAAGTCATCTTGAACCTTAAAAGTGCTGAATTTACAAATCATACATACTACATAGCTGATAATAATGCACATTGCAGAGAAAGCTGACTTTGGACACTTTAAGGGATGGCTCAAAGCAAGAAGTAACCATGGGGGAGTACAAATTTAATAATGTCTGGTTGGAGATAAGAGTGGAGGGGAATGTGTTTGAAGCTCGCTACACCTACATAATTAGTGCAGCCTTCGAGGCCTGTTTAACTGTTGCTTGATATTTAGTTTCTCATATTCAATCATTTTCAAAGACTATCCCTTTGAGTTTTCACCCATTTACTCTAAACATGATTCCTTAACATCTTCCTCCACGCATCAACAATGAGATTGATCAACTGATGAATCAGATGCAGCAGATCGAGACACAACAGAGGAAATTTAAGGCGTCCAGAGACAGTATTCTGTCAGAGATGAAGATGCTGAAGGAGAAGAGACAGCAGTCAGAGAAGACATTCATGCCCAAGGTAACCCTGGTTTCTACTGCCCTTCACAGAGGGTTGAAGTGAAAGATCTGTTTTTTATTTTATTTTTTTGCATGATCAAACATTGGAGTTTAAGTTGGTCTTATTTGTCTGTACTAATGCATTTTTTTTTCTCCCAGCAACGTAGTCTTCAAAGTCTAGAGGCCAGCCTCCATGCTATGGAGTCTACCAGGGAGTCCCTGAAGGCTGAACTGGGTACTGATCTGCTCTCTCAGCTTAGTCTGGAGGACCAGAGGCGTGTCGACGACCTCAATGATGAGATCCGTCAGCTTCAACAGGTCAGGATGAAAACAATGCCAACATATATAATCTCCTTGTTTCAGTTACAAATTATGTCTGTGGCACGATACCCTGACCAGGACTTTGGACCAGTCCACCTGAGGTATAAGAATTATTTTACAGATAAATGGTTAATAAATATTTAAATTAAAATCAAAGCTCCTAGTAGCATTGGGAGGACCTCAAGCCTTGGTTTGGTTCATGCCTTCTGTCAATGTCAACACACATTTTGTTGTATATTTCATGTCTCTGACTTTCGTACTGGCCACTAGGGCCCTTTTTATGTACCTAGGTTGCGCTACAGAGCACATTTTAACGCCTAATGGTTTAATTTTTAGATTGTCTTAAAAGAAAAAAATATTACCAGATGTGACATGGATGCCAATTTTGGTGAATTTTTGAGCATGTTGAGATGGTCAAATTCTAATTCAGAAGAGTGGAGTAAGGATAATATAAAAATGAACAGAATACAATCGGGACCTTGCTTTTCAGACAAGTCCCCTCTAAGTCAATGAGTGTAGCCGTGTCTTAACAGTTTAGCTTATAACCAGAAAAAGTAGTTGTGTTTAAAGAAATAATTGATAGGTGATCTTTGACATGTGGAACTTTTCATTCACATGTGCCATTAATGCGGCGGTGAAAAGGTGATACCTTTTGTTAGCGTGATTTCGTTCATTAAGTTATTTCACAATTGGTTACGAAATAACTTAATTTCATTGTCCTGATACTTAATTTCATTGTCCTGACAATGAGAAATAAAATCTTGAATTTAGGGTAGTAGACATTTTCATTTGTTTATTTATGTCCAGTGGAAAAACATCCTTCTGTATGTGTACTTCTGACAATACACTGGTATCCTACATTTTTTTTCTGTTCACCTCTCCCTCATAGCAGCTGTGTGTGGGATGTTCCTGTGATCCAGTTTTGCCCCCTTTTTTTTCTGTTTCACTGCCAGCTGCTCTCAGCTCTCACCTCAATGAACTCTCAGCCATTCTCGCTGTTATTCATTGCGCTAGATCTCCGCCCCCACAGCTCAGAGCTTTCCATATTTAGCTCTGCTGTATTGGTCCTGTAAAATGTTTGCAAGGTAGCACGTAACAGTTTGATTTTCATGAATTATTGTTTATATGCCACTGACCTAAATGTGTTTGTAGTTTCAAATGTTTTCAATGCTGCTTTTCTGCAAAGCTAGAAAGTAAGGAACAATACGTGCCTGCAAACTGCAAAATCTTTTTTCACATAAAGTATATTAAAGGAAACAACTTTAAAACTAACTGATAATGATGTTATTGGTAGCCCTAAATGTATGCCTACTTGTTTTTTCTGCTCATAGGACAATAGGCAGTTGTTGAACGAGAGGATTAAGCTGGAGGGCATCATGACCAGAGTGGAGACTTATCTTAATGAAAACTTACGGAAGCGTCTCGACCAAGTAGAACAGGTAAACTTTTGCTTCGTCCTCCACATACACATACATTCTGAACATTTTCTAACACGAGTCACAATTATGTAAAACATTTTAGGTTTCGTTTCTGAAATTGTAGGCCATTCATTATGTCACTGGCAATTTCAGGTATTATGTTACAACTGCTAGATAATGTCATGAAAGTCACCATGGAACAAATAAACAAGTGTACTAACTTGTGATGGGTGATATTGGAAAAAGAAATCCCCCCAAAAAAAATTTCATATCAGCCGATATCTATGTATCACGATAGAAATCAAATCAAAAACTTTTTGTCAGGCTTAACTTGTTTTGTTATTCATAAATTGTGAAAATATCAGAAGATTTTTTATTTAAATATTATTTTCTGTCAAAAGTTGAGCATGACAGATGTGCTGAAGATAAATAAAATTGGCACATATCGTCTGCATTCCACTTCATGTTGTGTGTGTGTGTGTGTGTATATATATATATATATATATATATATATATATATATACACACACACACTGTACAGTTTGCACATTCTTTAATATTAAACAGGCAAAAAACATGACTGCAATATTGTTCTCTTAGTGGCTTACTGAGTAAGGTGGAACATTTTTTCAGCAGGGAATAGAATTCAGCCCAACAGTAGTCGCCTCTTACCAAAGCTGTACAGAGCCATAACTTGTTTCTCTACGATTATTAAATTAATAATCTATTGAGAAGCGAACTGTGAGACTTGCCTCAGTAAATGTTTGCATTCTTCACTTAAGCTACATGTATCACTGTGTTGTATTGAAAGCCCCAAACCAAATCGGTTCACACCCTACTTTTCAATAACCTGGTCATCTGAGTTCTCAGTCAAATTTTCTCTCAAGGGAACACTCATTATGTCTCGCAGCAGTCCAAACATTGGCACGTGTACTGCAGCTGCTCTTACGCTTGTGCTGGATGCATCTTGGCTCTAGCATGATTGTTCCGGGTGGCACTACTTAATTATCATTGGCTGTTCTTCCAGCTGTCAAAACATGTACAAATGAATGCTATTGAAATCGAGGAAGTCTCAAATTTCTATCAAGGGAAAGTTCTATTGCGATACATGTTATAGTTTTATCACTCAGCCCTACTTGTATGTTGTCAAGAGTCTGAGGCTCAATGCTTTAGGTGTTTGATATGCACACGAGAGAGCAGGGGTGTATACATCTGCATTGTTTTTTGCTATTTTCAACACAGGAGTTAAATGAGCTGCGAGAGACGGAGGGAGGCACAGTGCTCACAGCCACAACATCAGAGCTGGACGGCATCAACAAACGCGTCAAAGAAACTTTGGCCCGATCTGAAGGTACTAAAGATGGAAAATTTGTGTGGTTAAAAAAGAAAACAACAGAGACTGCCCATTTGTATCTCAGGGGAGGGACAGATGAGTTATGATTATAAAATGTATGTAGGTTTTTACTTATTTGAATGTGTTGTGTACAGGCAAAATAAGCAGTTTTGGATGATGACAATTTTCCTATAATCATGTTTAAAAATTTAGCCTCATTAAATGGAGAAACTACAGGGTGGTATAAATGTTCAAATGCTGCTATGAGTCAGATACGGTTTAATTGCTAGTGCGTTTTCCTGAATAGAATCTAATTACATGTATGTATCATGTGTCATGCTCACCACCTTCATACCTACATATTCACAGTATGTCCTCTTGCTGAAGTAGTTGAAATACATAGTCCACTTTTTGCAAACTTTTTATATTAGATTTTTTTCTTGCTCTACTCCAGATCTGGACTCTCTGATCGACAAGACAGAAGGAGAGATTAAGGACCACATAAAGAGCATGGAGCGCTGGAAAAACATTGAGAAAGAGCAGAATGACGCCATCAACCATGACACCAAGGAGCTAGAAAAGATGACCAACAGACAGGGCATGTTGCTCAAGAAAAAGGAGGAGTGCATGAAGAAGATCAGAGAGCTGGGTTCGCTACCCCAGGAAGCATTTGAGAAGTACCAGACCCTCACACTAAAACAGGTATGCAAACATATATACATTGTGAAATTACCACCTCATTTATGTGGTTGGGAATTTCAGATGGATATGAGTATGAATCCACTGCAGTGAAATTTAATTTCATTACTGAAAGTGATGAGACTGAAGCAAAATAAATGTGCTTGTGGGTGTCGGAAACATAAGACAAGTTGGTTGGAAATAGAGACGCATAATCGAGTGAGAATTCAGTGGGGATTTAGAAGTGTAGTTATTGTCCACATAGAAATGCTGTTCTTCCGTCCGTCCGTGTATGCTCCATGTACACTGTACTCTCAATAACTGTTGACAGCTTTGATGGAGAACCACCAAATTCACACCATACATGCCTCTTATGAAGACCTTGCTCAAGTTCAATGATGAGTGACCTTGACCTGGTTTTCAAGGTCACAGAGCAAAAAGATGCGAGGAAGACTACTCTCAATAACTTTGGCAGTTTTGATGAAGGATCACCAAATTTATACCACACATGCCCCTCATGATTTGGCTGACGTTGGATGATGACTTGTACTTTTTGACACTTTTTTTTTTTTTTTGGTCATTTGTGCGACGGTGGACACAAGGTGTAAATACAAAAAAATATTGTGCAGCATAGCAACAACCCCATCAGTATTGGTGTCTTAACTCTCATTACTCATTGCTATATTGTGTCAGGTAAGTAGAATAAGAAGAAAGCTACCTCAAGGTTCCACTCTATTCTATTGTTTTATTCCACTGAGTATTAGTGCTGTAACATGACCTTTTTTAATGAAGTGATTCATTTTGAATTGAAATGCAAGACATGACATAACAGTAACAATAACTGCATAAACCATCTAAAGGTCAGTTATTCTTTGCATCCTGTCTCACCTGCATCACACTTGTGAGTGAGTGTGTGTTCATACATACTGATGGACCCAACTCTCCTGAGGAATAAGGCGCGGTGCCATCACATGCCACCTACTCATCAGTGACTCAGACACTAGTTAGTGCACTGTCTCTGATTTTCAGCCAGCTGCCTTTGGGATCACAGACAGTATGTTGAGTGGACTTGGCAGTATCTTTCATAACTTTGTGTGTGTGTGTGTGTGTGTGTATGTGTGTCATCTCCCCTTCTTGACAATGCTGAAAATAGCCTCTCACTTTCCCATAAACACTCAACATGGTTAATCTTTCTCTCTGGGTCACTGTTGAGGGGTGAGATGGTTCCTCTGATTGCAGAAGTGGCTGAGTGGGCCAAGTAATAATGGCACTTGCTCAAATTTCACTGGACATTAGTGATTCTGATGGATGCATTTATAGTTCAAGGGTTTGGAGAGCGAGTGTCAGTTTTGAGCCAGTTTAAGGTAGTTTTAATAAAGTGGGTCATGCTGGCTTTAGGGAGGAACAGAATCTGTTAGAAGCGACTGTTGAATCTTAATTCACTTTCTTCTCATATTTCTAAAGTGTTATTAATGATGGCATAATGCATGTATCTTTCTAGCCTTAAGAACCTTGCATCTGTCATGATTACACAGATATCTGTAAGGATATTTGCTGCAGTAGATTTGTGAGGGGGAAAAGGTGTCTGTTGGATCATTAGTTTTCCAGTTGTCATCCAAGAGTACACGTGTGAAATTGTTACCCTGCCCCCCTGAAGGGGAGAGGGGTATTGTTTTGAGTTGGTTTGTTTGATTGAAAGTAGCTTTACGCAAGAACTACTGGACCGATTTCTATGACCTTTTCGGGAAAGGTGCAAAGTGGCTCCAAAATAGATCCCATTAAATTTTGGTGAATATAGGTCAAAGGTTACATTTACCAAAAATTAACTTGCCCACACTAGACCCACCTGGTGGCACCACATCTAATGTGCTACCGTAGTAGTCTGGTTACGCTCTATGTAACCTTTGGCTAGATTTCCCTGAAACTGGCCGACGAACCATGGTGAAGTATAAAATCAGAGGGTGGGTGTAACAAAGTGCCGCTGCAACGATTCAGAGAGAAACAACCATCGAAGAAGAACAATAGGTAGTGATTTCCTTTTATCAAAGATGAGTGAAGAATGTAAGAAAACGTCAGCAATCTTTACATTCTTTTTACAGAAGCGACAACACTCGTTAAGATCCAAAATCTCTTAAGTTTGTTTAGGCATTCGTAACTTTCTCCGGACTCTTCCGTGATCTTTCCGACGTCTAACTACATCATCCTAAAGATTACACTGATTGGGTATAGTACCGTCTTATTGCATACAGAGGATTTGAAAGACAACCTTTTAGCCCGCCTCCCCTGTCTATGAAGGGTTCGTAGACCTATATATGTATGTATGGCTAGGCTAACCAAAAATGTGTTTTCGCAATGATAAAAGATGGGTAAAGTGTGTGTGGATGGGTGGGGGGTCATGTCGTGTCAGGCACCACTTGTTAATTGCAAATTTTAAAGTCTGCTATAAGAGGCAGAGGTTACGTTTTTGTAAAACCTGCAATGGCCAAGAACCGAGAATTCTTTTAAACATCTGTTCTTTTCTTCCCTCCAGTTGTTCCGTAAACTGGAGCAGTGCAACACAGAGCTCAAGAAATACAGTCATGTCAACAAGAAAGCTCTGGACCAGTTTGTCAACTTCTCTGAGCAGAAGGAAAAGCTTATCAAGCGCCAAGATGAGTTGGACCGTGGCTACAAATCCATCATGGAACTCATGAATGTCTTGGAACTGCGGAAGTACGAGGCCATCCAGCTCACCTTCAAACAGGTGCGATTGCATTTTAATCAGTTACTGGGTTCCACTGGGGACTCCAGTTTGTGAAGAGCTTCAGGTATATGCTAATACTTTGTTATTGGGCTCTATATGCTGAATTTTAGACAGATTTTAACAGTATTTAGAAAAAATAATAGTGCTTTATTGATCCCACAATTGGGAAATTGCATTAAAATACATATTTGCATAAATATCTTCTTGTGCTTTTTAGGTGTCCAAGAATTTCAGTGAAGTTTTCCAGAAACTGGTGCCTGGAGGCAAAGCGACATTGGTGATGAAGAAGGGTGACACAGAAGGGAGCCAATCCCAGGATGAGGGCGAGAGTGGTGCAGACAGTGAAAGAGGGTCTGGGTCACAGAGCAGCGTGCCCTCTGTGGACCAGTTCACTGGAGTTGGCATCAGGGTAATACATTTTCCCCAGATCAATACATGATGTGTGGGTCATCGTTTGTAAAGATCAGAATAAATATTGCCTCCATTAATAATACAGATGTAGAAATATCTGAAATCTTAAAAAAAATCAGGAATCTGACAGGGGAATCTAATGCTTTAGATCTACAGGGTGTGCACAAAGTCTCTGCACTTTAAAAATGTATATTGAGTGATATTTTAACCAGATTTGTCTATGTACACAATGGTTATGAAACTTTTTAATCGCATTGTGGGAATATGTGCAATCAAATCTTTGGTCTGTTTTTCTTAGGTGGGATACACATAAAGGTAATCGGGCTGTTATTCTTAGATCACATTTGGTCACAGTACATTTCTGTCTTGGAGGACCGTATTCTAGATCAATATTGGGAGAAAATCCTGATGTGTGTGGTGTGTTGTGTTGAGTTTATGGGAGCACACCACACACATAATGATCAAAACTGTTCAGTGCCTGATTTTTTTTTGTCTTCATGTGTGAGGTCTGAAACAGATAAAAAGTTGCTTGTGATTTGGAAACTCCTTAGGTGTGTCCCCCACCTTATAGAGCTTATTCACTGTAAATGTTTATGTTGACTGTTTGACTGAATATATGGCACCACAACTGGAAGATTTTCACCAACCATCATTTTCCAGGTAGATGATGCACCCTGACTTTGGGGACTTTATTAGTGGGTTCCTGAGTCAAATATTTCCAGACTCATTTACCAGATGTCACTCCTCTGGGTTTCTTTCTATAGGGTTATGTTCAGGCAGGGTGCTTGAAAGTCTTTAAAACTATATTTTGAAACTCTGTCTGAGCTTTTAAGGTCTGGAAAACGAGTATAGAAAAATATTTCTGTCGTGGTCAAATTTTAGAATATGTTCAAAGGCACATAAAACGTAATATAATCTCTTATTATTTCTCTAACTGGTCAGTACTGGAATGATTCTAGTCAAATTTGTTTGCATGATAGCCACACATTTTTTGGGTTTTCATGTTTTGAAAACATTTCTCGGCAAAACATAATTTACTGCAAATCATGCATTCGTATTCATTAAGTGTTTTTTCTACTACACAATACAAACACAATCTAAAGCCCTCATCTTATGAAGTAACCTCACACATACCCGTGCGCTTCCCATCTACCTCACAATTCATTCTGCAGATAGTGTAATTCACTCTGCACATGCTCAGTTCAGTCCTTACTCCATATGGGCAGTTGTATCCATGTACCCACATTAATGAGGGAAAACATCTTTTCGTGCTCAGTAATAATTTTTACTGTAATTATTTTTGTGATTCATAGTTTGTTTGTCGTTGGACTCATTAAAGGCAGGTCTCACATCTTAAAGAATTATTTAACAAACTTTTTTATTTCACCACATATAAAATATAGACTCATCTTTTTCATTAGTTCTGCTCTGCCCAACATAAAAACTACTGAACCTACAACCTGTTGTTCCCCATGGATCAAATATTAGTCTAATATCAGAATATATATATATATATATATATATATATATATATATATATATATATATATATATATATATATATATATATATATATATATATATATATATATATATATATAGTCAATGTTATGTCAACTATCTTTGTGAGATAAAGATTTATACAAATGTTAATCCACATGCCCACAATTACCTAATATAATATTCTTATATTCTGTGTAGATAAATGTTATTTCATATATCAGATATCAGCCGATACATCGGACATTGGCTTTTTACCCTCCAATATTGGTATATGCCCCAAAAATGTATGTTCCGTATTGAGGGTGGAAACTGGAAACTGGAAACTGGGCGAAAGACAGTGTTAATTTTCTGATGGTCTCCAAATACACTGCCTGTCCAAAACAAAATAGTAGCACATGCAGTATTTGACTGCACCGCCTTTGGTTTTAATTACAGGAGATTTTTACTTTGACCTTTTCCCCACATAATACTTATGTAGTGTCACAATAAGGTTTATTGTGTATATATATATATATATATATATATATATATATATATAAAATTATGGGGTTTTTTTTCATCCATACTTGCATTAATTTTTGATTATTGATGATGATGATGGAGAATTAGATCTCTGCATCAACTCTTCATCATCCTAAATTAGATTCTGGACTTTTTCAAGGCTAACTTTTGTGTGAAAATTATGTCTCATGGTCTCTGAAGTATTCTGTCACACGCCTGATGATCCTGATCAATCTTGGTGGTGTCCAATCTGTTAAACATTACAGACATGAGAGGACACTTAGTGCATCAGTCAGATTAAAGTTCCAACTGAAACATTATTAACCAGTGAAGTATTTACATTTGGTGGCAGTTTTAGGAATTACTGATCTGCATATGGTAAATGTTAACATACAAGTTCGTATCTACTTTTCCATTTGTAATCCTTTCCACAGACTTGTGTCTTCATTTGCTTTTGTAAAACATTTCTACATTTGTGAAGATACTTTATTGACAACCTAACTTCACTTAACATTAACTCTTTAATCCACACTTAAACTCACCTTGTAGATTAAAATACAGATGAACCCACCTCTCTCCAGTTCCTATATGCTTGTGTAAAACCCTACTTGTGCAGTATTATGTTTTAGCATGTTTTTGTCACTGGTCTAAGACGTTGGCCGTCCTTCTCTGTGCAGGTGTCGTTCACAGGGAAACAGGGTGAAATGAGGGAGATGCAGCAGCTCTCTGGGGGTCAGAAGTCCTTGGTGGCTTTGGCTCTGATTTTCGCCATCCAGAAGTGTGACCCCGCACCTTTCTACCTGTTTGATGAAATTGACCAAGCCCTTGATGCCCAACACAGGAAAGCTGTCTCAGGTAAAATACTGGGTTTGCTAAAGTGAAGACCCCAGTAAAATATGTCATGCCACTGTACTAATAGTGTCAAGCTTTGGTGATTGATGTTTTCGATTGACTTTTGACTGATGTATAGATTGATTATTCTAACTATAATAAATGACTTGTATTAAGATGATTTGCTAGAAGTTGGAGGGAATAAATTCAAGCAGAGCATAAGTATAATAGTTTTTCTTGTTTGTTTGTTTTTTTTTTTTTTCCCAGACATGATCGTGGAGTTAGCGGGTCATGCCCAGTTCATCACCACCACCTTCAGGCCTGAGCTGCTCGAGTCTGCCGACAAGTTCTACGGTGTCAAATTCAGAAACAAGGTGAGGTTTTTTTGACCTCATGTCATCAAATACAGAATGTGCCTGTGTGTACTGACAGTGTAGTAGTTGTAGCATAAGCCTCCGTGTCTTAGAACTGATTTTTTTTTCCCCCTATGAAATACAAGTAGTCATAGCAGCATTAGTGAAGAACTGAAACACCTTTTCCTCTTACAAACAGGCGACTGAACAGTTGTTTTTCTCTCACCAACTAAAGCCTAAATCCAGAAGCAGAGTAGTTGTTTAGTAACTACTACATAATTAAACATTAAGTCTTTGCTTTATAATGATATGTAAATTGCCACAAGTAATAGATTACTTGACATTTGCTTTTCAAATTTAATATATGGAACATAGAAATGTGAATAATATCTTTTCCTATCCATTTGAATAAACCCTGTATTTTCTACCACCAAGTTAATGGAAATATTATGGTTTCTAAGTGTATAACACCTTTTCAGATCATCATGGTGCTTGCATGCTTTTATTATCATCACCATGAGTATTTGTTCTTGTCTCATGCAATAAAATACAACCTAACTTCTTGATTAAGACGCTGATAGATTATTTAGAAAGTGTTTTTTTTTCCCCATTTGTTGTTTTTTTTTTTTTTAAATCTTTTTGAGCAGTGTCACTGTACATACATTATAGCACATACATTATCCTTTTATTACCTTTTATATTATTTTCCCCAAGGCCCTCTGAGAGCAGCCAACAGCAGGAGAAAGAATATTATAACAAAGTGTCTGTCCAGAAGAAAATAGAATAATAGAAACCTTAACAAATCTGTCATATACAAATATAACTGAACAAGTATTTAAATATAAATAAATACATAAAACTTAAACCAGCTGTAGCTTTTTGAACCAAAATAGACGTGTGCTCTCATTCAGCCTTTATTACCCTTATTTATTTATTAACTTTCTCCTATGCCTATTCTATTTTGAAATACACACTCAGGAGTGTCTTTATGCATTTGAAAAAGTAAATAAAACGACAGGATGGAAATACACCTGGAATTATGAAGGACTGCAAATACATTTGTGACAATGACCAGACTGTTACATCATCATCTCGTAGCCCTGGGGCCGTGGAGGCACTTTGACTTTTGAACAATTTTTCTCCATGCGGCGCGATTCCGGGCAATGGTGCCACACTCTTGTAAACTTTTGCTTGTCCATGCATTAATGTCAGCCTGCCAGTTGTTGCGTGGCCTTCCTCTCGGCCTTGATCCTTCGACCATCCCCTGTAGTACGTGGTGGGCCAGTGTTCCGTCAGCTCTAGAGATGTGCCCGTAAAATTGTAATTTTCTTCGTCTCGCTGTTTCCAGAAGTGGTTCGTATTCACCTATCTCAGCTTTTACTCTGTCTCTGACGGCTTGGTTAGTCACGTGGTCTCAAACGTTACAAACGTGTAAATATGCTCAGTTTGCTGTTTTCTGTCGACTCCTTCACCGTTTCCTTTAATAACCCAGCTTTGGCCAAGTTACTGGAGTGGGAAAAAAAAAAAAAAACTAAAAGAAGTTTTCAGAAAAAGAAAAAGTTTTCCGTTTCATAACATGAAAAATTACTGCTTAGTCAGACCAGCTAAAATGGGGGCATGATCGATTGTTTAATATGTGTGTGTGTGTGTGTGTTCTAGGTGAGTCACATCGACGTGATCACAGCGGAGCAGGCCAAAGACTTTGTGGAGGATGACACTACCCATGGTTAAGTCTTCAGCTCCTCATCCTCTGCCTCTACTCTGCACTGTGTGGCGCATGACTCACAACTGGCCTGAAAAGACACAAACATCGCAGTCAATCCAACAGCCTTTTTTTAGTTTGCTGTTACAGTATAAAGATGCTCGAGTACTGAAACCAACCACATGAATTAGAAATGTGTAGATGCACAAAAACAACCCCACTTTTCAAACCATGGCTCATACTAATGTACTTTATCTCATGTTGCTGTGTAGCTATGGCTGTGCCTCAGTCACTCATTTCCTTCTTTTTTTTAAATTTTCTTTGGTAAAATTCTCATGAAAAGTTGGTCATTTGAGAAAATTGTCAGAAAATCTTGAGGGCCTTTGCAGAAAGCAGGTAGTCTTGTGTACAGTTCAGATAATTTTGATATGACTTTGTTAATGATTGTTAAATGTAAACCTTAACACTCAGCTGACAAAACATGAGTCACAGCAGAGTTTTGTCATCGTCGTTGCCACCGTTGAAATGCAGCTTGACCAGAGTACAGGCTCACTCTGGGGTTTCTGTAATCTATACTTTTTACTTCTAAAACAGCGCTAACACGTGTCTGAACATGTTTTGTTTTACTTTTATTTTTCAGAAAGTTGTGGTTCCTTTTTATGGTTGTTGCAGTACTGTGTTACTTCCTGTTTTAGTTCATATGAAAGGTTTCATTCCAACACTGTATCTATTTTGGAAATTAACCAAGTCCTATGATTTGAATAAATAAATTTTAAAAAAGCACCGACACTGTATTTTCGTCTGTGCCACTTCACAGTTTTAAGAACCACTAGGTGGTGCTGTGTTACTAACCTGATTCAAACTGTAAAAGGCAAACGGCCACAGAAGGTTTTTTGTTTTTTTTCCTTTTTTATTACAAATGACAAATGTGATGCATACTGAACATTCAGTATCATATTCTATTAAGTTGAACTTTGATTAAGGACAGTTATCGTAATAATACTTGGGTACATTCTCAGTCTATGGATACATTTTATTTCTCTTGACCACCCCTAAAATAAATTGTATCATGGATTATTTATTTAATGTGCACTCTTAAGGTCTATGAAAGTAAACTCCATGGATTCTTAGTAGAGTCACAGTGGACATGGGGTCGGTAACCATGGCCTGAGACTAGTGTTGACCTACAAAAAATAATAATATTTAAACTTTTAATATTGTTATAAAGACCCAAAGATCATAGTTGATACCTGTTGATCCATTAATGTGATCAATACATAATAATAATTGCTCTAAAATTTAGGTTATCTTTTTATGGCCATTAGATATGACCCATTTGGG
This sequence comes from Siphamia tubifer, assembly GCA_020466265.1. Lineage (NCBI taxonomy): Eukaryota > Metazoa > Chordata > Actinopteri > Kurtiformes > Apogonidae > Siphamia > Siphamia tubifer. Next base: position 18,882,489 of record CM035783.1, on the reverse strand, counting down.
TATTTAGAACTTTGTAGTTACCATGGAAACACTTTCCACAACGTTGATTCATCAGTAAAACTCAAGATAAATGACAGTGGATGGGGACACTTGGGTAGTTTCAGGTATTGATATATTTAATTTAACATATCACAATTTATGCCCTTTTTTTATACATATATATATATATATATATATATATATATATATATATAACCCTTGACTTTAATCTGACTTTTTATGAACATCTACTTGATCAGTTAAAACACTGGAAAATACATTTATTTATACTGATAACATGCAGAATATAGAAGATACTATTATAAATAAATGGTGATAAACCAATTAATAAATGTTGGATATACATTTTAATTTTTGGAACTGACATAAAAGTAGTGCTGGGTCGTTAAGGGTTAAATATTGGTTCTGGTATCAGTGGTTCTATGAGAGTCCAGTCTGCCAGGGGACATCCCATATATCAGATACACCCATGTCATTCCAGTAGGACATCACTTTACACGGACGGTGTACTTGAAAGGTCCCGACCTGAGATGGATCCACAGACCCCTGTTGTAATCCCACAGACCTCCAAAGTATTTTGGTCTTCGTAGTTTGCCAGAACTTGCATGGGTTCTGTCGTCAGAGGTTTGTAAGTAGATTATAACACCTGTGTGTGCTTTAATCTTCCACTGTATGACACCACTTCTGTTTCTGTAAAGCAGCAGCATATATTCATTCTGAGAAATAAACAGAGGAAACTACAAACCGTAAGAGTCTAGTTAAAGTTTACATCTTTTACAGCTACTCCAAAAATCACTCTAGTTTCACACTAATTCTCACATCTCATGTAATTAATAGAAACATTGAATAGAATAGAAAATATACATCTAATTTAAGGATTTTTTTCCCCCTAACATTTTGCACTTAGTGTGATTTTATGAGCTTTGTGTTAGTTTTTCATAAATATTTTATTTCTTCCATCAAATAACTATATCTAACCTATTATTAATAGCCATTTAATTGAGGCGTTAACAGGCAATAAGACAAGCTGTGAGGTCAAGTAGCAGAATGAAGACTAATAGTTACTAAAGCATCTGGTAGAAATAGCGATATAGATAATTGTGAACATTTTTAAAAATACAACAGCATCTAGAATTATTTTTTGGTAGTTCTGTAAATTGTATAAATTCTAAATGCATTACATGCAAAGTACTTTTTAATTTGGATATAGTAATGGGAGCTGACGGTTCCAAATAACAGCTTACAGCAGGGGTCTCAAAGTCATTACTTTCATTCAGCCTGATTTGACCTCCAGTGGGATGGACCAGTCAAATAATAACATAACCAAAAAAAAGACAATTCCACATTTTGTCTTTGTTTTAGTGGAAACAAACCTCATTACACTTTACTTAGTTTTTAAAAATAAACTATCCAACAACAAAGGTGTGAATAACCTGAGAAAACTGAAATATCTCAAGAAAAATATGTGCAATGATAACAATATTATAAATGTATCATTTATGCACATGCATTTTGGGTCAGATTTATTACAAATACACTAAATTGTTAAAATTGTGCTTAATTTTCTTTAGAAATTTCAGGTTGGTTTTTCACATTTTATTGTTACAGGATAGTTTGTAAGTATAAATATTTTACTAATTTAATTTTTTTACACTATAACAAAGACAGATATTTGAAGTTGCCATTATTTATGGGCATAATGTAAATTATATTCACATCAAAATGAGAAGAAAATATAGTCATTTTTTTGGATGTTATTCTGCTATAATTTGACTATAGATAATATTGGTCTGTTTGTGGAACCTGATCTAAAATTAGTTCCACCGTCTTGACTGTGGAATTTTTGCACTTTGTAAATTCATCCCTGGGGCCACATTGGAACCTGTGACGGGCTGTTTTTGGCCCCCGGGCCGAATGTTTGAGACCTCTGTCTTAGAGCATGTCATTTCAAGTTTGAGGAAATCTTTTTTTTTGGTGTATTATAAATAATGATAATTGAAAAGACTAATGTCCAAATGTGATTCAGGAATGTCAGTGTGTGTGACAGCCCTGGTTGAGAGGAACATGTTCAACACCACAATTAACGGTTCAAGATGAGCCGAGTGCCACTGCCAAAGCAACATAGGATTCAATAAGACCTTAGAATACTCAGTGGACTGTTGTTTGAAATATTTTTGAAATACTGTGTTCATTATTTTCATGGTTCATAATAGAAAGAAGTAACTTTATTTGTCATTATAGAAATGTACAATGAAATGTGTCCTCTGCATTTAACCCATCCTTTGGTGCAGTTGGGACAACCTTGTAAGGTGTAGGGGGTGGCACACGGGGACCCATCTCCAGAGTCAAAGCCAGGCTCATGGTCAGAATCACCTGGCTGGAGGATTTTACCCGAACCAATATTTTTGGGTGATGGGGGGAAACCAGAAACCCATCCATACACGGGGAGAGAAACATGCAAACTCCACACAGAAAGGCCTGCACGGTCTGGGAATTGAATCATGAGGCAAGTGTGCTAACTGCTCAGCCACTGTGCCGCCAATAATAATTACAATTAAATATAAATTATGATTCTGAGGAAAAAACAACTTTAAATGAATCTAAAATGTATTTAGACACAGATGAACTGCATTGATCCACAGGTGGAAGTTCACTTTTGTAATCAGCTTAACAGAAAGAAAGAAATAGCAAATACAAAAATACAATTAATAAACAATTAAGCAGTTTATAAATCATCAGTCTGATGGTAGTGGGCTTGAAGTTCCCTCTAGAACAGGGGTGTCAAACATGCGGCCAGGGGTCCAGTCTGGCCCCTGGGATAACTCTGTGAAATACACAAATGATAATTTAATTTCAGGTTCCACATACAGATCAAAATGGGTCAGATCAGTAAATTACTATAATAATAATAATAATAATAATAATAATAATAATAATAATAATAATAATAATAATAATAATAACAATAATCTATAAATACTCACAGCTCCACATTTTGCTCTTTGTTAATTTAAATATTTTCATGTCATTTTACTGTATTTACAATAAAACAAACTATTATTTCACAAAAAAAACATGACTAACCTGAACAAATATGAACATTTTGAAATGCCTGAAGTGTAAGTTTAACATTGTTCTGCCTGTTCTTAAATGTTTTGTGTATTTGTAGACCCACTAATAAATAATCTGTACATTGTAAGTGATGTGTAAATGATAAACCGAGACATAATATGGTTAAAATTGTATTTAGTTTTCTGAAGAAGTGTTGGTTTATTCACATTATTCACATTGTTTTAAAGGATTGTTGGTTTTTATCACATAATGTAACTTTTTTTTTGCTCTAAAACATAGAGAAAAAGTTGGAGTTGACATTATTTATATATTATGTTATTATTTTAGTGGTTCAGCCCAATTCAGATCAAATTTGGTTTAATGTGGCCCTAAACTAAAACTCTAGAACCTTCAGTCCTGCATCTTAATGAGGTTAATTATCCACTGGAACTGCTTTGTGACAATAGGATACAGAGGATGATGTAGATGGGCTGGAAGAATCTGTCTAACATAGTCCAGAAAGTTTCACTCTTTGAAATACATTATAGAAAAGACAGAAAAAAAACTAAAACTCTTCCACACTTCTATTTTAAATGCACCTGTGCTGCATAAAAGTGAACATCAGTGAGTAATCATAATGTTGATATTGGTGGGGACATAATTTGACGACTTCCTTGCGAGACACAGCAACAGTAAATAAATAAAAATAAATAAGAACAAGGCTAAAAGAATTTAAATAACATCTCATTTTGTTTTTGTTAACAAAAACTAAGAGACATTTTAGGAATGCTTTTTTATTTCTGAAGCCACATTTTGTCTGTTTTTTATTGGTCATCTATAACTGTATTATATATTTAATTATATTTACGTCTAGTTTCGTATCGTTTTTGTCACACGTGATAAAGGTTCGTTGATGACAATATTTAGTCACCATAAGACGCACTGTCAATGAATGGTTTATTTTTTAGATTCTTCATATATAAGGTGCACTGGATTATAAAGTGCATTAAGTGAAATCAAAATCATTTGAAAAAAAAGGGGAAATTATTTGATTAAAAAGTCTAAATTATGAGATAAATAGTCTAAATTATTAGATAAAAAAGCCAAAATTATGAGAAAAAAAGGGGAAATTATGATATAAAGTCAAAAACGTGAGGAAAAAAAGTGAAAATTATGAAAAAAAATGGAAAATTATGAAATAAAAAGATAAAAAAAACTTACTAAGCAACACCAGAATTAATCCATATATAAGGCGCACTGTGGTTTTTGAAGAAATTAAAGTATTTTAAAATGTATATAGTCCAGAATATATAGTCCAGAAAATACAGTAACCTTTTGTTTCCCAATTGTCATGTAATTTCCTATTCAAATATTGGTATGGACATTTTAGAAACATCCAAATATTTTTATGGACCATATACAATTTTACATCCATGCTGGATTCTTTCAGTAAAAATAAAATAAGAGGTGAATAATACGTATTGTAGACTCAGCATGTTGTAATTCAGTAAATGTGTTGAACTGCACTGACCCTAATGGCTGTTAGTTCCACAAGTGATGCCAGCTCTTCAGGGAGTCTAGTCTGGTGCAACACTGACAGCAAACCTCACCCCTCGGCCAGCGGAGCACAGATCCAAGGCTCTGTCTACCACACATTAACAACTCTGCACACTATCAGGTACCCAGTCAGCTGACAGATGGGTCACACTCAGACCTACGCTTCATATTGCGGTCTGTCTGGCCAAACTATTCCCAAACTTGACCATAGAGATTTTACTTCTTTAAATCTTTCTCTAACTTGTTGTGTCCACTTTTGTGCTCAAATTGTACTTTCTGTTTTTCACCATCAAATCCATTACAGACTTCATTCTGCTTCACAGATTGTTTAGCCAAGTAACTAAGAAAATGTACTTTGTTACTGTACTTAAGTAGATGTTTTTTAGGTATCTGTACTTTACTTTAGCATTGATTTTTCTCACAACTTTTTACTTTAACTCCCTACATTTGTTCATAAATATGTGTACTTTATACTCCTTCCATTTATACAAATATCTGTAGTTTATACTCCTTACATTTATACAAATACCTGTACTTTATACTCCTTACATTTATACAAATATCTGTACTTTATACTCCTTCCATTTATACAAATATCTGTACTTTATACTCCTTACATTTATACAAATACCTGTACTTTATACTCCTTACATTTATACAAATATCTGTACTTTATACTCCTTCCATTTATACAAATATCTGTACTTTATACTCCTTACATTTATACAAATACCTGTACTTTATACTCCTTCCATTTATACAAATACCTGTAGTTTATACTCCTTACATTTATATAAACACCTGTAGCTTATACTCCTTACATTTATACAAATATCTGTAGTTTATACTCCTTACATTTATACAAATATCTGTAGTTTATACTCCTTACATTTATTCAAATATCTGTAGTTTATACTCCTTACATTTATACAAATATCTGTAGTTTATACTCCTTACATTTATACAAATATCTGTAGTTTGTACTCCTTACATTTATACAAATATCTGTACTTTATACTCCTTATATTTATATAAATATCTGTAGTTTATACTCCTTACATTTATATATCTGTACTTTATACTCTGTACATTGTCAGAAAAGACTCATTACTTGTTCAAACTAAACAGAAGTGACAGTATGAAAAATAAGCGACTTCAGAGAGAAAATCACTGGAGGAGAGAAATTGTGACTTTATATCTTATAGTTATGACTTTTATTTCATAGTTTTGACTTTTTATCTCATAATCTTGACTTATTTAACTCACAATTCTGCTTTTTTAAAATCTCGAAATGATGACTTTATCCAAACTATGACTATTTTTTCCATTTTTCCAAAATGTCCTGCCCATAGCCACAAAACTAAATACTGTAACACATTATCTACACAATAACTAAGGCTTTATTTTTGGATACATTTGAAACTTTAATGATTTTTTTTCTGGTTAAATAAGTATTATTTCATCCATGGCAAAAAAAAAAAAAAATTCAGTTTTACTTTTTACTCTGTTACAAAAGCTTAAATACATTTTGTCCACCTGAGAGGATATTTTGTTACTCCATAATAAACAGCTTCATTATAAACATCTCAATCACATTGCTTTTTTTCAGACCTAAAAAAAAAAAAAATCTTGACCAAGGTTCTCATCATTCAAACATCAAAGGGTTTATTTTCGGTTTTACACACCATGTGGCTTCCTCTACCACTAATATACTAGTTTTTCTGGCAAAAAAACAAAAACTGAAGTACTACTGATGCTGCTGCTGCTGGTTACAAGTTTACATGTTATTAATGTTGAAAAGATGTGAATATTTTTGAGCAAAACTTTGGACAAGGTCTGAGCACTTATATTTAAATATTTAATTTTTACATGTAGTATTTCCTAGTTTATATATATATATATGTATATATATATACTTTATTACAGGCTCAAGGCCCACAAGGGAATCACAATACAAACATATATATTATACAGTACAATTCACATTCATATACATTCAAACATTAAAAATAAATAAATAAGAATATTAATTTAAAAAAAAAAAAAGAGGACCTAATACAGGGACTCATACCAGTACTCCCAGATTGTAGACAAGTACCGAACAGAGCTACGACTTGGATCTACTAATTGTGCAATTATCTTATTTATAGAGTGGTCCAGCCTGCCCATAAATTCAACAAAAAGCAACGGGATAATGTTTTGTTAAGGCTCATACTCTGGCACATTTGTTATAAAATGCATCCATGTCATTTACACATTGTTATATAGGAATAAATTGACAAAATATGTTGTCTTAAATTATAAATAATTGATTCAACATTATAAACAACTGGCTCACTTGAACATTGTTAAGGAACATTTTTCTTAGTAAATGAAACTGGCATTTATTTATGTGAATGAGAAATATTACAATATTATTGGCATCGCAATGTTGTACATTAGATGCCTTTTCCTCCAGGCCTATGAGGAAAAACGAGTCATCATTTGTTTTTATCTGATGTAAAGAGTTAGTATGTTTTCTTTTTAATAGGATGTTCAACTATATGGCCCATAGTGTTAAATATCAAGTACCAAGTTATATAAATATCAGATTTAGTTTGTAAGTGTTTTTTCCTGTCTTCACACCATCGTGCCATACAGTATACAATTACCTCTGCCAGCCTACCTAATCCACCGTACCCTCCTGTAAGCATTCAGTCCTGGCATCCCCTCGTCTCTCTATTCTCAGACAATAAACACCATATCTCTTCAACTGTCTGTTGGCCCCCTCGCCCTGCACTATAAGAATGGAGAACAGCAGTGAACAGATAATACCAGCTCCCATAATCAAGCTCCTTATCATAAAATAGACATAAAACTGTCCTGTTTTCTATACTCAACAAGTTAATTTGTTGCCTAACAGGTGTTTATTGACAGGGGGGGCAACAGCAGGGGGTGGGGGTGGGGTCAATGTGAACAGACTAGCTCTGTCTTTGCACTTCATGGTGGTCCATCTGCCATGTCGGCCTGACAGACTTCATGGTTATCTGTCTGTAATGTTCCAAAGTCATTTCTAGGTCTACTTTTTTTCTGCCCCCCCCCCTCCCCATCAACTTGGTTCTGGTTAGTGTAGCAGTGGTGAAATAATTAATTTCCTAGAGTAAAACTGATCACACTTTCAGTCTAGTATTAGTACACTGTAAACCCAAATAAGTTAGCAGAACTCAAGAAATTTAAGGCAATTGATTGCCTCAAAAAGTTGAAACTTTTCCAGAACTTAAAATGTAGATGCTTATTAAAGTATATTTAATTAAAACATTACTTATTAACTTAGTATTCTAAGGTTCTGTCAGTCCTACTGGGAGACTAAGTCAAGGTTCAGTGTCTTTGCCCAAGGACACTTGGACAACCAGAGCCAGGATGAGAACCTCAGACCCTTCAGTCATTGGACGAACTGCTCAACCAACTGAACCACAGCTGCCCCTGGATAAAATTACTGTTTTGTGATTGTAATTTTTTTGGTGTAATAGATATTGGTGGTTATTCTGAGTGTCTGAAATCTTATAATAAAGGCTTGTAAAGGCTTCAGTGGTACCTAGGTGAGCTCTGCATATAGGCCACACAGGCGGGGTCCTAGAGAGAGGCTAAAAAGGCCTCTCACCGCTTCTACAGCCTCCTATCGGCTTCTAAATACTTCTAAAGACTTATAAAAGCTTCAGTGTTACCGAGGTGAGCTCTACATATAGGCCACACAGGCAGGGGCTGAGAGAGACGATAAAAAAGGCTTCTGAATGCTGGGCCGAACAGCACCCTGATGGAATTAGCAGGATTTGAAAACATACCAAACAATGTTTTTTTTTTTTTTACAAGTAAGAGAATAATCAGAATCAATATTTTAACAAATAAAAAAAGCCAACATGTCAGAAAACATTAGAGAAGGGACAGGACCAAAACAGATGATATACATTTTCTTCTGATAAACCACGAAAGAAAAATTTTACACTGATGCCATGTTTCTATCTTTGTAGGAACACTTTGCTACAACAGAAGCTATTAATTAACTCCTTTTTATTTGTTTGTAATTACATATTTAGATGATAATCACCATATTTTTCTTTCATGTCAGGATTGGAATGAGATTATTCCAATAGGAGACCATAATTGGAACAGTGACAAAATAACCTTGCATATATTGTGGTTGTTTCATTGTGAGAAACCATAGTTAATGCAGCTATGGAGAGTTATTCAAATGATCAGCCTCTCATGACGCTCTGCAGAAGACTGAGAATGACTGTCAGGTGTGCTGGAAGAGGGAAACATCTAAAACATGCAGGACAGTAGCTCTCAAGGACTGGAGTTGGAGACCCCTGGGCTAAGTCATGCCCTTCTACTTCTGGTCCATGGGTGCTTAGCTCGCAAAAAAATTCGAATGGGAGAGAATGGAGCGAATCAAGCTAAATTCTGATTCCCTTTGACAAGTGCTCTGAAATTCACATATGATAGCAGTTAATAAGAAATGTTTGAAGTGGCATAGGCAGACCACCCACCCTTAGTAAGAGACTATAATGCGTCACATATGTGACATCACACTCCGCTCTGTCATGTCTGTACTCTGTCTGCTCTTTTCTTTCTAGCAAACGAAGTGCGCCGTAAGTACCCGGATGGTGCACTTCTAACTGTCAAAATTCGAAGTGTGGACCAATGGACACTTCTCGCACTCACTGGACGCCATTTTTTCTACGTAACGGAAGAGGAGGGGCCACCACCACTCTTGAAAGATTTGAAAACATGGCGGCTGAAACACTGGCAGAGGTGGAGCCGGTGAGAGCGTAGTCTACATGCCTTCTGGAGGAAAGGGCTTATAAAAAACAAAAGGTGCAAAGTGCCGGTGTCCTATTTTTTTTCCAAAGCTGGTCGGTATTTTGGCGGGCGATCGAGATATTTTGATAGCGCGATCGTCATTTCCGGTAAGTGCGGACGAAGAGTATTTCAATCGGAACTACACTGTTACTTAAAAATTCGTACACTATCCATGTAGTGTGTAGTGTTCATAGTGTATGAAAGGAAGTGCAGCACGGGGAATGCGTGATTTGGAACACAGTGTCTGTCTTCTCTCTCTCTCTCCCATCCTCTGTCTGTGTGTGACCTCTGTCCTAATTTCCAATGCAAGCCACCAGAGTATCCACACCTGTGGTTAATCAGGTGGCTCTATATAAGCCTGCTCTGTCAGTCTGTCTATTGCCAGGTTGTTTTTGTCCCTACAAGACCTTCCAGAATTTTTCTCTGCCTGCTTTAGTGGTTTTTGACTTTCTCCTGTTGTTTTGACCTGTTTCCGCCTGACTTAGACTTCTGTCTGCACCCTTCGGAACTGAGCCTGCCTTTGGTACGACCACGTCTTTTGTCTGTCCTCCCTGGAACCTGACCTGCCCTTTGGACCCTGACCCATCTTACTGTCTGTCTTTGCTGGATTTCTGGTTCCCGGACCCTGGACTGGACTGGTTTCCCTTTTTGCATAATCCCCATTTAACTGTGTTAAAGGTTTTTGTATTAAACCTGTTTTTGAACTTTACTCCTGGACTGCTGTCTGCATTTGGGTCCAATACCTGATTGTCACACACTCATCTGTGGTGATGTCACATGCACTCCAGGTGTGTAGTCTGAATTATTAATGGGTTTTACTCACAAATGAATTAGCCGGTGGTTAACAGAAGGAGCTGAGACACATCAATAATTATAATTAAAAAAAAATATATATATATATAATGAGTTACAACAACATGTGTGATTCATGACAAACCTATTTCACCATTTTATTTTCTATTGAATACCATTAATGAATTTTCTGATCTCACGACTCAAGTTCTGAATAGAATGTAATAAGCTCCATCCATGTAAACTAAGCAGATCTTCTTCCGTTGCTTTGCAGCTGCGCTCAACCTTCGCTGCATCGTTATGTCCCCCAATGGAGTTTAGGGATATTTGTACTCTTACTTGAGTACTTATTCCACCACAGTAATTATGATATATTATGTGATAACAGATACAAACTCAACTATAGTTAGTTGTAATTGTGTGTTTATTTAACTGACACTCCTCTGGCTGACAGGCTGACACATTAACTGCCCAGTGGAGCCCTGCAGGAGGCCCAGGCTTAGACAATGTGGAACCAAATGTCACCGGCCGACCCTGACCCTGATTTCACTGCATGACCTAAGGTGTCTGAGATAGGTAAGGTGTTATATACTTGAGATTGACTGTTTTATTAATAGCTTGTTGTCTGATTTGCACAGTGTTGAAACACTTTGCAATGCTTGTTTTACTAAGTGGCATATATTTAGGATTTTGTTTATTACTTTTTAGTGGCAATGCATGCATTACATAGATTTGACACTTTTTAACCAATGGGTGATTTAGAGTTTTAATAGTATTTAAATCTCCATGAACTCAATGTGACATTTACAAGTAATTTGCTATATTTAATATGTTAATGAATAGAAACATAAAATATTTAATTAAAATGGAATAATAATAATAAGTGGAGAAACCTAAGCAAACATTAATGAATTCTTATTGAGCAAGAAAAAGCAAAAATATGATTAATATACTTTATTTATATATCACCAATCTTTGCATGACCCTAGTCTGATTATTCCATATACATTTAGTGAAAGAATTTCTCCTAGTGTTTCTGATCATAAACATGATGTGAGACTTTTATTAAATTGCAAAAACAAATTGGTACATTCGAGATGTTGGAGCTTCCAGTATCGGTCCTGACATTGAGTTACATCTGGGAATGTATTCTGACTGGGTTTCAGAGAAGTGAAGAATGGCCAACTTAAAAATTGGAACTACAGCAAAAATACCAAAGGACTAAAGTATTTAATGGTATCTAGTGGTGAAGTGGCAGATTAGTGTGACACAAAAACCCCTGCTTCATCCATCCCTTTATTGAACATGTGAGAGAGAGCCCTATACGTCATGTTTGATCTGTCCATTTTGGACTATTATAAAACATGATGGGATTACATGATGATCTATATGGTCCAATGTTGAACTAAATAGCTCATTCTGTGATTAAGAAAAAAACAATAAATAGGTTTTCACACAAAATAATTTCAGAGTATTAAAACAATTTTTTTTTTTTACCTGACAATGTTCTTTTCTGTTCGTGATAAGACGACTGGACTGTCAACACATTTCTTTTGATTGTCTTGTAAACTTTCATACTGTCTTCCAAAGATAACTACAGTTTAATGATTATTTGTGGCATTTTCAAATATGTGTACATTTTGACTTCCTGTAACTACCAAAATGCATTTAAGAATTAAAATATAGAATCTGTTAACTATGAGCAAATATTATTTATGTTAAGTCTTGGATTTGGAACTGTCGCAACATGAAATTGGATGCAGATCTCTTTATTACCTTTCATGTCGTTCATGTCTATAAACCTTGAAGTGTTAATAAACTTCCTCCTACTTAAAGCCGTATAAAACATGCCCTTTTTTGTTTTCCTCCATCACATCAGTGACATGATTGAACATTTCTGTGTGTTGTGTGTCAGCTGTGTGTCACTGGGTAAATTTAGTTCAACAATAAAAAAAATGCAACTGCTGCCCCTTTGTGAACAATGGAATTTACAGGCTGCTGTCGGCAATCGCTAGTGCCCCATTTCTTTTTTAAGCTTGTTTTATGAGGTCATATGTTCTCCAGATCCTCGGCCAAATGCTGATGGCTGGTCATAACTTCTCTGAAGTCTGGGTTAGCCACAAGGACATGAATGTTTACTCTGCAAATGGCAGTTGGCAAGGACTTTATTTGTGCTTATTCGAGAGGTTAGATCATTGAATGTGAGCTGTGGTCTTAATGTGCGTGTGTATTTGAAGTCCGGACAGATCTGTAAGTTTACCACTAACTGATTTTTCAGATTAATTGTATTTGTTTTGGTTTTTTTTTTTTTTTTTTTATTCACCACGGATATGTGAGTAGAGCTTTAAGGGTTGTCCATCTCTAAAACCTGCAGCAACATCCGAGTTTACAAGTAATAAAAAAAAACAAAAAAAACTTTAGGATTATTTATCAGCCAAGGAGATGATTAGATGATGAACTTACCATTCAAGTCAAATGCATTTATTTATATGCGTATACATCAAATACTTGTCTTGTATACTTCGAATGCTTGTAGTGTTCATCCATTTCACACACCACAAAAGCGGCTTGATGAAATGGATACCCTCTTCTCATGCAAGGGCCATAACTACATTTGACCTTCTCTTTGTGTGTGTGTGTGTGTAGCGTGACACGTGTTCATGGATGACTCTTTGAGCTTCGGATTGTCACATAGTGTAGCCTGCTCAGTTCTCAACATAGAGGTCCGATATAATGAGGCTAAAGGTAGAATATTAGAGTGGTTTAATTAACACACTAAGCCTTCTTAATGGCTTCACACATGTCGGCTTAAATCCTCTGCAAAACAAACATTCCCTTCTCCATGGGAATGCTGAGCTCCAGATAGACATTCTCAGCTGCACCACGAACATTTTCTGGAAAATTTATCATTTGGAAATGGAGCTGCTGCTCACTTAGCACAATCTCATTTCAGTGTTCAAAATTGATTTTGAACATTGTTTGACAAAATGTAATGCAAATAGTGTTAAGCAGACGTTATAGCACCACCGCATAATTCATCCAGAGAGATTAGCACAAAGGACAAACTATTTCCTGTGCTGTTTCCACTGTGAGGTTGGACACTTTACACATACTTTTTTCATTTCCTTATAACTACATGTATGGTAAGATATATTGTGCTGCTTACAAATCCCTACATGATCATGTGAACAAACACAGGGAAGGGTATATGTGGAAATATATCACACATTTAATTATTTGGATTTTAAATTTTGTACTAAAGTATATTCAGGAATTGAATAAGGTCAAATTTACCTGTCATAGCAAAACTTCCATAAATGTACTTTAATACTGTATATTTATCTATATATACATACATGTGTGTCAAAGTTCAAACTATTCTACAAATCATTATTTCGATACAAAATACAAGTGGTATGTTCTCATGTGCATTTAAACCAATCCAAAGTCAACTGTGAACATAAGAATCAAATGTAAGCTAACCATTAGAAATACAATATGTAATTTACAAGTAGATCACATAAAAAAACAAAATCAGGATCAGAAAATGTTTGGATCACAGTGTGAAAGTGTACATTTTTGTTTTTAGCAGTGCAATTTAACATAATGTAATGTAATGCAGAATAATATGTAGAATTAATATGTCGCTCGTCATCTGAACCCACTTTATCCTCACTAGGGTGTAGAATTAATGTTATCTCAAAATACAAGTTTTTAATGTTTAGTAGGAAACTGAGACAGCTAAAACCAGTCCATCAGATATAAATACTCATTTAATCATACATTTCCAGTGAATGTAATGTATGTATGCATGTATCAGAAATAATTAACAATTGTAGTGGGGTTTTTTTTCCTTTTGGAGGAAGGGGATTTTTTTGTTCGAAAACTTGATACAGTACGAAGGGGTGGGATTTTATGTATTAAAGGTGTCATTCCGCTGAAAACCACTTTTCCATGCTCCGTTTGGAATCTGATGGATCACCTCAACTTACTATCACATGCTGCCTTTGAAAGTGGTTTGTCACCTCCACTGGCTGCATACCACATTCACAGAAAACAAGAGGTATGAGGGACCCAGAAAAAGCCGGTCCATCTGACATCAGATGGACTTTAGCATCATCCACGTGGGGTTATACCTGTCCTCCATTGCAGCGAATCTGAAGTAGCATTAGCATCTACGAGAAGACGGTGCCTCAGTAGCTGCTGCACAAACTTGAAAAAATGGCGGATCAAACTTCTTTATGTGCTCTCTGTGGAAATAAAGCCTAGTTTTTTCCCTGCACGTTTTGCAAAACAAGCAACGGCATGAAACCTAGCTGGATGATACTCTGGTAAAGGTAAACACATACAGAGAGCGAGAGGGGAGGGGGGAGTGTTCCTTTATGCATTCTGAGCCAATCAGAGACGCCTCATCAGTGTCATGTCCTAAAGGAACCTTTTTTTTTAACCACCTGAGAGGCAGTTGTGACTTCCTTTATTGGGATCATACAGACATAATGTTACAATATTAGTTATGAACTAATACAATATGAACATTTGAGCTGATCTCAAACTGTAATGTGTGTAAAACAAAAATTAATTTGTAGGTGTTTTACAGGGTGAAATTTTGTGAAATAATATTAGATCCTGTTCTGATCAAATAACATGTTTAGTATCTGTGCATACATCTTAAATCCTTGCAAGAAATAATAATAAAAAAATTAAACCAAAAAGGCCTAAACTTTGCTTGTTAATAGTATCACGATGTATTGTATCATGAGTCTGGTATTGTGATTTGTGTTGTCACTAGATTTTTGCCAATACACACCCCTACCTCTAATTGTGCCCCAAGGGATTTTCTTCAGAAACAAACCTATTTTGTTATAAATGGCAAAAGATGGGTAATTTTGTGATCCCATTCGTCTGCTATTATTTAGTGTTTCTTGATATAAAAGACAGGATGTTTCAGTTTGTGGCTGAGATTGTAAAGACATTAACTGTATTATTTGTTATATGTGATACCTCACCAACACCAAAACAGGTGCTGCCTCTTCACATTTTACGTCAATAGTTGAGAGGAAAGTGAAAAAAGCATTAAAAGAGGTGACAATCACTACAAGTCTGGTCATTTTCAGGTTATGACAATATATCCACAGACTCAAATTGTAGCGATACACTTGCTTCACATCAACTAAATTACTTTTGGGTGTTCATTCTTTATATTTTTGTATTTTTACACAATATTTTACTGAGTTTTTTGACTTGTAAAATATTTTTTTAAATTCACAAATATGTGAATAAAGTATGGCTTAATATAAATACAATACAAAAATGACTTGTCTCTTGCCTTTTATTACAGTACTTTTTTTTTTCCTGAAATAAAGTCCCATTGGGTGCAACAGCATGATGAAGTACTTTGACAGGCTATAAGATTGACCACAACTTCCATAAACATAGAGCCAAAGATAGAAAGTATGTTTGCATGGACATCCACTGTTTAAAGTTTAATGCTCAGGCACATGGGTGTGAGTATGTGAATTTTAAGAATGGATTAGCAGCACGACTAAGGTATGCATTGATATATTAAGTTAAAAAAATACTTGGAAGACACAGATGTAGATGATGCTGCTGTATTTCTGATGTTGCTTTTGGTGGCTTAACAACATGGAGTTCAATGGATAAACTGTTTAATTGTCGTCCACCTCTGTTACTGCCGTGCTTCACACTGAGTCATCTGAACTTGCACCATTATAGAAACCACTTCATGCTACAGTGGTATCTGCTTTCTCACAGCGCCAAAAATAAATGGAGGGATTGTTGTGTAGAGTTGTCACATGAATATGTGCATGTGCTCACGCACGCACAGATGTAACAAGAGTTTTCTACTGCTTGACAGCTAAGAATTTTTCACATATTATCTTACATGTAAGTTTGCCATTTGTCATTAAAACAAATGATGTGAAGATAGAAAATGGTTGACTGGGAAATGGCCTTGTGTTGTACAGTTTAAAGATAGTGTGGGTGGTGGACGATGACTGGTTTAATTGATTTTTTTAAATTTTTTTTTTCCTTGCTCACCTGGGTGGTGTCTCTGTACTCTAGTAGTGACCTTGGTGGCTGAGGTTTCTGTGCAGGATCTTAGCTGTTCATTGGACTGTGCTCTTGGACAGAGATCTCTGATGTTGTTCCTGGTGTCTGCTGGAACCATCCCCTCAGTTTGGCCGTTATTGCCTCTAGTGCCCCCATCACTACGGGACCACTGGTACCTTCACACCTCGCATTTTCTCTAATAGTATTTTTACTATTAGTGTGTGTGTATGTATGTATGTATGTATGTGTATATGTATATATATATATATATATATATATATATATATATATATATATATATATATATATATTACAAAAAAATCTTGACTAAGGTTCTCATAATTCATGCATCAAAGGGATATACACACACACACACACATATATAATATAATATATGTGTGTGTGTGTGTGTGTATGTATATATTCCTTTGATGCATGAATTATGAGGGCCTTAGTCAAGTTTTTTTTCCTAAGTATTTTTATTCCTCTTTAGGCATGAAAAAAAAAATGTAATTGTAATCTTTAAATGAACCTATTTTTTTATGGAGTTACAAAAATGTCCACTCACCTGGGCAACATGTGTTTAAGCCTTGAAGCAAATACACGTGTATTGAAAATGCAATATCAGAACACTACGAAATAAAACATTTTAATGTAGTTTTTGTATATGACTGTTATTTACAATATGGTAACAACAACATTGACACGTAAACATGTTCGTGAGATCTGGTATTAAGAACAGCCACGTTACAGTAATGATATGAACTGACAGATATGGAAGTAAAACAATAAAGCCCATGAATATACAAGAGAACAGCTGGAGGATAACTGTCCACTCTAGTGACCAGTATGCATCTATATATATATATAAACAAGAAAAAAACTAAAAACTCCCACCACCGAGGCAACAGCAGATGTTTTCTCCTTTAAGATGTGCTTTTACTCTTCAAACATTGCTTATGTGCTCTCACTCAGTACTCTTCCACCCCTAATCATGATTTATTACCAAACATGCCCTACCTTTTGGCACACAGATGTGAAATCCCAGCCTAGTAGGCCATTACAAAATGTGAATAATCTGAGTCTGGACCCCTCCAGTGATTCAGCAGCTAAATTGATCCCAACACCAACTGAGTGACTGATGGCATTCCCAGAACCGCAGTGTATCCTTTCTGTGGCCACACTATGTAAGGCTGTGTGTGTCTGTGGATATGTGTTTGTGTGTGAACGTGGAGGTGATAATCAGCAGTGGCCAAAGGGACTTTCTTGTCCCTGTTGTTGTGCTGTGTGGAGCTGTCCCGACAGGGACTCCCAGTTGGCCCCTAACGCCCCCCTCTCAGTGTCCCCTGAGCCAACCTCTTCTGTTATCCCTTCTAAACCTCCACTCACTCACTTTGTTGTTTCCCTGTGGAGAGGCTGTGCTCCGATTCCCTGATCTTCTGGAGAGACGGAAATGGAGGAAAAGTCATAGAAGTCCATGTAGTATATTTTAAATGAAGTGAGAGAGCAGTAGAGGAGGCTAAAGGGGGCTTTGCTGTCTTTGCTGCTGTCGATCAGAAGTAGCAAAGTGGTGGAGCCCCTCCTAAAGTACTCGGCAGCTAGCTCCCTCTTCCTGCCGCCTGGCCTTCTTGTCATCTGCCCTTTGCAGTAAGAGGGGGGAAAAAAGAGAGCAGCCTAGGGAAAGTTGCCTCATCAGGATTTGCTGTCTTTGGACTGTGGTAGTTATTTTTGAAGGAAGGGGGGGTGTTTAGTGTGGTTAGGGGTGCTAAGTCTGCAGGTGGTGCTGGGGAGTTTATTTTGTCATGCAACAAGCTTAAGCACAGACAAGTTACATTGAGAGAATCAAGAAAAGTCATACAAAAATGTTGGGGAAAGGACAAAGTGGCGGATACCCCCCTGACACATCTGGTGAACTTGTGCAGAGGTAAGATTAAATATATATCCACCACAAAATGTGACAGTGTATTGAGACTGGACACATGGCTGTGTGAGAAATTAATTAGTTTTGGGTAGCTTTGACTTATGGCGTTTGCAAACCTACTGCTGTGCTGCTGGGAAATAGTACCGGAAGATTCATTGTATTTGTGTAGGAATGTCCGCCTACATGAAACCTCCCGCTGTGTGTCTGGTTTAAATTTTATGTCAATAAAAGTATTATCGCTCACTTTTCCAAAAGATTAAACTCTACATTCCCTCTTACATGAATGTAATCCTATTTCAGATGGGTTTTTCATACAAGACTGTGTTTTTAGTCTTAGTAAATAAAAAAAATACACAAACTTTATGTGCAGAAAGTGTAAATGTTTAATACATTTGGATTAGTTTCAACAAAGAATAAAGTTATGTAACTTTAGTTGTGTGTATTTCTAGAATTTAATTATTTCCATTCAATGACAACAAACTCTTAATGTTATTTCCACTGTCATTTAAGATATCACAACAAAATGAGTAGAAAGTTGATAGATTATATACAAAGCAGCCCTGAAATTATAGTACATATTTGGTTATATTTTATTAAAAATTAAGTGTCTTGATATAGACTGCATTTCAGATACCGATACAGGTACAGATTACAAAAACCTTAACATGTAATAACTATATATATATATATATATATATATATATATATATATATATATATATATATATATATATATATATATATATATATATATATAAAAAACATTCACAAGTCTGCTTTAAAAACAAAAAACTAAATATTTTTGTAAGATGAAAACCTTTGATTACAGATGATAATGAATTTTAATAGATGTAGTTTACTGTAACAATAACTGGTAACACGTGTATGTGAAAAATATTCACACATAGGGACGTTTTCTCTTACTAAAATTTACACAATGATATTGTAATTATATAACTTCATTTATATGTATGTATGTAGTTTAATCAAGAACTGGCAACTTTTTGCTGCTGAATGAAAATATATTCATGTAAAACCATTTGTCATTAGTAAAAACAATTATTAGATGAATTTAAATATTCTTTGCAATGCACTTAAAATAAAAATCAAAATGCACTTCGTAAAATAGTTTCAGCCACATCAGGCCTCTTGCTGAGAAAATAAGTCTGTCACCATGTGGCTGAAGGACTCAGTGATAGATTTTTAGTGCTTCTTAACCGACTATTTAAACCATAATCCAAGAAAAAACAAAGTTGTAGTAATTTAATTTACACTGGGACTAAACTTTGTCACTGAGCTCTATTTGAAAAATCTTTCTTGTAGAATAATCTTGGATAAGAAATAAATCCTAATGGTTCCTTTTTCAGTAATAAGACATATTAATAATTAGCCATATTGCAAACTATTATTTGATTAAATTCAGTCTATATTTTATTTATTTATTTATTTTTTGTAAGTGCAAGACTTCAGCTGAGCGGACTCATCCATTGTCATATTGTTCCAGTGTTCTGCTTATATACATGCAGGAAAATCACTCTCATACTAGTTTTCCTTTGAGCAAAGACAGACCAAAAGTGCATGAAAATATATTCAGATGCAAGATTTAAAAAAATAAATAAATAAAAAAAGTCCCTTGATATCACAAAAAAGGCACCAAGAAGGAAAATGTAATATTTAATCAGTTTTCTTTAAGGTAGACAGTGCTTGAGTGTATACAATCTGTCAAGACATCTTCCTTTTAGCAATTAATTATATTAGTCTTTGTGGTTGAGTAAATGTTTTTTGTTTTTATTCTTAATTTCTATAAGATTTTTGATCTTTAAATGTATCCTTAATTGGTTAAATTAAAATCCATAATTCTCTATATATCAAAATGCAGTGTTTTTTAATAACCTGTAACAATCCCAACATTACGACTCAGTACTAAAACTTTAAGTTTAAAACGATGATAATATAAAATCAGTGTGTAATTTAAAACAGTTCCTCTCAGCAAAAATGTAATATAGTCCTGTTACGCTCACAATGTCATATAAAACTGTTCCTGTGACTATATTTTATTAATAGTGTGTGGACACCCGTCAGCATGACATAGAGTACACTGAGGTGTCTTCTTTTTATGGTTAAGGGCATAGACTTCTTGGTAAGTGATGTACTAGATGATCTGGTGTATTGGCATTTCACTTCCTTTTCATATATAACTATATCATAGCATGACTGAAACAACAGCTGTAACACTTCAACAGAGCGCTGTGTACACATTAGTGAAATGAGACCACATTGACTGTGAACTCTTCCCACCAACAGTTCAGCATTTAAAAGAACAATTAATTACCCACAAGTCCCCCTATTTGTCACATTACAAATGCAGTAACCACCTCCGACAGGACACAATACCACAACAGACGCTCGATAATTCACAGCAAACATTCAGACGCTGGAGTCGGAGTCTCGTCAGACATCTGGAATATTTAGTCAATTATGTAGTATGTGTTGAACCGTGGTAAAATATTTGGTTTTTGAAGAGGAAGTGATTAGAAATGGTTGGAACATTAGTTGTTTTTTTAAAAAAATTTTTATATATATATATCTACTTTTTACTGTTGTAGTTTGTATCATTAAAAACACTTGGATAAATGATGAGAACCTCAGAATCTTTACAAATACTGTATCGAAATATAAGTGTTTGGGCCTAACAAACAAACAAATAAATAAATAAGTCATTATAATGAAACTTAAGGGTCTGGGGGGGGGGGGGGTCAATAATGATGATAATGATGATGATGACATAACTTACAGTAAAAATAATTAACAAACCTTTTGTATTTTCTCAAAAGCGGTGAAACCTTTGCTTATTTTTCCCTTAACTTTATTCATCTCACCCTCTTTCACATCTGCTAGTTGTATATCACTGTCAGAATGTCAAAGAAGGGAAAGTTGACCTTTTACCAGCCTCTAGTGATGGCAACAAAATACCCCAGCTTTTTTTGCACACCCTGAAAATTCTCCAAATCCTAGTTTAGCAGAAATGTTATCTTCGTATATTTTACATAACGCTGCTTCTTGTCAGTGAAAGGAATGTGTAAAAATACCACATGTAAAAGTGAAACCTGCAGACGTGTGTCTTCATGAGGTTACAGCCCTTTTTTTTAATGATAGTCTGCTAATCCATAGCTACATGAAAAGACAATGTTGTGTTTTTTTTTTTTTTTTTTTTTTTTTTTTTTTACTGTTGGGTGATTTTCTTTTTATTGAATAACTTATCTTTTTGTATGCAAGTCAAACTACTGTCATGTACGTCTATGTCTATGTTGTGACTGTGAGCCCGTCGTAACAAGATGAATGCACCAGATGTTGGTCTATTACCTTCCTCACACTGAACGTCAAGTGATACCTCTTGCTGTAAAGTAATGTACTTCACTTCCTGATCAATGCAGAGGTGGTAAAAGTACTCGCATTCTGTACTTAAGTAGAAGTACAGCTCTACTTGTGTGAAAAAATACTCTGGTAACGGTCGAAATACTGATTCAACCCTTTTACTGAAGTAAAAGTTAAAAAGTACAACTTC
The DNA here is from genome assembly GCA_020466265.1 of Siphamia tubifer. Classification (NCBI taxonomy): domain Eukaryota; kingdom Metazoa; phylum Chordata; class Actinopteri; order Kurtiformes; family Apogonidae; genus Siphamia; species Siphamia tubifer. Next base: position 18,860,695 of record CM035783.1, on the reverse strand, counting down.
TAAATTGTGACAAAGTAAAAGATTTTTTTTGTCATGAATGAAATAATACTTATTGAACCAGGAAAAATCTGAAAAGTTTCAAAAGTATCTAAAGTAAGTCCTTTAAAAGTAAGTTACTGTGCAGATAATGTGTTTGATTAGGTCACACAGTTACTCAGGTTTGTGGATATGGGTAGGAAATTTAGGAAAAAAAAACCCCAAACTGTCACAATTGAGATAAAAAGTCATCACGAGATTAAAAAAAAGTTATATATGAGATGATATTTTTTAACCATTTAACTCCTGGGATTTAAGCAATTCCACAGTAAAAAAATAAAATAAGATAAAATGAAGAAAAACTGCCAAAGTGATCAGTAAAATGAACAAAAATTAATATTAAACAAAGACACTAACAGAAAATTGAAGAAAAATAATGAAATAAACTAAATGTAGAAAAAAGAAACAAAAATAAGCAACAACATCAACATGAAAAAAGAAAATTAAGTTTAAAAAAAAAAAAGGAATAAATGACTAGTCTTGTAATTTGGTTTTAGTTTGAGTTTTTTCGAAATCAGTTGCTTTTCAACACCTGTACATCAGTTCCATGAATGCAATTCTCAGAAAAATAACACAAAAAAATAAAACGTTATTTTTTTCTGAATTTTTAAACTGAACCATCCTTTCAGAATGTGTCAACGCTGACGCATCAGGGGTTAAAGGGTTTAAAAAAATGCATCATTTTAAGAGAAAAAGTCACAATTGTAAGATAAAAAGTTAAAATTATGAGATAAAAAGTTAGTATTCTGAGATTAAATAATAGTCATATAACTATGAAATATAAAGTCACAGTTCCCCTCTACTTATTTTTCATACTGTCACATCTGTTTAGTTTAGTCTATTTTGGGAATGTAAAGAATATAAAGTTCAGATATTTATGTAAAAATGTAGGAAATAAAAGTAAAAAGTTGCCAGAAAAATAAATACTCAAGTAAAGTACAGATACCTAAAAAAATCTGCTTGAGTACATTAACAAAGTACTTTTACTTAGTTACTTTCCACCTTTGGATCAGTGAACAGTTTCAGGTCTTATCCCATCACAGTTAATCTGCTGGACTGTCCTGCTCTTCATATGGCTCTTGTCTAGACTTAGATTTCCAGATTGATTAGTGAGTGGGCTTTACAGCTTTGAGACAGTGGAGGCCCCTTTGACATCTGCTGGATCTAAATCTGGTATTTGTTTAAACAAGCATTTCTAAAATAATTACTTGGAGTATTTTACTCCAAACAAATATTAGGTTTTTCCTTCAGTTTCTTTGGGACAGTTCTCAAAGCATTACGATTGTATGTTTCAAAGCAAACTTTATTTCGGGCATGTATTCACAGATTGACAGAATTTCTCAAATTCATATTTTTTGCACATCTCGGAAACAAGGAAGTAGAATTATTTGTATTTGCACCAATTGAAAATATCTCCTTGATTCAAACTGAATCTTTCTTGTCACTTTGTTTCTAACATATGTTTGAATTCTTTGTACATTATTATCATTCAGTAAAAATCTGCTAGGCATGTTTAAATATACTTACCATAATATTTTTTTTTTTTTTTTTGTCTAATAATTTAATTGACAGTTGCAACTTAAATTTATGCTCCTTACACCCGTTTCTCCATTCTTTAATCCCGTTCAGTAATTATTTTGTGCTTGGAGGTTAAAGATATATCATCATGTGCTTGTTTTCAGAGTTACGCTTGAGTTGAGATGTGCTGTATTCCTCTAGTACAAAGTTCACTCATACAGGATATATGGTTAATAAAGAAGAAAATATGTCACAAAGAAAATAAAATGTATCACATAAGCATTAGTTAATATTGGAAATATAGAAACACTGGGAATATCTTAATGACACAGTTTTAAATAACTTGCAGTAATCATCAGGCTTTTTTTGCTACTGTTTGAAGCAGTATTATGTATTAATTATTATTATTAATGTCAAATAATGAAATGGCTTCACATTTGTTAAAAAAAATTATTTTGCTTTTACATATATATATGTGTGTGTGTGTGTATATATATATATATATGTATATATATATATATATATATATATGTATATATATATATATATATATATATATATATATATATATATATATATATAATGTGTGTGTGTGTGTGTGTCTGCTCCTGTAGACTTACTGCTGTGTGCTTCCATCAGCAGCACCTTAAGCATGTGTTCATTACTGTGTTGACACGTTGCAGCAACTGTAGCTAATATAATGTTAAATGGCTGACAGTTGCAGGGTACCGGGCAGGGGTCTTGTAGTTAAGGACAAGTGAACTTCCATTTTGCAGGTAATGCAAGTCAAGTTAAAGGTAAAAGACAGTGTATTTTTTTTTCCATTTCTAGTCAAAATATCTCATCATACTTAAAACAAGACATGATCACCTAAAGAGTGACACATTTCAGTGAGATATATATAATTATTCTCAGATAATAGATATAGAAAATCTTATTTATTTTTTATTTATTTATTTTTTTACCAAGATAATTTTTTTTTTCAAACAAAAACATCTGCCAATGGAACAAGTGAGAATTATCTTGAAATAAGATTTTCAAGGTATGTTGTGAAAAATAAGTTCTTATAAGTTACTCTTTAAATGATTATGTCTTATTTCAAGGGTGAGGAGATATTTTGACTAGAAATAAGAAAAACACACTTGGTAAGATTTAGATTTTTTTTTTTCTGTGATTACTATTTAGTGCTGCGTTTATTCCTAGAAAATATAATCAGACAATATGTGTATAATTCTATCACAATGTACAGCTGCAGTCATTCCTCTTTTTATGTCAGTTTCAGATCTTGTAAAGTTATACTCCACAGGTGCTGAGTTGGTAGTCTTAGCAGGGCTAACTATCTGGAACAATGGGAACAGACGGAGATGAAAAAGGCTTAAACAACTTTATACACTATGTCAACATTAAAAACGTAGCATTGCAAAAGAGAGTTGTCAAATGTTTTCCTCTGAATATATTTACCCATGAGATTTGTGCATAACTTGGACAGCCTGGGTGGAGACACATCAGTTAATCCCAAAATCATTACAGATACAGAGCTTAGTTTTGGGGGCCAAATATAAATAATACTGTAATATGAGTCAAATAATGAATGATGGGTTTTTAAAGTGCGCATTTTTTTTCTTCTTCATTTGCTTGGAATAATTACTGTTTGTTTCATTTTACTGCCAATATACATACTAGATTTATACATTTTTTTTCTTCACATTATTAGGTAAGCTACTGTAGCTTTTAATAAAACTACTCTATTTGGAGACAAAATAATCCAATTTTATTAGCTTTTATTGATTTTAGTTGTGTACAAAGGTAGAGGTTGATGAAGCACAAGGTAAGTTTAATTTCCAAAAGCTCCAGTAGACAGTAATAGACTTCTGTAATGCATGTGAGTTATATTTTCCAGACAGACTATCAACTTTTGTACATGTGTTGTTAAGGAGTTACTGAAGGTGATCAATAGTGTCTACATCTATGGAATCATTGTTAGCAAGGTCAAATAAAGAAAAAAAAAAAACAGACCAGGATAAAAAATAAATCAATTTTATCTTTTAGTTTATTACACTTTATTCAGTCATAGTAATAACTACAGCATTTTAGAGAATTGTAATTAATTCTGTGACGTCTGCAGATGTCCATAGATACAAAGAACATCCATATAAACCTTAGGATTGTGGAGCAATTCTTTATTTATTTTGGGTATGTTTTATTTGAGGCGTTTTTCCCTGTAAATATGGTCAGGATGGAAGATGTTAAGAAGCTCAATTATCAGGGTTATTAACAGATATTTGTAATCACAGTTAATGAGTTTCAGGATAATAATGAGTTTTACTTGATTACAGTCACATTATTTGTCAGTGCAGATGTGACATTAATAGGAACTATTAAATATAACATTATTATTTGTAATAACTTTCTGTTGTTTAATGGCTTAAAAACTATTTTCAGTGTCAGTATGTGATTATAAAGGACACGTTATGTCTTATTTGATGTTGGCTTCTGAAAGATTCACATGTTAAGGCTGGTTGGAGATTTGTCACAAGCTAAATATTACTATTGACACCTTTTCCTTAGTTAGAGCCTACTTGAAAGCTTGAAATATGTCCCACTTCCTTGGCTTGGTGTCCTGTGTTACGACATGATTACACACATACATACTGACACTGGGAGGATTTTGGATCTGCATGATTTGACGTCAGGTCTAGTGTCTCCTCGGCTCACTTTGAACCTTGGCAAACGCAAAACGAGAAGTATTATCTGGTGGTCTATCTTCTGGTGCAGTAGAATGATGAGGGGGGGGCTTTGGTCAAACAAAGTAAACCTTACTTTCTTCAAATTTGACAGAGTAAGCACTCATTCAGAATTGTCTTTGGCTCCCATAAAGGAATACATGGACTCTAAATAGGGTCATGAGTGGTCACTTTATCATCACAAATAATCGTTTGAAGGCGATGGCCGTGATGATGAGGCTGTGGATGTTGATAGTGATGTTTTTGGGTCGTTTTCTACCATGTGGTGTATGCTGATGTGAAGCATACCAGTGTATGGGAGCATCCACTGTTCTTATAAACAGAGGCTAAGCCACACCCTTCTATTTCTGGTCCATGGGTGCTTAGCTCGCAAAAAAATTGAATGGGAGTGAATGGAGCGAGCCAAGCTAAATTGCTCTCCGCTATCATATATGTTCTGAAATTCACATATGATAGCGGTTAATAATAAATATTTGATATGGCAGAGGCAGACCGCCTGTTTTTGGTGGGAAGCAAATGTGACGTTAGGTTTTATGTGGGCTTAGTAAGACACTACAATGCATCGAGTGTGTGACGTCACACTCCGCTCAGCTGTGGTGTGGAGTATGTGGTGACGTCACATGTGCGCCATGCGTGTAGTTAAAATTATTAACGGGTTTTACTTGCATATGAATCAACATGTGTGTGATTCAGGGCACATGACAAACATACCATTTTACTATTTTATTTCCCATTGAATACCATTCATTAATTTTCTGATCTCAGGCCCCATGAGCCTCCTGGAAGGGGCGGAGACTTAAGCTCTGAATAAGGTCTACCTGGTTGACCAATGATGACGAACCAGCTTCCTCAAATCTGGTGACAGTCATACCACTTGGCATTGGTACCTTTTTGAAATATGTTTATAAGTAACCAGTAATGATTCAGTACATGAAAAATGTATTGGAGTAAAAGTACTAAGTTCATCAAAAATATGTAGTGAGGAAAAAAAAAACTCCAAAAAAGTACAGATACTGCATTTTAATAAATACGGTACTTCATTACTTCTACTTTGTTACTATATATCTCCATTTCTAGGTTGATGTACGATGACTATAAAACCTTTGAATATTATGTGAAAATACATAATACAGTTTTCTCTTCTCGTACAGTTTTTTCATTATATCAATGATATATTTTGGTTTATTTGAATAATTCTTGTTCTTCCTGATCCTAACAAATAGAAAAGAAAAATTGTAACCGTTAACCTAATAAATATTCCTTTTTTTTTCAGTGTGGACAGTAGTATCTCCAAGAACATGGAGGTGGCTTTGAATTTTGTCTGTCAGTAAATCATGCCAGAGAGAGAAAAAAAAGCATATCGGCCAATGCAACAGAAGAAGAAGAAGGGAAAAAAATGGAAATATCAGCTTTATACGTCAGCCAGCTGATATCTATCATTAATCATGAGGCACAAATTGGTATTAGGAGATGTTATGGGACAGTCCAATGTGTCACTTTTTCACTCGTAATATTTCAAGTGAGACTTTTGATGAAGAAAAAGGCTAACCCTGTCCATCTTGTAGCAAGAAGGAGTTGATCTTAGCTCAGACTATAGGACAGAATATAGTCCACCAGGATCAACTTTTCATCACCATTCCAAGAGTCCTGGCAGAGTTTAAATGTATGAATATAAATACAATCTAGAATTAAAAGAACATTAATTCACCTTAAATGGTGAAATACTGTTTTGGTGTATCGCATATACAATAAATATAGTTCGATTATAGAGTGCAAAGAAACAAAAACTGATGGTAGAGAGATAAAAGATCATCTACTTTCAGAGGCTGCGCAGGAATGTGTCGATTTAGAGTTTAAGCAAAACAATGAAATCTCAATGTAAGTCTGACAGATATAAGGAAATTACAAAAACACATACTTTCTCACCGTTATTGACTTGAATTTTCAAGTTGGTTCATATTTTATTCCAGGTTTTAGGTCATGTAGGTTGGACAAGTGGGTAGTTTAATTTCACCATAATTAATTCCCATATTTACTTGCATGACTCATACATTATATGAATCAGACACAGCTAATGCTGCCACTGTGCTGCTATTTTCTTCTGACAGGGTTGACACGAGTAGGAGGCTCCTTGTTCTCCGTCAGCTGCATATATTTATTTTTTTTAAGGAACAGCAATGGGCGGGAAGAGAAAAGATGGGGGGGAAGGGTGTAGTTTTTACATATCATATGCAAAAGTACTTTCATAACACTTCAGTGTTTAGAAGTTCATATTGGTTTTTAGATTAAACTGTTTTTTAAAAAAAACAAAAACTTGACTCCTGCAGCTGTTTCATTGTAATAACCTTTGACCTCTTTCTGCAATGTTACTGTGCAAGTTAAATGCCTTTATGGAAACTATTGGCATCCATGGGGGGTTGTGTCAGGTCAGGTCGTCTCTACTTTGTTGCTTTGGTGGTTGAAGTATTTGAATCTAAATTGGCATGTTTTTTTTTCTATTCCTTTAGACTTTTTACACTACAGTTTCTCTGACTGGATGGATCTTGGTGAATCACTTCTCTTTTTAGTGCTTCATGCTCTGCTGGATAGCATAAGCCACTAATGCAAAAAGTACTTTTACGTCTGATTCATTGTTGTTCAATGGTGGATAATTCCAGGTCCATCAAGTCAAAGTCCTGCCATGTATTGGTTCAAATACAGACACGTGCAGAGACGGGGTGCTACAGGGGCTCTGGCACCTGCCCCTTTGCTGATTGACATCCAAAGTCCCCTATTGCCCTTTTGTATTTTAAAAAATAAATGAGTGCCAACAGCAAAGTTCTCCACAATGTCCTTGATCATATGTGAAATTATATATTTGAAAAATAACATTTTATATGTAATGACTCACATGTTCAGTGAACTCTTCAAAAGCACGTATGTAGACATTTTTAAGAATATGGCACCCCGAAAACTGCTGCTTTGAAGACCAATGTGCAGGATCAAAAGAGGGACATCTCACACACACACACACACACACACACACACACACACACACACACACACACACGTATACACAGACATTGTTGAGTTGTTATTGAAATTTAGTTTTTTATGTGCCCTTTTTAAAAAAAAAAAAAAAAAAAAAAAAAAAAAAGAGCCCCCGCCCCACCAAAGGTTTCTGCACGGCCCTGTTCAAACCTGTTCATTGAACCGGCCCATTTTGATGAACACAATGCCTCATCTGGGTAAATGGGATAATTAGTGGAATCACCTGTGTTCAGGTTTGAACCAATACATGGTTGGACTTTGACTCTATGAACCTGAAATTACTCATCTCTAAATAAATAAAAAAGAAATAAAAGTACAGTAACTGCTTTACAAAATCCTTCTCAACAAGGATGAAGCTAAATAGTCATTTTAGCATTTTTTAAAAACCTGCCCATATCTATATCCCTCTAATATTTCTTTCTTATCTGTTCAACAGCTATAATATGAGAAGGTTCAGTACTTAATCGATATCTATAGTAATGTTCAGTATGGCATGAAATTGCCCCTTCACTATTGCATTTAAAGTCCAATATGACATCACCCTTATCATTACTGCCGTGGTCTATTAACACAAAAATGGAAGGAAATGTACGGAAACTATAAAAATATGTTCACAATGGAATGGTTTTATTATCTGTATATCATGTTTCACATATATTTTATTATTTTTGTATTGCATCTTAACTGTTATAACTTAACTAAACCCAATTTCCTACAAAGTGTCTGTCTGTCTTTCCATCTCTAACATTTTAAGCACACAGAGCCAGTTGCTTTCTGAGCAGAATGGCATCTTTAGCAGATGCATATTGCATATATACTGTATGTGGGCATGGGCCATATGTGCAGTTGTCATGTACAGAAGACTGTGCAGTCATAAATTTAGTTATACAATTTTTCCAACACTCTAATGGAGACTATCAATCTGGGTCATTTTTCCAATAGCCTTATGTAATCACCAAGAGTTAATCCTAGTTATTGTTTCCATTTCAAATGAGAAAAGAGAATAAAATACCCCTGCTTGGCAAAGGCTGTAATCCATAAAGCTTATGATAGCTCAATATATTAATATGGTATTACTAATGTTATTGGTAAGTCTGTTTTAGTCTGCTTTATCTTCCATTTGTTATCGTCACCCTGCAACACAACTGTATCAGAGCTGGGGGCACACATCACAACATATCACAGAGTTCAATTAACAGCCTCAGTTACAAATTTGGAGAATGTACTGAATGTGTGTTGTGCTCCAGGTTTAACAGTAGGAGGGTAGGGGTGTGTAAGTGACAGCTAAACCCTCCCCTTGTTATAAGAGACACACAGTCACTCTGCTCTGTTAGGCTCGCACTGACAGCTGAAGCCTGGGGAGAGTGCAAGAGGTGCGCTCAGTCCAAAGGCATCTTGCTTTTGTTTCAACCCTCTGTAAATGAATACAGGAAGTCAGTTCCATGTAGGTGCACCTACACACACATAAGAAATAATGTTGTATTTGATATCATGCACAAGGCTGCTACTGTCAAGACAGTCTATGTGATGACTGATATAGAGTTAAAGCAATGTCCAACAATGGAACAATTTGTGCGTCTAAATGAGGCATAAAGTAAAATAACAGATCAAATATATCAGACCAATATTAATATTTTTGTCTTGTTTTTTTCCCCCCCCTTGTATCAGCATCTGCCTGTTACTTTGGCTGATATGCTCTTTTTTTCCTGCCATTATTTACTCAAAGGCAAAGTTCATGGCACCTGCATGTTCTTGGAGATACTGTTGTCTGCATTAAAAAAAAAAGATTTCTAGGTGTACTAATATTTATAGGCTTAATTGTGACAATTTTTCTTTTTTAATTGATAAGAACTGGAATTATCCAAGTAAAAGTAAATATAACATTGGTGTATCTTTTTTTTTATTAATAAACTGTGTGGGGAGAGTAAGTTGAATTATATATTTTTCATATATTATTCAAAGGTTTCATAATCTTTGCATATGAACCTAGAAATACCAAGTTTTAAAAGTGTTGTGTGTTTGTGCCGACACATGTGATTCATGTACTTTACAGTGTGACGATGTGCTACCTTGCAAGTTGTAAATATTCATTAAAAGCAGGTTACTGTTCTGTAATTCTATGACTCATGTTCTGCCTATAAGGGAGAGGAGCTGAGTGAACTGGGTGGAAGGAATATTTCAGTTTCACACCAGGACTGAACGCTCTGTGCTGCTCTCATTGTTTATTTTAGAAAGAAATGAGCATTGAAGTGTTGAAACATGAAGTGCACTGAACACTTTTTTTTTTTTGTTTTTATCTGAATGTAAGTTTTATTATGTGAAATGTTAATGTTACCTTTTCTACCTCACCTTTCTTGTTTTTTTGGGGTTTTTTTTTATCAGTAGTTTAATATTATTTTTTATGGTGTGTGTCTGTGTGTATATATATGTATATACTTGTGTGTATATCTGTTTAGGTATGTAAGTACATGCACCGCATATGTTATTGTATTATGTTCTTTCGTAATTGTATTATATTTGTTCATAATAATATAAAGCCAGAAAACATATTAAACAGTAAATATTATAGTGTCGATAAGCTTAGACTATTGTTACTAATTACTGAAGGAAAATGTGTTGTTATACTTCTTCTCACTCCTTTTTGAATATGTATTATGTTATACATTATGTCATCATTTTTGACATTCAGATTCAAAATAAATACATCAAATGCATCAATCAATTCTGCATAAATAATGCAATATATGTAATAAACATATTGCATTTTACTCCATTACTCAATTATACTCTATTTTATTCCACTTCCATTTCCCTTTTATACTTTGTAAAGAAATTTGCACTGGTCAGATTTGGCATAAATACTTACTTAAATACACAGAGAAATATTGAATATTGACAGCCTCCAATAATCAGAATAAACCACATACGGTGGCCACAACTGGCCATATCCTTGTCGTGAAGATAACATTTGATGTTAATAGATTAAAACACAGCAGAAGAAGGGAGTGCAGTGGGTTGATGTCCTTAAACAAACAGTAAAAACTCATATCACTGCCAACAATGTAGAAATAAGGATAGAAATAAGACTATATCTATACTGAAATGAAGTCAGCCCATGAAACACAACAATGTTATAATTGTGACAGACTAGGTTGTATCCTCATTAATTTTTCCATTTTAAAAACTTTATTGTGGATAATCTAATTGAGGACTTTCACTTGAACATATGTTGTCAATACTAGAAGCTGAAAATAGGCCTCACAAAAAGAAGTGCAGTCCTTACTACAGCACATTTTGGTTATGCACTGGTTTTCTCTGGGACTACTTGTATTCATTCATAGTGGATCGAAATTATTCACATGAATTTTGATAATTTACTACAACTAAAAGTAACCATTCACTTCAACATATTTCATGATGCAATAATTTCTGTATTTTTAATGTTTTCTCCAATCGTTCATGTTCTGTTAATTAGCTTGGAAGGACAGAATCATTCATACAGAAGAACACACGCAGAGACACATTAACATGTCATGGTTGGAAGTTATGTGTGTCTGCTCTAAAAGACCGAGACTGTTAGTGATTATTGAATTAAGGCTTGAATTTTGTCACCCCGCTGATAGCCCCCACCCCACCAGCAGGGCTTGGTCTGGAAATGCAAGTGTTCAGCCTCTTGGTCCTAAAGGAATGGGTGCTGGAGAGAGTATTTAATTATCCCTAATCATTTGATAAATGATCCATTAGTGAAATATGACTCACATCATCTAGAACATCACAGATGCAGGATGTTACATGTGTCTTCTAACAGTTTTAGAGCAGGGTGTTGTTTTTATGTTTGAATGGGTGCTAAGCTTTTAATTATCTTCCTACTGGGGAATGATCAGACTACTTTATTAATCCCAGGGGGGAATTATTGGGTGTTACAGTTGCTCTGTTCAAATATAATGATTTTATATATATATATATATATGTGTGTGTGTGTGTGTGTGTGTGTGCGTACATGCGTATTGGAATCAAACTAAAATTGGTTGTTCATCAACTCTGTCCCATTTTTTATTTTTACATTTTGAAACTCCACTTTTAAGATCTGACAGTGTAAAATATTAATCCTTGCAATTTTACAACTGGTCTTACATTTTTTTTAAGCAGGAGTCTATACCAAATATATTAAAGCACTCTATTAACAACCAATTATTAGGACTAGAAAATAGATAATCATGATAATTAAAGGAGTATTCTAATTCTGAGGTTATAAATTGTAGTTAACCAGTCTGATGGTCACTGGCAGGAATGGTTTTCCTGTGTGGTTCAGTGTTGCATTTGGTTGGAATCAGTCTGTCACTGAATGTGTTCCTGTGACTGATGAGCACGTCATGGAGTGGGTGAGTTGTCCAATATTGTGTTTATCTTGGACAACATTCTCCTTTCTGACACCACCGTCAGAGTCCAACTCCATCCTCATAACATTACTGGCCTTTCCTATCAGCTTATTGAGTCTGTTGGCATTGGCAACCATCAGCCTGTTGTCCCAGCATGCAATGGCATAGAGGATAGCACTAGCCAAGAATCACAGACTCACAGAAGATCTATAATACATGGTTAATATGATATTGAGTCTGCTTGTAAGTGTTACGATACGTAATCATAGTTTACTGTGTATTAAGAACATGGGTCCTATTTTCTAACAACAAGTCTATTTTTCTCCCTTTTCTGCTAAACTAGTAATTTGTCTGGCACATTCAGCAATTAAGTTATTGTGTGTTTCTTCTCTGCTATCTTTGTGGCTTTTGAAGGCTATTTTTTCTTCACCACGTTTCCTTTTTAATGTTGCTCATGGAAAATGTGCTATTTGTGGGTCTTTTCTTGAGGGAAATATGCGGCTCAAGGGTCAAAGTGATAAAACACTGGTATTCAACCATGTGTGTAGAAACAGTAAATTATACTCGACCACAAGGTTAACAGTTTTGACTCAATATAAGTACAAAGTTAGCTTTGGATAACTGTTATAATGTAACTCAGACTACAACTATGACAATTAAGACAGACAGTGATTTAAGTTTTTGTGCAATTACCCTAATGTGTTCTATCACAGTTATTTTCTCTGTGAAAACACTGAACATGAATGATGACCACTGAAATGCTATTAAAGTTATGTCTTAATTCTATTTGTTGTCAAAGCAGTAAAGTAACATGTGTAAGTTCTAAAACTAGCTTTTACATGTATCATCTTGCTTGTCTTACAGATCCAGATTTATGAGTGTGAAGGCAGCCATTAGAAATGAGCACATAGACGTTTTCGTCATTCAAAGGAAGACTATTACATCAAAACCAAATGCAAACATTTCAGTTAAATTCAGTTACCGTTGATCAGAAGTTCACGTTTTCTCATAAATGTATGACCTGACAGTATTGTTTTAGATCTGTGACCATATGTGGAAATGTGTGACAGTTAAAGAAGCTGGGTGATTTGTGTTGGTATTAATATACAGTCCGACATATAATAGGGCAGGCTCATGTTGAAATGTTCTGATTTGTTTTCTTCTATTTGAAGCAAAAGGGAAAGCTAGACCAAGGCAGGAGAAGACTGATGTTCTTGTTCTGGTGCAGTCGGAGCATATGCTATGTGGGAGGCACCAGGTGGGCAATGTATAAATTACCCAACATACCAAATCCTAAAACTGCCAGCAGCTCAGAGATTAGGGAATGGGATTTTAGTCATAGATAACGATCTGAGCTACATTTATGTACATAGTAAATGTAACATTAAAGCATGACAGTTGTAATCTTAGACATAATCTTAACACATTTAAATGGATAACAATGTGGAGCATTGTGTGGTTTGGGATTTTAATCAGGTCACTGACCTCTGCTAATAGAAAATAAGTGCTTTTTTATTATTATTATTATTATTATTATAGACGGCAGGGAATAGCTGACCTTGCATCCTGCCTGTATCATACTGTAGAATTGTGGGTAAATGCTCTATGTGAAATGAGCTGTCATTTGCTCTTGCGGGGAGATCTTTATTCTCTAATTCATGTCTCCTAAGGCAGTTAAAGTGTGTATGAAGGAACAGTATTTTTTTTTAAACACACTAGATACAGTTACATGTTAACCTCAGTCTTTTGCCTGAAGACATACAGCAGTATACATGCACATTTTATACCAGCGAGTGCCTGGAGCGCTTGGGAACAGATTTATGTCTAGGGATTAGATCTAAATGGGCTGAGCAAGACTGCAGTAGGAAGAGGGACTCTCAAGAGACAGCATTGCCACCAGTGAGAACCACTCAATCTGTCAACATGTCCACTTTGTATTATCTTTCCTGAAATCCAAAACCATGGCACGTTGCCAACCTTTCTTCGCCATAGTAGTAAATGAAGTAATGACAGTCCTTAAATTCACAAACTGAGAAACTGAGGTAATTAATGCATCTTTGTATAGTTGTGTGGGATTAGATATTTCCTTGACTAAGATTATGTTTGCATGCAGTGGGGCACCAGGTTACTGGAAATGATAATGGACAGCAAAAAAAAGAGAATATACAGTCCTACTCTGTAACAGGGTTATTTGATCCAGTCAATAAGACCATGATCTACGCTCTATAAGTCACAATTTTCTTGCCTCAGAAAATATAAGCAAGGTATAACGAAACTATAACTTTTTGTCTCCTTTTTTCAGGTTTCTGGAAGTTTTTTTCTTATGGATATGTACCTAGAAACACAATTTTTGCAGAATGATAGACTGATATTACTACAATATGGTGCACTGATTGGTGGGAGGGGCAAACATGACAAACTCATGGGGCCCAGCATTTAGCCTAGAAGTACTTCATAAAGATTCTCTGAATAATGGAGATAAAAAAAGTTTATGGGGTCATTTCACTGCCATTAACCTGTGGCATTGAAAAAAACAACTTGGCTTTGTAGAAAATGTTGCATTGGCATTGTAACAGGTATTGGCATTGTAGAATGTTGAATGGAAAGATAAAATACAGACATTGAAATGGTTGTAGCCACGAGGGGGTGGTTCTCTCTCTCCTCTCCTCAGAATGTAGAAGGGCGTTCTTGTGCTAGAAGCCCCGCCCCATCTCTTCCCGCCCACTCATGTTAAAACAGTGCCAATAAGTTATTTTAAATTAAATAAATATAAAATAAATTAAATAAATTAAAAGTGAAAATGAAGACCTGAGAAGCGTGAAAGACAAATAAAAAAAACATTGTAAACATTAGCATTGTAAAATACATTATATTACAAAAATACCCTCCCAAAATATTGTGTTTTTTCAATATCTGTGTTTTATCTTTCCATTCAACATTTTACAATGTCAATACCTGTTACAATGCCAATGCAACATTTTCTACAATGCCAAGTTGTTTTTTCAATGCCACAGGTTAATGGCAGCGAAATGGCCTCATAAAAGTTAAGATGTTGAAAGGATATAAAGTTTCAGTTTCATTTTCAAAGCAGCACAGGTTGCATAACTTTATCTTTAGACCCCACTTCCATACACACACACACACACACACACAGCACTCCGACAGATTGATAAGATACAGAATTTTATTTAAGACCCCACAACGTTTCACTGTCACAGGGTCCATGATTAGAAGCAGCGCTCTCGATTACTATATTGACAATATCCCTTTTGACATGAATATGCGTTCCACATTTTTTTGTACATACAACTACAAAACTTGTATTAAATAACTGGGCTGTGATAGTGTAAATGAGTTTTAGAATGAATTTTAAAATAAATATATATGCTAGCATGACTAAAACAAATCATACTGTACACCATAGTTTATAAACCCTACATGTACTGGACTCATGATAGCTCTTTGTTACTCATTTGTAGCAGCAAAACAACATGACACACATACACAAACTACCATTGCTGTAGGGTAGAGCAACACAGTAAAATTGTAACTACACTAATGAATGAGCCATTTAGGAAAAATGTTAATTGTCTTCATGACACAATCTGTGGCACAATTTGGTCTATCCTTTAGTAAGGCATGATTGTACAACTCATTTATTAGAAGTATTGCACAAATGAGTATGATAATAACTTCATTTGTACAGAATGATTATTAGCCCTTTTGTCACTTCTCTCAGCTGTAGTTTTGAACCATGGTCAGAGTTTCACATATAATAATAATAATAATAATGGATTAGATTTCTATAGCGCTTTTCAAGGCCCCCAAAGCACTTTACATTATTTATCCATTATTCATTCACTCTCACACGCTCCCTCCGGTGGTGGTAAACTACATATGTAGCCACAGTTGCCCTGGGGCAGACTGACTAGAAGCGTGGCTGCCATTTCACGCCTACAGCCCCTCTGACCACCACCAAACATTCATACACCAGTGTGAGTGACACTGGAGGCAAGGAGAGTGAAGTGTCTTGCCCAAGGACACAACGGACTGACTAGGACAGAGCATAAATCGAACCGCCAACCCTTCGGTCAATGGACGACCTGCTCTCCCAACTGAGCCATGGCCGTCCCTCTCCCACGTCTGATACATAATTTTCTCTTGTAGATATATTTCTTAGAACTGTCTTCATCTTTAATCCCCTATTGGCACAGCACAGTATCTTTAGCTTAAGGCAGTAACATCAATATTACAGAAAAGCACTGTAGACCTAAGCCTTTTCCTCCAACAATTAGTGATATTATTCACAAATAATTGATTGTATGAGCATAATCTCTTTTTTTCAGTGACTCATAATGAATGTGTTTGACTATATCATTGTTGCTGAATGTATTGTTTTTTTTTATATTTCCACAAAGTTAAGTTCCTCTCAAGTTTCCAGTGTGTTATGAAGTAGCAGGGATTTATCTAGTGTATATTCTGGGTTTGTTGAGTTTGCGGGGCTGGAGTGACTCATCACAAACCTTACATAATAGAACAGCTACTTTGTAAAGTAGGTCAGGCCATGCTTCATTCAAGTGTTGTGATGTAATGGCAACTATAAAGCTTAAAACAGCCACTGTTATTTTCTTTGGATAGAATAGAGGTGATTAATATGCTAATTATGCACTCACCTTTGTCGCTTTCATAGAACTGTTTTTATAACATCTCAGTTAATACCAGGGCCTTGATTTTATTTTTACATTTGACTCATCAGTCACAGTTTGTTCCTTTCACAGAAATGTTCACAGCTTTCTCTTCCCACATGTAGCACCATTATATAGAGACTGTGTAACATACTGATCCACACCATCTCTGGTGAGTGTGTAGAGGTGGCATTACACATTTTCTTTGTTCCACCTCTGTCATTAAGAGTTGATGAACCTACATATTTAACTTGAAGCTACTGGAGACAGAAATCAAAATAAAAGCTCTGAGGTTTTAATAATACACCTACTTTGAGTAGCATTTCCATTCACATCAAAAAAGAAAATATCAATATTGATAACCTAATGTCTCTTTAAGTCATGTCAGTGCCCATGTTTAGAGCAACAAACACAACTGATGGAATTGATAATTACTGTTGTTACTAACATCTGAAAACATCCATGAATACCCACTAAATCACAAGGTAGGTTTAGTATTCTTAATAAACAGAGTACAGAGGTGGTACAGAAGTCATATTTCATCCCAGATCACTTGAATTACATTTTATTGAAAGGTCTGGATTTTTTTCCAAGTGATACCAATAATTGTACACTGAAGCTTTTTGAGTCAAACGATTAAAACAAGTATTCAGAGAATGCTTAATTTTGCCCCTGTTGTGTGCCAATCTCAAGTTTCTATGAATTGGAGCCAATAATGCGATTTTGACCTTTTTGCTAATTACAACTTTGACCTTTGACCTGTCGACCTGTAGTGAGCTCTTTATATAGTCCTAGTATAGGTAATGTTGGTGTTCATTCCACTACCATGGTTTTAATTAGTCCTCCTCATCTTGATCTTCCTTGAGGCATAGGCATTTTGTTTTATTTTATGTCTTTTATGTGTTGTGTTTTTATGTTTTAAGATTGTATAAAAGTAGATTATAGACCCATTCACAGTCGTGTCAATCAAACGTCAGAGGAAGTTCCATGTGCAGACCGGACTCAAAAAACTGCCTAGAAACGCTGTTGTTCATATAGATGACATACCTAAAACAGAGCTAGAAATGTGTAGTTGTTTTGTTGCATCATTACAAGATATAGACTTCCATCTGGATCTCACCTATTCAAAAAATAACAAAAAAATCAACATCTATGGTTACAAGTGATCAAGCGTGTGGACTGTTTGGCTGTTTGTCTGTCCTTCCCATTCTAACCACAATCTGGACCTGGAATAAAATTGCTGCAGCATGACCCAAACCTATAATGAAGTACATACTGAAAACAAAAAAAGATATGGGAGCTATCTAACCTGGTAAATTAAACCAGAGGAAGTGATAGCCTGCTAGCTTTCTCTAGTTAAGAGAATAATGACTCTATATATGTATGTATATATATATATATTTATATATATATTTGTGTATATATATATACCTTTTTATAAATTGGTGATAAATCAGTTAAGAAAGGTACAAGTACAGAAAATTTATTTAGGAACAGGATCTTTATGGGTTAATGTGTCAGCATTGCATTAGTTTTATTATTAGTTGACAACAGTCCCCATGGCCAAAGTAAATAGCAAACTGAATCCTTACATTCTCTGAACAAACTCTGAATTGAAAAAGCCTCTCTCACACACACATGAAGAGAAAATAGGAGTGGTGTGGTCATCACAAGCAGTTTGGGAAACAGATTAAAAATCAGGCATGCTAATGACCCACCCAAAATAGTATGGTGAGCGAGAAGGCCTGGGGCTTCTCCATTTATCAGCACGTGCTCAAAATCCCCTCCAAAGAGCTTTCTACCAATTAACCTTTCTGTTAATCAATTGTACCTCAGGGAGGATAGAGGGCACAGCTGGTGGCCTCCCACCATAGCTCTGAGATAGCAGTTAGATGAAGTGTTGAAGATGAAGAGCAGTGTACTTGGTGCACATGGCATCGATGCAGCTGTATTCATGGTTTGTATGTGGGAACAGCTGTTATTAGATAGAAGGGATGGAACCTTCCTGCCTTCCTGTCGTATAGATTTACTGGTTCCTGAGGCAGATAAAATATCTCTGACTAGAAGTAGTGTGATATTGTTGTTTTCTTTGACCCAAGTGGAAACACATTTGGGTGAAAGGTTGAGCTCATTTAATTAACTTTATGTTGTGATAGATTAACTGAATGAAGCAAACGGTACATTTTATCACTCAAGTCACTTTTTATCTTTATTTCCTTTTTTTACCTTGTGCTTTTTTTTCCCCCCTCGTAACCCAACTTATTTTATTATTCTTTTTGTTTCGTCCTAATTATAGCCGCTGACTGTTGCTAAGCTGTGGTGTATTTACGATCCTATGCCAACACACAACACAAGTCTCTGTGTTGAAAAGTACCCAGATGTTACCACATATGAAACTCTATATTGTGCAAATCTGTCAGACATATGGAATCATCCTTTGACACACTGACAAATAGCAATTTTATATTCATTATCTGATGTGGTTTCTCCATAAAGCATTTCTCTCACTTGTTAGATGAATATGTATTAAGTTCTATGTTTCACATTCTGTTTTTGTGTAGCTAGGATTTCTCTTGTTTGTGTGTCCTTCTAATGTGTTTTGTCTGCCATAAAAAAATTCCGCCATGAGCATAATATGAACAAATATATCAAGTAAAATGTTACCATCTGATTTTAATTTTTTTTTGTAGATGTTCCTCTGGCTTATTGTTCCATTTTATAATGGATTTCAACCTTTTTACATGTATTAAAGACTAAAAAAAATACAACACTTGAATTTATAAAACAAACACGAAGAGAAAAAGTTACAGAATTGACTCTGTGATATTTTATCTCGTGTAATTTGTCACTGTATATTTTTAATGAGGATTTTACCCACAGAAATCCCTTGCTGGGATTTACACCCGGGCATAGCCAACCCATTCTGTCCACTGGCTTTGGGGGGGATTTTTTGCTTATACTGGGGTTTATGCAAGAAGACGTCCCCTTTTCTTTTTGTCCTTTTATTTGTGTGTCATTTTTGGGATTTTGCAGAGCAGCTGTTGGTTGCGGGGTGGACTTTCTTTCATTGTTTGGGCTAATTTGTACTAATGGCTATTTGAGTAGCCTGTGATGCCAACACAGGAGACATGTTGGGCCATATGGGTCTTCTCCTTCATCGTGAGACCAACATGTAGTATCCACCATGTGCCCGGTTACGTGATTGGCAGGTTTCCACTAGATCTGTCACCCATCTGTTGTCTTTGAAGAAAGCTGTACCATCTTCTTTGTGTTGCTTGGGCTGTGGCTCGTAATTTATCATGCTTCTGTGACTGGATGGCGTTGTACTTCAAAATGTTAAGATGCTTGAGACAACCATTAAATTCAATTTGCATTGTTAATAAATGATGAGTGAAAAATATTCAGCAAACATTGGCTGGAATACATCTAAATTGTACAGCTGTTAGTGTTTGGAAACCAGCCTGTGTTTTTTAAAAAAAAAATAATTCTTCACAGTAAATAATCCAACATCAAACATGTTTAACCCATAAAAATCCAGTGGTACTTTTGCAGCAGTTCTCAAACTGTTATTTCTCTAGATTTAACATTTCTTCAGTGATTTATCGCCATCTAATGTAATATTATCCTCTTTAGTTGGAGTTTTGTCCAGTGTAAATCATATATTTTCTTATATTTCATTCATCTATCATCTACATGTTCATAAAAGCTCAGAGGCTATTAGATCAAAACAGAAAATGGAGGAAATGGTGACTTTTAAAAAAATAAAATATATCATTATCTTAACATAAACCTACTGTCATTGATCCAATTGATGAAGCAGTGTTGTAGAAGACGGAGAGCCTCTGAACATCCAAATGAGACCATGAAAAGATAACAAACAGTATTTTACACCAATAATTTACATGTATTAGTCGGATTAGTGTATATATAGATAGAAAGCAATTGGACACACTATTTTTTTTAATGTCATTTTAAGTGTTCTTTTTTTCTTGTTGGATATTTCAAGCTTTAAAGTACCAGCCATATTTGGGACATTATAGTTTGGCTTTTTTTTTTTTTTTTTTTATCTCAAACCTATTTAAACCTATTTTCCACTTTTACATTTTAGAGCAGGGGTGTCAAACTCCTTTTTGTTCAGGGGGCCACATTTAGCCTAATATGGTATAAAGGGGGCTGGACCAGTAAAATAATAGAAATAATAGGATAAAAAGGTATAAATAATGTCAACAACCAAAGTTTTTCTCTGTTTTTGAGCGAAAATGGAAAAATTCCATCATGACAATCTTTACATTTACAACCTTTACTTGAACATAACATGAACAACCTGAAAAATAAGTAAACTAAAGTTCAATATTAACAATATTGCGCGTTAGTTTATCATTTATATATGTGCATCACAACTTAAAGATAACTTTAAAATATACAAATATCCACAACATTTAGTAACATTCAGAATATTGATAAAATTCCAGATACATTTCAGGTTATTCACATTTTTTGTAACAGGCTAGTCGTATTTATTTATTTAGTCCCTTTTTTTTTTTTACACTAAAACAATGATTAAATTTGAATTTTTCATTATTTATTATGCTTATGGTCCGATTCATTTTAGATTGAATTGATGGCAAATTATTTTAACTTCCTTAATTATTAATATCTTCTGTGTCATTTTTGCATTTAACAAATTCATCCAAGGGGCCAGATTGGACCCATTGGCGGACCGGTTTTGGCCCCCGGGCCGCATGTTTGACACCCCTATTTTAGAGCAACAATGGTGTATTCTACATACGTACGTGCCTGAGAAAAGTTTTTTTTACAGTTTTTCCAGCTTCCTTGCAGATGCAGAAGGTATTGGAATACAGAGCATGAAGCCTGTGCGCTCTACAGATGCAGTACAGTAATAAAAAAATAAAATAAAATAATGGGAGGTGTGAAAGGAGCAGCGTTGCCATTGGCTGGGAAATGTGACAGAGTGACGACTGCAATGGATGCGATTGGTATTTGTAAGCATGACTGTAGTGACAGATGGTAAAATGCAATGCTTGCTTTGGACAGAGACGCAGGAGTGAGGTAAGGACGGAGAGTGAGGGTGTATGAAAAGAAGGAGAGAACTAGAGAGGGGTTGGCTTAGGATTAGATTGTAGGAAGCATTGCTACGTCACCTTGTATACCAATATAGCTCTGATGTTGCTGACCACACTGAGGGAAGACTGTAGTTATGTGACTCTACTGTACACTGCAGCTGCTCATCAAAACATCTGATGGGGGACATTTCTTCTAGTTCTTTATGATATATTATTTTGCAGTATAACATTTTTGATTTAGATATTTTTATCCAAAAGCTGAAGATTATTCAGAAATTAATTTCGTGTCTATACCCAGTAGCAGCTATAAATAACTTCTTTAGACCAGCAGAAAAAAAAAATGTGCTGTTGACCTCAGTTGTCAAAGTCAATAATCCTCCGTCCTGGTTTATATTACTTTATCTCTACATCTTGTGACACTTCCTGTGCTCAAATTCAATTCTCCTTGTAATCTACACCACACCTGAAGAAATTCCCTCGTCTTTTTTATGACTCATTATTAAACTGACTGGAGGATCGAGACATGAGGACTGCTTTAGACGTCCACAGGCTTTAGCCCTTCAGATTGTGCAGGAGCCATCCTTCATTTTGCCGACAGCAACTTTGACAGATCACTTGGATCTCTAATGTCACTCTGTCCAAAGTCCAAGTGAGCTAACCGGAGGCTCAGTCACCTGGCCTTGAGCTCTCAGCACCCGGTTTGATGCTCTGACCCCAGGTAACTTTAGGGCTTTATAACTCTTGTCAGCACTCTCATCAAAACTGACAACATCTGATACACAAAAGAGTAAGTGTTGATAAACTGACGGAAAACTGTGGTGTTGGAATTTATGGTTTACCTTTGAAAAAAACATTGCTGGTTGACTTATGATTAGTCAATAAACATTTTAAATAAATATGTCCTGTCTAAAAGTTTTATCACATGATTCTCATTGACCAATGATGACATTCTCTGACTTGTTCTTTCTTTGCCATGAATAACAGACCATTCCCAAACTGTATGTTAGGGGTGGGGGTGTGTGGGGGGGGGGGGTTGTTGAACATCTATTTAATCTGTAAATGTACTTTTACAGACTTTTCTACCCTCTTCTACAAAGTCTACAGAATGCACCTTTAATTTATAACGTCAGCTGTCTGTTGACTGGCTGCTCTGCATCAGCTGAACAAACTAACACACTTTTTCAGTGTTAATTAGGACAATTATTTTACATATCATATCACTTCCACCTCTAACAAATACATGTTAATATTTATTTGAAGTAATTACTTTATTTATAAGAAAATATGAAGCAGGACAGTCATTTTGTAACACGAACCAAAAGAACATGATGGAAGTCTTGATGACCTTGAAGGTGTTTATTTTGCATTAATGAGCTCTTCCTTTCTTGTCATTCAAACTTTAAACACATATTTCTTTGACTAATTTCACTCTTGAGCCCGCCGATGGGTAATACGTCAGCACAGTTGTTAACACTAATTGCCGTTTTCCTGCGAGGGGACTTATTTTATGTGAATGCGGTTTAGGCTCAACAGTTGGTAGGGAAGTTTCTTTTTGACCTGCGTGCTACTCAGTGAGTGAACTACCCCATGTACACCATCTTAATGGCTGAAATAAGATCACCTCCAGCTACCATCTGTATCCAACTGAGAAGTGTAGAAAAATGTTTCCCCAGTGCAAGCTTTTGAGGGTGTAGTTAGGCATGTCTTTGAGTCTAAAGTGTGTGTGACTTGACTTGAGAGAGTCATGTGATGTCTTACAGGCATGTGCACTTTACAGGTTTATATGACAGGGAGAGGCCAAGGCTGGGTGCCTGAGAATACAGTTACCTCACAAAGTTTAGTTTATTATTTATATGTATAGAAAACTTGTGACTGATCCCCAGTATAAATCTGCCCTTTTTATCATTGGTCAAACATGGCATGAATCAAAGTGACTCTTTTCTCTCGACATGCAAGCCTTAATGGGTGTTGTCAGGGGTCAGACCCCATGTCTCTATGTAGCCAAGATACCTCTTCCATTGCTAGGTTGCTATAAATCAGGAGCAACCCCCCTCATCTGTGCCAAATGTAGAGCAAAGCAAGTTGACCCTGCTTCCTCACCCATGCAGCATTCTCTCATGGCATGATGGGAGCTATGTGTTTGCTATGCAGGCGGTGGCAAAGTGTGCGATTTGTTGAAAAGTTAAATTAAGGCTCTCTGTGTCAGTAACTGTTTATACCCTATTTGGAAGAATCAGAAATTACTTCTCATCTCTTTTTGGTAAGTGAGTGGATTTGAAATTTTTAGTTTAATTGTTATATAGTCAGTGTATGAATCCACATGTAGATTCTTCACATGCTTTTGTTTTTTCATTGTTTGCAATGAACATTCTGTCTGTAAGTATACACTGTTAACCTTTACACAGGTCAGAAATAAGAGAAAAAAAAACTTAAGTATTGTCGTCCTTGTGTAATGGTAATAAACTAATTAAACTTTTTTAGTGTAATACATTGTATTGTAATGTAGTGTATGATATTGTCAAAGCTATTCTGTTCAATATGATGCATCTAGTGCCCTCATATGGTGGTCTATATCCCCATCAGACCTCCTGGAGCCAGTAAGAGTAGCATATAGCACCACCTAGTGGAGCAGGGAAAAGTGTTTTCATAGATTAGAAACACCATACGGTATTCAATGTGTGCATACATTCCTCAACATCTTATTTATTTTATGACCTATTCTTATTCTTCAACACAGTTACATCATTTAATTGAATTGCTCTATTTTTGCTCAATTTTATAAACATTCACAAAAAGTTGTTTTATAAGTGTATTTTTCATTTTATAGAATGAGGAATATTTTAATCCCAAAATTAAACTGCATAAGTAAAACTGTACATCTCAAAATAGTATAATTTTCACTATATTTAATTAATTTAAAGAGAAGTGTTGTATTTTAAAAAAAAGTGAGTATGACTTACTTTGTTATTCAGATCATATAGCTTTTATCAGATATTTTACAGTCATCAATTGTTAAGTGTTTTTTTTTTTTTTTAATTAACTTCATATTAAATCTCAGTAGTTTTTAAAATTAGTATTAGTATTATAAAGAATCAGTGTCATGTAGTGTTTATAAATTATCTTGTCTTGTCATCTGAACCCGCTTTTTCCCCACTAGGGTTCATGGGGGTCACTGGGGGCCTAATCTAGCTACAGTGGGTGAAGGCGGGGTACATCCTGTATGAGTTACCAGTTCATCTCAGGGATGAACATATATAGACAAACAATCTCTCAATTTAGATTAACCAATTAACCTATCAGTGCATGTGTTTGGATGGTGGGAGGAAACTGGAGTACCTGGAGACACAGAGAGAACATGCAAACTCCACACAGAAAGGTCTGGTGTGGGACTTTATAGATTATACATGTGCTAAATAATAAGAGATAAGGATGGTGTACTTCTACATACATTGTTTTAACTGTATTTTATAATGTGCTCTAGTTTGTTTTGTGTCTGTATGTTTTTTTGTTATAGATATTTCTTAAATATTTTACATGATGGAAATGTTTTATATTTTTTTTAATGTAATTCTGTATTTTATAAATGTAACTAAAGACATTATTTACGTCTTTAGATTTTTTTGTCATCATCATTTCAAAGGAAAATATACAAATCCATACAGGGTTATAAATCTAATAATAAAAACAGAAATTCACTGTAAATCTGAATATATATATATATATAGTATTGCATAGCTAAATACATTTACAACAAGGGAGCCAGACAAACATTCTGCTGTTATGACACAGTACAAAACAAGTAAATTTAAGATTCAAGATGTTTATTGTCACAGGGATGTACAAGTACATGCACCGTGAAAAAATTATGTTGGGGGCGCTCCATAAAACACTGAATAAAAACAGTTCATAAATAACAATACTAAACTTTTGTAAAAATAAATAAATAAATACATAAAAAAATACATAAATATTATTATCATTATTATTAAAAGACAGTTTTTAAAAGATCAAGGTCAGCACACAAAGCAGTCACACCATAGAAATAAATAAATTCATTTCATAGTCTTATTTAAAAGTCTCACAGCCTGGGGTAAGAAAAAAAAAGAGTTAAAAATTCATAAATAAAATCAATATTAATTGTTAATAAAATAACAACAGTGGATTAATGATATATCTATTTTTGCAAGAAGGGAAAAATAATGAAACCATAGAAGTTAAAGGCTGTAATTAATAGTTTCCAGTTGCTTTTGATGTAGTATTTTTTTCTGCTACACCGACTACAGAGAGAAGAAATTAGGAATGTACCACTCAGAAGCGTCTTTCTCTGTCACACAAAATCACACAGCATTCACAGCGACGTTTAAAATGATTATTATGGTTGTACAAAATTATTCTTACATGGGTAGGTTTATTCAATTTACCAAACATTTTTTAGAAGTTCAGGATACCAGTATGTTATATTTTAAGTAGCATAACCCTTTTAAAGAGATTTTTTAACCAGTAGTATTTGTTTTCTAACCTGTAAAAAAAGAAAAAAAATACACATCAAACTATATCATTTACCTATTCAACAATTATATGATTTTGTTTAGTCTGAGAAAATTTGTAAAATGTGTAATAACCGAAATTAATTAATTAAACCTGACAAAACAACAGCAGCAAATGACATGTATATGGACATTTTTCTACTATTACCCTGAAGAGCATATTAACATTAACATTGTTGAACATGTGATGCATATTTTCACACTGTTGCGCATAAAGTTGGAATAACATATGTTTTACATCTTCTCTTAAAATGATTGTGACAATGTGATTTATTCTTGAGAGATGTAATCAGATGTACTCGGTATGTAATCATCTGACCTGGTCAAAAGTGATTACTATATTAAAAGGGGAGTGTTTATGAGAACAAAATTATTCCTATTTTTTGGCCAATAAAGTATAATGTCTGGAACTTCTAGACTATCAGTAAAAGGAAATTAATTCCATTATTACTCCTTTTGGGTAATAGTTAGTGATGTCAGAGCACAAAGGAAATTTTTGTTGACTCCAAACAATTTTTATACAGGAAAAAAAAAAAAATGTACCAAATGTATTTTTTGGTCAAAATATCACATCAAACTTAAAATAAGACATAATTACTCAAAGAGTAACTTTTCAGTGACATATAAAAATTTACTGGTTTTGAAAATGTTATTTCACAAAATCATATTAAGGTCATTTTCCACTTGTTTCATTGGCAGATTTTTTCTTTTTTTTTGCTTCAATTCAATTCTTTATTTCAGACAGTGCAACAAACCTACATGTCTATATATGTAAAATAAAAACAAGGGTAAAAAAAGCATTGTCCATATAAGTAGAATAAAAATAAGAGTAAAAACAAGGATTAAAAAAAGTACCATATAAAAAAAGATATCAAAGGACATCATCAATTAAAAAAAAAAAAAAAAACTATCTTGAAATAAGCACAAAAAAAAAACTGCCAATGGAGCAAGTGAAAATAATTTTTCTACAAATAGATTTCCAAGACCTATTATGTAAAAATAAGTTCCTTATTTATCACTAAAAAAATTCTCTTCAGCTAATTATGTCTTAATTATCTAATAATATCTGTTTGACTAGAAATGAGGAAAAATACATTTTGTACCATTTTTAATTTTTAGTTACAGGTTTAACTAATGGAAGTCTAAACTCTTAACACTTAATACCAAAAACTAAAATAAGTATGTACATTACATGGTTATCACAAACACACATAGAATAATGACAGAATCTCCATGGAAACCATTACACCTTACAAAGCCAATGCATTATTATGTTTGATTAAATATATTAAAGGTTACGACTAAAGATAATTGTAGTTGCTGGTACTAATGCTGGGTAAAGACTTTGCATTAAGCTATTTGTTAGTGAAACTGTGTAACCAACCCATAGCTGTAGTTGTACATGCTTCCTTTAAACATACGTATCCTGATGTCTTAGTCCAATCCGTGTTCTCGCGCACACACACACACACACACACACACATACACATGCTCACCACTTGTGGCTTTTCATCACATGTGTCTCCTCTGCTCGTCCACTGGTTAATAACACACAGAAACAGCTTTACTCCTGCAGTAAGGACCACTGGCCGTGATGTCATGCAAATATACATGTGCAAGCTTTAGTAGGGGGAAGAGAAATGCGTCAGTCTGAGCTACCGGGCAGAGGTCAGACTATAGAGCAGTCGGAGTTTAGTGTCAGAGGTGTAAGTCGGACCTCCACTGTTACTCCTTGAAGGTTTGTGCGTCTTCCAGAACACCCAGGTGTACCTGTGTACAGTCCTGTTGTGACATATCAGGTAAATGTTGTATTGTGTCTGTTTAATTTACAGCTGTCTGTGTAACTGCAAAGTGTTTGTTAAGCTGTGTGATAATCTTCTGGATGCTTCTTTGAACTCACTGAAGGACTTTTCTGTAGCTGTTCTAGACTTAAATCCGTCCTCTAATATGTTACTTCCCCTGATGAAGCTCTGTGAAGTGATTGGGCCCATGTGGCGTTTTGTTTTGACTACGAGTCGTCTTTGATAGTTGTGTGGGGATTTTTCTGCAGACGATGCGTTACCTTTGGCCTTCATAAATAGGACGTTACTAGGAAGGATTGAGTTCATGGTATTTGACCTCTGAAGTGGTTTGAAGCATATATTAAAATACTAGGAGCTTTTAGCATAGATTAAAAGTTTAGTATCTTTTTCTTTTTTATTCTAAAAATTACATAATTATAAATGCTATCAAATGATTCAAATGTTTTATCAGATTAATCATAGTGTTGCCATGGATTAATTTTAATTAATGAAAATTAAATATCATTCATTTTTCATCTATATTCATCACATTTTATTTTCGAATGAAGCTAACAGACTCCAGAAGGAAGGGAATATATCTGCACTGAATGTGTTTGTCCAACCCTGGCACACATTAGCTTTAGTGCTAACAGAATCCCTGGCTAACGTATGCTTTATTTTAATCTGGAAGTGCTTCAGTCAATTGAAACCTCCATCCTGCGGAGTGTGTCTAATACTTTATGTGGGTCGACTGTTCCATCTCTCGCTCTCTCTCTCTCTTTTTTTTTTTTTTTATCCTCATATTTCCATCCAGAGGCCGATGTGCTGTTGAGTGTCTTCCATCTTTATCGGTTGGTTCTGTTACCTGTCACTAATGGATCAACTGACCATTAGTTCATACTAACTATACTAAACAAACTGTCTGAAATGGGTTGACAGAGATGTTCAAAGTCATTCTGCTACAGATGGGTTAATACCATTAAAATGTTTAATCAGATTATTATGATGATGACACCTAATTAATATACTTTTTCCCTATTGCTCTTTTTTATAATCACATGTTTTTTTTTATATCCATCCCACAAAATGTCAATGCCAAAATAAGGCAGTGTTTTTGAATGAAAAAAATATGTGACAGCCAGATAATGTGACTATGCATCTTCAGTGTTAAAGATTTCTGTTTGCCAGAATGATGATTTCCTATTACCACATAAGGTCTGTTGTTGAAAACGAGAACAATAACCATGAAACTGAAGATCTCTTAATATACTGCAGCTCTTTTACTGTGATACATTATTATTTGCTACTCAGTTTCAGAAATATTTCTACACATTAGTTATTAGATCAACACTCGATAATTTTAAAGCAGAGGGTTACATGATAATATAATTGTCATATAAAAGATGACATATAATTTTACATATTATTATTATTATTATTTTTACATATTATTATGTCATATAATATATATGACATATATATATTTATTACTTATATATGTCACATGCTATGTTTTATTATTATGCTCTGGAAATGCTTGATAAAATAAAAAGAAACAACCCTACATGAGGGAAGTCATAGAAACTTAAGTTTTTTGACTGAACCAAAATAAGTAGAGCTACACATGTGTACAAATGTACGCATCATAGAGTATAAACTATGGGATGATAAGTGAATAAATTTAAGTCTGTCTTATATGCTCTTTATTGTCATCCCTGTCCCTGTATCCCTGGTGTTATCCCTCTAAACAGTTTCCATCCACACCTGGTTGCTCTGTATTTGACACTCATATTTCATATATCACAAGATTGGTTTGAAGGGTCTAGTGCACTGTGCCAGCTGCCCAAGAGTCCATATTAGTCTGTTGAGGACAGAGTGTGTCGTTGTAGCAGAGGGCAACTCTAGTATTAATAGCTTTGAGTCATACACCGGAATGGTGTAAGTTTATCTCTGCATCAGCATGCTTGTTCACTGAAAAGTGTGTACAATAGCAGCAAAATGGATAGTTATATGAAAATGAGCCAATTAGAACACTTTGGATATTTTGTAATACTGGCTTGTGAAGAAAAGATGGCTTGTTGAATGCATCACACACATAAAATGAAAATATTGAAATTTCTATGATTTTTTTTTTTTTTTTTTTTTAGGTCTTTAATGGCCCTCTGACAAAGGTTTGTGTAGAAATGCTGCAAAGTTGATAGGAAACATCTAGAGCAATTTTTTTTATTGTGAATCACCATACATGCATTTAAAGAATAATGTGAAATTCAAATGTTTTTTGGGGAGTGGGGGCTTACATTTCTTATTATGCTTTTAATGGACTTAACTGAAACATAAAATATTTTCTAAACCTTTCTATGAAATTCGGAAACATAGTTTAGAAACTTACGAGGTATTATCTAGTGTAAAACTATCTTAAATATGTTAAAGCTTAATTTGTTCTATGACAATAACATGTTTATTTTTCATTTGACACATCAAGTATTTAATATTCTTGTTTCAATTTGATTTGACAAAATATTACACCACCAACCATTAACTACATAACTAGAATAAAAGTGAAACATGAAGTAATTGTCATTTAAAATTTCAAACCTTCCTGACCTACATGATATTTGTTTATAGTCTGGTGTCATGTTTTATATGAAATGTGACCCTGTGTTTCTTTTCTCTGTATATAACCTCTGTGGAGTATTTAATACATACAGGGTCTTTAAGCATCATTACCTAAAATTACCGCTGATCAAGATGTCAATGGGTGTGAAACTGTCCACAAGGATGTCAGGAATAAATTTTTATGTGTCTGATAAGTGATGGCATCGACCACTTTCTATATTTAGGGATGGTCATTCCATTTGATCTCAGATATCAGTGATCACTCCTCAGGGCTGACTCTGACAGTATGGGTGAACTATGACCCTTGACCTGAAGACTAGCCTCTGTTGTTGTGTAGTCAGTGCCCTCCCCACTCAAGAAGTTTTTTTTTTTTTTTCTTGTTTAACATATAGCGGTGCTGTATTGGGAATGTTGGGCTAAATAAGCTTTGACTTCATCCCTAAACCTTTTCGGTCAAGCAGTGTATTTATCATGTGTGAAAATGTATCTTGTGCCTTGTTTTGTACTTTGACCAAAATAAAATAATTTTAAATAATTAAAAAAAAAAAAAAAAGGAATCAATGCTACTCTTACTGATACTGCTTATTGATCTGGCATTTTAATATTATTCTTATGTCCTTTTTTCAGGTTATGATTCCAATTTAGAACAGAATTATTTGTAGCTTAATTAATGTATAATCCAGTAACCCTTGATACTTTTTTTTTTACCCTTTCACATTTAGTTTCTGAATAAACCCACTGTAAAACAATCTGCTGTCTGCTGGTTACTAGTCATCTGCAGAGTGGGCTTGAAGCTGCAAATATACATTGTCTATTAAATGTATGCTAGAAGCCTTCTATACATGAACACAGAGCTCATTCACCATGTGCTTAACAGTCAAATTGTACGTTTCTCTACTTGTTCCTGATAAACTTTCACTAGGTTTTGTGACATATCATTTGTCTTCCCTGCTGGAATATGTAAAAGATCTGTTGCTTTTGTCTGCAAGTGATGTGAACCGTAGTTGTCAGTGAACATTAGCTGCTAGCTCTCACATGTCTGTATGGCAGTGAACTGACCTGACCCTCAGAGACCTGATTGAAGGTCTTTCATCTGGACTGAGAATCACACAAATGAATCGTTAGTTAGTGAAGGAGCTTTAGAAAACAACCATTATGTTACTGTATTATCTGGGATATCATTGATTCTTTTCTCTGGTCAATAGTGTTAGAAAAGCTGATAATATCAGAGTTTATTGAGTTTATTTATCTCTCATTATTCAATAGCCATAACTTCTCCTCACTGCTTTGGAATATGTATATAGTACATTGTTTGCGTTGTGTTTTTAATGTTTGATTATTTTTCGTGTATTGTTCTTCTGCCTGAAGTGCAGTGAGATACTGTGTCTTCTCACTTTCCCAGATAGTCACACCACATGGTTTCACAATCTTGCTGCACCTGTTCTATTCCTTTTTTTGTAGTTTTTTTTTTTTTTTTTTTGCCAGCTCAATTGGCTTTGCCACAGGTGTTAAGTGCCCCTTTTATTTCCCCCTGCTTTAGTAAGGACATTCTTAACCAGATGGTCTAAGTTTCTGCTAACCCCCAGCTCGTGTTCCAGTTCCACAGATATAGGTCTGAGTGTGTAGGGTTCTGTTTCTGGTTTTCATGTTGAGGTCTATGTCTTGAAAATACACAGAACACACAAAAGTGACGCCGCTATCTACCAAAGTTATGTTCTAGGATGGTTTCTGCCTCCTTGCTTTTGATCTCAATTTGTACATCATTGATGAATCTGAGCCGGAGCCTAGTTTAAAATTGTCTTCTCTCATTAATCATCTTGAGGAGAATCAATGACAGATCTGTATTTTGTGTCATTGTGCTTAGGGTTAAGGTTAGAGTTAATAGGTCAAAAAAGACACATACTTGGTGTGGGCTGATGTTGGTACAGGAGTTGATTCAGAAGTAATATAGTCTCAACTGAAGTGCCACATACAATGCATTATTGTCAGGCTTCTTCATGCAGTTTGCTTGACACCTAGGCCTTTCAGACCTGATGTTAATGTATCTTGAATAATATGATCATATGTGACCAGCAGAAAGACAGTCCGTTTACACCTGACATTCCCAAATGTGTTTTGACTCATTGTTAAGTTGGATCTTATTTCCACACCTCCTGCATGTAAACAAATTAATTTTAATCCTAGATATTATGGAAACTGTGGAAATGTGGTATTTCTATGTAATAGTTCACAATGTTGCAGAGCATCATTGTGATTCCATCAGGCAGTAACTACATGGTAATGGTAAATTAACTGTACTTATATAACACATTTTTATCCACCAGTTGGTGCTTAAAGCACTTTACAATTCCTCACATTCACCCATTCACACACACACACACCCTCATACACCAGTAGACGCCTGCTGTCGATACACTAGCACCGCCTGACCCTACTGGGAGCAACTTAGGGTTCAGTGTCTTGCCCAAGGACACTTTGACATGTGGACAGCCAGAGGCGGGACACGAAATGCCAGTCCTTTGGTCATTGAACAACCCGTTCTACCAACTGAGCCACAGCCGCCCACATACTGTACATACTGTATACGAAGCATGCCACAAGTCTGTAAACACTTTACAATGGCATTACTGAAAGTTTCCCTTCCAGGACGTCAGATTAATAGACAGATTAAACTGATTTTTTTTTAAAATAAGTGGACATATCCTGTACCTGATTATGTCCTGGGTAAGTGTTATGTGTTCACATTTTGTAGTAGAACTGTTAAAATGCGGTCAGATCACACAAATTTAATGAACATTACCAGACAATTGATTTGAATGAGGTGTATTTGAACAGCTCCACAGGGGTTAAATATTTACAACAAACACAATAGAGTTTAATTCAGTTTTCATGTCTCATCTCAGATTTGATATTTCAGGACCATATGTCAACAGTAGGATAGCTACTAGTTGAGTAATGGTAACATGATTAGGTAATGATGTGACAATGTAATCACCTGACTACATTACAACAACCACATCGAATAAGAAGACAAACCAAGAAGTGATAATCCTTTGCAAAATTCAGTCACATAAATTATTTAAAATTTTTAAATACATCATCACCCAGCCAATGACAACCAGCTTAATTGATTATATATTTATGCACTGTGTTACGCTTTAGGATTTATATGTCACCATTGTACAAAGTAATATCATAATGACAGTTATAATGTCATGGCTGACAAATCTGCGTCTGGGATAATTTGGTTTTTGCCGTGTCTAATCCAATTGGTCTGTCACCTTTCAGCAGGATAAGAGAGGAAATGTAGACTACATGGGGTAGAGTCAAGTGCTTAACATAGATGATGTGATGAATACTTGAGTAGACTAAGTTTAGACAGCATGTGAGAGGATTCATCAGAATTTGAAAGGAGGGGCCAGTGAAACGGTCACGACACCAGCTTGGAAGCTGAGTTACATTACAGTATATCTTTAAGAAAACAAGCCAGAGGTCTGATAATACCCTCATATTTAAGTCATGTTCTATACAGTTAAGTGAAACATGTGCAAAATGGACTTTTGTTTTCTAGCCAAACAGGACTTCAACCTTTCTTAAAAATATCCTCTGAGAAAATGTTACAAACAATAATATTATTATTGTGACAACCATATGATTTCTGAATGTACTTCCACTTAAAACTGGTTACTGTTGATATTATGGTAGCTACTGGCAAGTGCAAGATGCTTCTGCCCAAAATCTGAAAAATACCAAATCTGGTGATATATATAAACTGATTTTTGTTAAAAAAATCTGTTTTTTCCCTTATTTAAATTATTCATTTTAAGCCGGGTGGGTTAGGGTTAGTATTTTTTTTATTGATCTTCACAATTAATGCAATCTTTAGAAATGTGTTTATCACACATAATATTGCACTGATGATGGAAATAAGATTAGCTTCATTTTTATATGAATTGTGATACAAATAATATACGACGTGAAAACAGATGTCATAGATGTTAAGCATACTCTCATTTGTTGTTGTGGTATTCATGAATTATATTGTGTGTTTGTTCTATAGCCTCAGTGCTGGGCTGGTGGACAGTGCTGAGAAGAAGGGTCTCCAGGCTGGTGGTCATCTGTCTGGCAGTATACCATCAACATCTCAGCAGCAGAGCCAGCTTCTCCTGACTCCGGCCAGCCTCCAGCTTGCTCAACTACAGGCTCAACTTACTCTTCAACGCCTCAAACTAGCTCAGGGTGCCAATACATCCACTGCTGCTGTCCTTAACCAGGTTCTGTCTAATGTTGCCATGTCTCAACCGCTGTTTAATCAGCTACGGTCCTCAGCTATGGTCGGAAACCCTCAGGGTGCCTTCCCCACTGGAGTTTTAAGTTTTCCACCTTCAAATGCATCCATGGGGTCTTTGGTGGGTGGAGCATTTAACCAAAATACAGGTGTTGTGAGACTGAACCCTCATGGGGGAGGGGCTACAGGGAGCCAGCAGGGTATGGAATATGGTAAAAAGTCAGGTGCAACTTACCCTTCTGATACCGACAGGCGTCTTCAGTACAACCTGTGTACATCTGCAGCATCAGCTACTGCTGCTGATGGACAGTTCACTGCAATCAACACTCAGGCAAAAAACATGAACAATTCTACTTTTCAGCGGGAATTATATGGACAGGAAATACAGGGACAACCACTTGGGTTTAATTTAAATGATCAAAATATCAATGTTTATAACTCTTCTCTAAAGAAAGATCAATGGAAAAGCTCTGTGAACCACACTCACACTGGAAATGTGGATATAGTCTCGAATGCGACCCCTGTGTGGACAGCAGCTGGACAGTCGATTCGATCCAGAACAGAACTATATAATCCAGAGGAGCCAACCCCAGACCCCAAGTACAACTCCAGTGGCATACAGGGATTTGGAGGATACCAGTCTATGCATGGAAGTGAAGAAACGCTGTCTTCAAGCAGCAGGACGCTTCAGACGCACCAAATCAATGATTACTATGCTGTCACACCCACTCAGCTGCCACACCAGTGTAGCATCTGTGACAAGAAGGTCTACAACCTCAAAGTAAGTTAACTCATTCAGAGATGTGTATCTTCAGCTGTAAAATGAAATTAGCAAGGGATAATGTATTCCCCAAGAGTTACTATCAGAAAAATATTCCCCGAAGTAGTAACTCGTCGGGAATTCATTATCCCACTTATTCTACGGGTTATTGCAGCTTATTAGTGCTACTACTCTAACAGCCTGGATAAAATAGCCGTTACAACGTAGTGAATATTTACTTTCAAAGTGGCCGAACTACCTGCGGAGTGATATGGTAACATGAATCTAAAGTGACAAAACCCGTTGCCATGGGCAGCGGGCGTTAGCAGCGCAGTGGGCGGTTATCGAAAAAAAATCAGCCCGCTGAAGGCTGGGAATGCAATTCAAAGTGAACGGGAGCTGTCGCAACGTTCTAGAGGGCCGTAGAATAATGGTTGTAAACAAAACTCTAATTTCAGCTGAAACTGAAGAATTTTTTCCTGAGCTATTGGATGGAGATAAGATCGAGTACTGGTGGCTGTAACAATGGTACCAGTAGTTTTAGTGGTTTTGTTCTCTGTTGACATTATCAAACCAATGACCACAAGCTTTAAAAAAGTAATTATGAGGCACCCAGAGGCTCACCTAGTTAAGTAATTGGCTGAGGCCTGACCCCATTGACCCTGGGGTGCCCTTCAGATCACCCTCAAATGGCTCTAATAAGGAAAGAAATACCCAGAACTGTGTTTAAAGAAACAGTGACTAACATTTAATTTACAATAAATTCTATCTGTATATTTGTAATGTTGTTAGTGTTTGCTAGTTAAATGGGCAGTTTCAGAACACTATCAATCAGCTGTTCATGATTGAATGTAATTTGAGTCTCCAACTGTAATGTTGGATTTACACCATTATTACTTATGTGAAGTTAGTTTAATAGTGAATATTAGCATTTTCTTTGAATAGGTATGTTGCATATACATTGGAAAAAAATCGAAATCTTACCAAGTGTATTTTTCAATTTTTTTAATCAAAATATTTCATCATACTTAGAATAAGACAGTATCACCTAAAGGGTAACTTATCAGTGAGAGATACAACTGATTTTTACACAATTGATCTTGAAAATCTTACTTCAAGAAATTTTACCAAGATAATTTTTACTTGTTCCATTCAGAGATTTTTAAAACATTATTTATTGTTGGATTTTATTATTCTAACATCATAGGTTTTTATATCATAATGTTTAGGTTTTATAGAATTCCAATATTCCTACTGTTGGACTGGAGCTGCACCCTAAATTGTGTTGTATTAATATGTACAACGACAATAAAGCATTAAATTCAATTAAATTTTTTGTGTGCTTAATTCAGGATTTTTGGTACTTAAATCAAACTAAAAAAAAATGTCAATGGAAGGAGTGAAAATTCAAGATCTGTGGTGCATAAACAAGGTGTTATATCTCACTGAAAAGTTACAATTTAGGTGATTATGTCTTATTTTACGCCTAATGAGATATTTGAACTACAAATTACAAAAATATGCTTGGTAAGAATTAGATTTTGCAGTGCATATGTGTGTGTCATAATGTCAACATACAGTACAAATAGTAGATTTATTTGGTAACAATCTATCTGATCACATTCAATCCATTTTGAATCATCAATGTTGGGTAATAAACAACAACTTTATTTGAATAAGAAAAAAAATGCTATTGTGCTGCAGTGTTCTGTCTTTAATTACTTTCAACCATGAGCTTATACTATGGGTATGTCAGATCTGTCAACGGAGGGCTACCTCGCAGCCCTGAGTGTGTCTGAGTTGTTTGAGTGTGTTGAGTGTGTGTCTATATGTGTGTCTGCTTTCAGGACTGGGACCAGCACGTGAAGGGAAAACTACACCTGCAGAACAGAACACTGTATACAAATGAGGGGTGAGTAACAACTCTAAATTTATTTGGACTGAGTTAAAAGTAGGTTGTGATCACAAAATGTACCCTCTTATAAAATGTGGCAGACACCCTGACTACTCACATCTAAGGATGTCCACAGGCTTATTCAGTCTGTGACAGAATTATTTATTACCTCCACCAAGGAGGTTATGTTTTTGCCAGCATTTGTTTGTTGGTTTGTTTGTGTACAAGATAACTCAAAAACTTATGGACGGATTTTGATTACATTTTCAGGGTAGGTTGGTAATGGGGAGATCTGGAAATGATTTGATTTTGGTGGTGATCTGGGTGGGGGGTGGGGGGGGGGGGTTCTACTTTGGCGGAGGTCTGCGCTCTCAGAGTGCTTTTTTATAGTTCTACTTGCATATTTGTTTTGTCCTGTTACCAACATAAAAATTTAATCAAAGTCAAATTTTCCCTCGTGTTTTGGAAGCACGTTAACTTCCATTTCCTTGCTCTATATACAGCTGTCTTAGTCTTTCTACGAATATGAGCTCTGTCACAAGATATGAGTGAGGAGGGCAGGGGAGTGGAGATGCAGCTAAAATCAGCCTTCTGTGATTGTTGCAGTTCTGCCGCGATATCAGCTGGAGCTGTTCACTACACTGTCAGTAGGCCTTCTGATGGAGCTCTGAACGCTGGGGGCACAAACTCCATGGTCTATTCTGCTGCATGTCAAGGTAAGATACAATATTATTCACCACCAGTGTGCCTTGCTGCTGCCAGTGCATGAGTTTGTTTTATTTTAATGGCAGGGACATTTAAAACAGTATAATGGAAATCAGAAAATATCATTAGAGTTTCTTGAGGGTATTGAAACCTAGCACAATGCATTAGGATAATGTCAATTGGTGAAAAATGTATTTGTAGATTGAAAATATTGTCAATAACAGGAGTTTAAAATGACGGTTTAACTGACCCTTGGGATGAACTTTAATGTGGTACTGAATGAAAATGTGATATTTTGAGAGAACTTTTCGAGAATGCTTTCAGTTTTCTAAGAAATACACACTTGGACTCAATGATGAATTATTCAAAGGGCAAAGGTCACCGTAACCGTTACTGTAACCTTACGAGGATTAATCCAGGATTAATGCATACATTTTGACAAAGATATTAAGTGAATGAAAGTGATTATTCAACACTGTAACCCTTAAAATCTGTTCTTCGGTGATGTTTTGCTACCTTCCGTGCTAATGAATGACCCAAAACAGCAGGACAGTTCAGCGGGGTTTATTAGCAGCTCCCTCGACAAGAACACACACACACACCTCTCTTTTTCTGTGTTACACTTAAATCAGTCGTACCTCAAACAGGTAGGAAACAACATTTGAAATACAACAAGCAAGGAAAGGTGAAACATAAATGACTAATATATAGTAAATAAAATACAATAAATAATATTTAGTAAATAAAATATAATTTGAATAATAATGCAAATGAATAACACAAATCTAATATTACAACACCAAGAACAGAAGGGAGACACTATCCATATCTCTGACATGATGGCACAAGTCTTTGTCCCAATCTGTAAACTCAAAAAAAAATGTAAATGTTTCATCTGAAAAAGGATCAAGGTCTGTCCATTAGAATGGCCCAAAACGTCTGCCTATCCATTGTTGGTAAACAACTTTTCAAAAATTGTCTTTTGTGAAACCATAAGACAGAATGATGTGACATTCATGGGCGTCGCAGCCGTGGGGGATGGGGGTGTTGCGACACCCCCACTTCTCCAACCAGATGATTTCATACCCCTCACTTTTTCCTGAGTTTATATATTGTATCGTTACTGGATTCAGGAAACGGATGGAGAGTTGGTCTCACCTACGTTTTATTTCAGGATAAACAGTTACTGTCAGTCACAATCACGCCAAACAAACAGTAATAACATTACTGTTACAATATCTATGGTTTAAACTGTTTATCCGTCCGGGCGGCACAACAGCATATGTAAATGAAGCGCATCTCAGTTCACTTTTAGGACACCATTCTCAAACTTGAAAACAGTTCAAGATATTAATATATATACTATATATAAACTATTGGCAATGGATTGGAAGTCACATGTAGGCCTTCATCTGATGCCATAACTTTTGAGCTTGAGTGACATTGAAAGGTCAAACAAATGTCAATTAAAGGCTTGAAGTATGCTGTAGGACTACAGAACCCTTGGCCCTATTTTTTTATACTCTTCATCCTCTCACTTCTTGTAGTTGCCTGACCTTCACATGCTTTTTATCTTATCTTTAACTTACCAACTGGAATGATTAGTTTGGTTTTGGACAGAATAAATTGGTCTGTAGGAACTCACCAGGTCCCATTAGAGAAGGAGAAAATGCAGAGTTGTTGTTGTTCATAACAAACTCAACTCATTTGCTGTATATCAGTCATGAACAAAAAAATCACTAACTATAAAACAAACATTAAAAACACAAAAGAGCAGAGTCTCATGCTGTGAAAAGGAGTAAAAATGAATTCAAGATTCTTTACACATATGTAATACTGAAAAAAGGAAAGCAGTGCACACAGACATTTAAAGTAGACATAGAAAACACAACAAAATGTAGATAATGATAATAACAATAATAATAATAATCAATCAATAGAAGACTGGGAGAAATGATGGAAATGCAGACATATTATTCCACATTATATGCAGTATAAATAGTATTACGTAGGTTTTAAGGCAAGATTTAAAGGAGTAATTCCATGGTTATTTCATTAATAATACTGTGTTCTCCATTGTTATTCAATGCATTGTGTGTTGGTTCTATTTAAAAAAAACAACAACATCCGGATTGTTTTGTTTCCAGTTGTTTTTGGAGGATAGAAACATGACTTGAAGTTGAACAACAGCTGGATTCAAGGATCTTTCCAGCAACATGTAAACTATAACAAGTAGTTTGCAGTAAATCGAGTTATAAGGGTTTTAGAGGTTGATTATTCAAGGATTTCAAGGCTGATATAATAGCAATAATTTGTTTAATACCTATTTGTCCAGTAACTGTATCAATACATGTAAATAACTTGTGCAAATAGTTATTAGTCATCTTTTCATGGTTATTAGATATGACCCAGTTCAGAGGCTCTGTAGTTACTGTGGAAACACTGTTATCTTCTACAACGTTGATTCACCAGTAAAACCCATGTAGTTGGATCAATGACAGTGGATTCTGACACCTGGTTTATGTTTAGTTTTATTTTCTTCAGTTTTCTCTGTGTCTGACACATTAATCCTCAACTTTAATCTGAGCTTTTATGAACATCAACATGATTGGTAAATTAAATATAATAAACTACCTGATGTTTACTTATAAAACACAAAATACTGAGGATAATATTATAATAAATGGCAGTAAATCACATAAAAACTTCCATAGAACATAGAGAAAACTTATCTTGGGAACTGATACAAAAGTAGCACTGGTTCTTTATGGGTTAAGGTATTCCTGCCTTTCCCCCAAAACATTTGAACTTGGAGAATTATGTATATCTTTGCCTTCAGTAAAAACTGGATAACGAGGGAACTCAAATGAAGGTGGGAGTGACTTTTGAACAAGTTTTTCTCTCTTCCCTGAGTCAGTATATCTAGTAAAGAAGCAAAACTATGTCTTCTGCTGATAGCATCTGCAAATTAATTCCTTTATCTTTTGTAGAGTTTTCAAGCCACACCAAAGATAAGAACTTGAGCATAAACTACTTGAGGACACTACAAGCTTCTCTAATGCCACGTTTCCACTCGTTGGCTCTGGTCAAATCAAGTTGACTTAGTAGCTTTTCCATTACAGGATAGTAACAAATCAACTGAAACTTTATTTATATAGCACTTTTCATACAAAAAATGCAACACAAAGTGCTTTACAGCATTAAAACCATTAAAAACAAGTACCCATCCCTCCCTTCATATATTCACAGAACACACATACGCACATCAACACACCTACCCACACACACACACGCACACCCACACACTCTCAGCTTCAGCTATAGGAGACATGACCTGGTACTGAGCATCATGGAAACGTCTACCCTGGGGTCCTCCACACTGGGAGGGGCCCCAGGCCATGACTACTAGGGGCACCGGCACACGGACCCCGACGCCAACAGACAGGGAGAGCCCCCCGCACCAAGGTGAGGAGCCCCCCAACCGAGGGGACCCGCGGGCAGTACCCCCAGCAGCGGGCCAGATACAACCCCCAGTGTGGAGGAACCCCCTGAGGAAACATTGGAGTTAAAACCTAAAAGTTTTAAGCTAAGGAATGCAGTAAAAGACCTAAAACATAAGTAAGAGGTTAAAAGAGTAAAACACATAAAATAATGAACAGAAAATAACAAGAACATTAGTGACTTTACAGTACATGGATATCATAACTTCCATGTCATCTGCTCTGGGAATTGTTGATAAACTCACTCATTTGAGTTGTCTGAATTTTGATGTCAGTCACCAAGGACAACATCTCCTGGACTGACCATAGTGTTGTTTTGTTCTGTCATCATGTGGATTGTTGTACTGCTGCTATATTAACTGTCAACTTCCACATTTGTATTTTGTAAAGTGGCAGGTCACAGATACAACTGCCTGACCAATCAGTGTCTGGAAGGTTTGTTTGTATTTTTAGTCTGATACCGGGCACAATAGTACCAGGTCCTTTTTTGTAAAGGAAACACTAAAGCGGGCTGAGTCAAGTCGAGCTGTCAACCTGTTCGTGAATAGAATTATAAGTGAGTTTGAGGAAGGTCTAATGAATGATGGTGCATATGAAACCAACATATGCACGTTCAACAACGTATACAACTAATTACAAGTGGTGTCGGGGACAACAAATATTGCCCCTCTCAAACGTTTTACTGGATTTTCCCCACCTCTTATCAGAAAAGAACAATGAAATTAGTCCTCTGCATTTAACCCATCCTCCATTTTGTGACCTTGACCTTTGACCTACATTCACAAAAATGTAATGGGATCTATTCTGGACCATCTTGCACCTTTCCTGAAAATTTCATGGAAATTGGTCCAGTAGTTTTTGTGTGAAGTTGCTGAAAGTCAAACAAGCAAATGAACAAAGAAAAAAACTAAACTAAAAACAATGTCCTTTCCTCCCTTTAGGGTAGCAGGGTAAACATTAGTTCAATGTTCATCTTTACATTATATAGAGGTTTACCTAGACTTGTTCTTTAAGGATGTTGTTGTGGAAGCTTCCACTTGGTCAATTTTCCATCACAATGTACATGTCTATTGACATTCAGATGAAATGTTATCACATTTAGCAGTTGCACATCCTTAACATTCAGTACCAGTTCTTAGTCTAAATTTAAAACTAATATGTTTTATGAACAGTAAATAAACTACTTTGGATCCAAACAGCAGATGGTACTGACAATAATTTATAGTTTTTGGAATTTAAAAATCTAAAGCCAGGATAATAGTGAATGATTCTATTTTCCCATAATTGGCTGGTAAGGAAACTTTTTAAACCCAAATTTCAAATTATTTCCACAGATGTATCCTCCGGAGGCAGTGCATCGTATTTACCAGCTGCAAACATGACGACTTTTCCCATCTCGGACACAGGATTTACTTCACATCAGCCGGAATCAAAGGTCAGACAAATGTTGGTTTCTTTTTTTTTCCCCTCAGACACTCTGCGTCTGGTTGTATATTAGATTACAGTTATGAACAGAACCTAAAAAGGCTGGCCTACATGTTTGGAAAATGTGGTTCATGGGCATGTAGCGTAATTCTCTGAGTTATATTTCCTTATACTATGTGCTTTCTTTGCCAGTAATTATTCTATGCTCATACCTAAATGGTAAGAAAATGTGTGTATAGAGGAGATGTAGAGAATGTTATTGTGTAAATGAACAGACCTGTTGTCGACAGCTGCTCAGGCCCTGCACTAGGTTTTTCCTGGGCTTGATAACTCACATTCACTGAGCTGTGTAGCAGCGAAAAGCATTGAAACTATAATGTAATGTAATATAATATATAATATATAATATAATATAATATTTCTAAATTCCCTTAAGCCTTTCCATGTAGTTATTAAACAAGCTGTGTGTGTTATATAGTATTTATTAGTGTAGCATACATCATACAGTGTGGTATTTTAGGTTATGTTATTTGTATTTTACAGATTCATTCTTTTATTGTGCATTTTAGCTGAATGAGTCATGTGTTGGGGCATTTTAGGCAGAATAAAATCAGTCTCACAAGTCAGATTAGTTTTGATGTTATCTTCAAAAACAGTAACAATGTTAGATTTTTATGTTTTTCTTTTTCATGAAACCAACATTGCATTGCTGTTGTGAGTGAATTTTTGAAAACTGATGAAAGACCTGCTGAATGGCTACAGATGTAACATGACAGATTAAGACTGATAGTTAGTGGTGTGGTCCAGGGTATGGAATATAGCTATTTATTTTTCAGTCAGCATTGGGTATCCTCACTTTTAAATTCCCCTAATGTGTATGGAAGACTGACTTTGCCATATTGAAAAAATATATACACAAATATATTAAAATATAAAAAGGACTTGATACATTTATTTATTTAGTCTATCCTTATTTATAATTTTTCTCTTTAAATTTTATCTCTGCATATATTTCTGTTTCCCCAATTACAATATATATATGTATATATATATATATATATATATATATATATATATATATATATATATATATATATATATATATATATATATATATATATATATATATATATATATATATATATATATATATAATGGTTTCTAAACTACTTAAAAAAAATAAAAGTACACCTATTCTTCTAAGGATCTACATCACTGCTGTTAAGTGTAAAGTGTTACCTCAACTACAAACAGTCCTGAAATTACTTTCTACAGAATGACTTGAAATGATCAGACTTAGTTTGTTTATTTGTGGTTTATGTATATGATGATTTTATGATGTATGCATTGGTAGTATTTGACTAGGTGAACTTTATTGTGAAAAGACTCTAGTTTAAAAATTGGGCTTCATTTAAGGATGCAAACAAAAAGCTAGGAATATTGAATTACTAATATTAAAGCAAAGATACTTGTCAACATTTGTTCCTCCAATTTGGTTTGGATATCAGTAGAAAGTCATCCAGAGTGCCTGTTTGTC
Source organism: Siphamia tubifer (assembly GCA_020466265.1). Lineage (NCBI taxonomy): Eukaryota > Metazoa > Chordata > Actinopteri > Kurtiformes > Apogonidae > Siphamia > Siphamia tubifer. The sequence continues at coordinate 18,816,166 of CM035783.1, read as the reverse complement.
TTTCCTTACTGTCCTCTGGTCAGTTTGTGTGTCTGAACCTGCTGGCCTTGTGTTGGACTTGTGTTGAAAAGCAGCAGCTGTTGATAGGCATCCATCATGAAACAGCAACCTCTAAAAAGTGCAAAGAAGATGATGAGTGAGGTGAAATGCACCCAAAATTAGACTCAGTAAACCCGAGGAAAGGCTCCATTGGTGTTGAGTACACGGCTTTCATCGGTCAGTGAGCATTAACATGAACACAAACATAAGTGGTAGTAGTCCTTTATGTCAACATTACTCTACATCTAAAAACATATGCACGAAAGTTCCTCTGTTGTAACTCACCACTCATGTATCAAATGGTTTGTGCAATTATGAATGTAAAAATCAGATCTTGTAAAAAAATAAAATAAAAATAAGAAGAAATATTATTTTTTACAAGATCTATAGTTGCAGTTGATCATTTTTTTAATAGCTGTAATGTTTTTTTTTTTTTCTCTCTTATATGGCTAAAATTTAAAACAGCATGTTGTCCAAGTCAGAGGCAGCTTCAGTGGCGACTAACTTTGTATCTCTTTCTTTAAACTATGGGACTTGTCTCAGATTTTCTTTTTACTGTTTTTATGACAACAGGTCTTAAAGCTCCATGGTGTAAAAAGTTGTTTACGTGCCATGTGTAACACAAAACCTTTTATAGCCCTTTAGGGGGCATTGATTGGGTAAGAAATCATATCTCCTAAATACTTCCTCACAAATGGGTAGTAATGATTTATGTGAAAATGATCCTCATGTTTGTGCAGTGGAGACAGTTTAAAGAGCCAAACCTTGGACATTAACTAAAGGCTGTGGGACAGTGATGTGCGGATCGATGTATAAATGATCCGCAACCGACCGTTTTTTTTTTTTTTTTTTTAACTAAACCTGCCCGCAAGAAATAAATCTGAAAAAGACTCATCCAACCCATATTTTTAAAAAGTAGTCAATGGTCTTAATGAACATCACATGACCTTACTCACATACTTGCATTTATTTCTCTTAAAATCTGACATCATTGCTTGTAAGTTTATATATTGAGAAAATATGTTTGTCCTGTTTCATCATTCAAAACTTATAAACGCACAGCATCTAAACCAGGGGTCGACAACCTGTAACACCCAAAAACCCATTTGAACCCGGTTTCCACAGAAAAGAAATCACTGGGAGCTGCTCATCATCTTTAAAAATCTCAGCAAATGTGTCCCAAACCTTATTATTGTTGTTTGTATGTTTCTGGAGCTTCCACTCTCCCAACTTTATTTTCTCTCTTAGTCCCTCCGTAGGATACATCCGACGTTGTAGGTCACCTTCATGGAAATTCAGTCAATAAAGTTTATGTATTAATAATAGAAAATTGTACCTAATATTTAAATGACATTGATTTACCAGGTTATTTTAATATTCATCTCGAACGACAAACAACCCAAATACCATCACAAATGTGTTTAAATGATCCTCAACTGTGGATGATCGCAAGTGACCGCAGGCGTCCGCTCACTTCGGGTCAGCCCGCACATCACTGGTGTGGGATAATAGTCCAGCATAGTCTTACATATGGTCACCTGTAAAATTTGTAAAGATTGGTATAATGGACGCCTGTTGCTACAGATAGTCCTGCTAAGCACCTGTAAATCCTTTTCCAGTGGAGTTAGGGTGAAACCATATGTCCTGAAAAATTTGGGACAGTCCTGAATTCTAAGCTGTTGTCCCGAATCCCGAATCTGGCTGTATATGTCCCGAAAATTAAACTTGTACCAAATAATGACTTGTTATCCCCAGGTAAACATTTTAAACCCTTTCCCTACTGTCTGAATGCTGCTGAGGCTGCTTACTCAGCCCCAATGTTTCAAATGTCTGTGTTCAGACCCGGCTATAATGGATCTATTTTGTATCTTTGTCACATTCTAGTTCTATTTGATTACTACAGTAAGAGCGAACAATACAATATAATATAATTGACAATAGTGACATGGTAGATGAAGAGTCCCACCATGCTGAGGAGAGCCATGAGGACGAGGGTGAAGCTGACCAGAGCATTGAAAGTGCAGCAGCATCAGCAGTCATTAATTGGAACTTCACAACATCTAAAAGTGATTTAAATGATGTGATCATATAGCCGAAATAATTTGAATATCCCTAAAACTTATGTTATTTAATCATACAGTATTTACATTTGCTATTATCATTGTTTTATACATGTCATTTTATTATTATGTTTTCTACTTTCCATGTTCAACAATGTTATTTTAATTTATTTACATTTGTAGGCCTATGTTTATTGTTGTAGAAACATTTGATTAATATTAAGATTAGGCCTAATAGATTAATTAGGATTTGAAGACATTTGAAGTGCAGCTTCATTATTATCAGAGGTGGAAAGTAACTCAGTAAAAGTACTTCAGTAGATTTTTTTAGGTGTCTGTACTTTACTTGAGTATTTATTTTTATGGCAACTTAACTTTTACTCCCTACATTTTTGTACAAATATCTGTACTTTACTCTCAGAATAGACTTGTTACTTTCACAAACTAAACAGATGTGACTGTAGAAAAAATAAGTCACTTCAGAGGGAAAATCAGTGAAGGAGAGAAACTGTGACTATATATATTATAGTTTTATGACTATTATCTCATAATTTGGACTTTTTTATCTCTATTTTTACTTCTTTATTTCTGACTTTTTTTTTTTCAAATCTCATGACTTTTTTATCTCAATTGTGACCCCCCCCCTCCATTTTTCCTAAATTCCCTGCCCATATCCACAGAACTGAGTAATTGTGAGTCGATCAAACACATTATCTACACAGTAACTTACTTTTAAAGGCTTTATTTTAGATACTTTTGAAACTTTTCAGATTTTATTTTGTGAAGTATTATTCCGTTCATGACAAAAAAGCTGTTTTACTTTGTACTTTTGTACTTTATTACAATTGAGAAGTTGTACTTTTTTACTTTTGCTTAAGTAGAATAGTTGAATCAGTACTTCTACTTTTTACCAGAGTATTTTTTCACACAAGTAGCTGTACTTCTACTTAAGTACAGAATGTGAGTACTTTTACCACCTCTTCAACTTTGGCCTATTTCAAGGTAACATTTGTATTGTGCACTTGTAGTAATGATATTTGATTAATATTGATTGTTAGACTATTAAATACTTGAATAACATTGATTTGACAAGCTTGGAAGTTGATATTTTTATTGACTATGTACTTCAGCGCAGCCCCCACTAACCCCGTCCTGAATTTCAGTCAACCTCATCTGGTGGAGTATAACTTTACAAGATCTGAAACTGAGATAAAAATGAGAAATGACTGCAGCTGTACATGGTGATAGAATTATACACACATAGCTTAATTATATTTGCTAGGAATAAATACAGCAGTAAATTGTAATTTAGGCTGAGAATATTGGTTGTAACTTATACACAGGGAAAGAGTATATTTTTCTCATTTCTAGTCAACATAATGTCATCACACTTAATATAAAACATAATCACATATAGAGGAACTTTTCAGTGAGCTTTAAAGAACTTACTTTTAGACGACAGATTTTGAAAGTCTCATTTCACCAAGATCATTTTCACTTGTTTTGTTGGGTTTTTTTTTTTCTTTTGCTTAAATAAAATGAAAATGATCTTGGTAAGAGTTGTAGAAATAAGATTTTCAAGATCTAATGACTAAAAATAAGTTCTTATATCTCACTGAAACATTACTCTTTAGGTGATTATGTCTAACTTTAAGTATGATGTGATATTTTGACTAGAAATGAGAACAATACATTTTGTAAGATTTCGATTTTTTTCTCATGCACATGAATCCATTGTTAATGTGCTTCTTCTTTTCACAGTCACAAGCATGTTACCGCTTTTTAACAGGAACCTTGACCTCTTTGATAAACTAGTCATCTGTTTCATTACTTGGTTATCAACAAATGTTTGTATGGTATCATTTTGAAAATATTTACAGGCAGTGTTGTATGAGCTAATGTTAGTTGCGTTAAAGACACACCTGTCGAAGCAGAGCAGGTGGGGGTTTACTGTTTTTACAACGGCATTTATTGGACAGTGCACAGAAACACACACAAACACACGCCATTATAACTAAACTTTTATCTTACATCTGAAATATTCCGATTTACTCATGGACACACTAGTAAAAACAACATTTAAAAAAAATGTATTGTTGAAATTGAACTGACATGAAAGTTACTTAATATTGGTTTTATTATAAAAAAAAAAAAACTGGTTTGGAACACACACACACACACACTATTAGAATAATCGCACACCTACAAGCAGACTGTCATTAACCCTTGCATAAACATGAGTCTTCACCAGTGTTCAACAGTCCAGTTTAAAGTTACACAGTAGCTTCATGTGAAGACAGAACTCAAACGGAGATAAACACAGGATTATAGCTAACTGCTGGTAGGGAGCAGAGACCTTAAGACCCCCTGGGTAACACCCCTAGGCAGCAGTGTTAGGTTTCACACTGGTGAGAGACTGGTAAAGTGATCTGAGGGGCTGGCATGCAAGTCCCTCTGAGTAGGAACGTGGAGAGAAACTGTGAAACCAGTGACCATCTCCCTGGATCCCGCGACAAGGATCCTGCTTTGTACAAATAAACAGACACGTCCTTAGGAGATGCTCCAGATGTCTTTAAACATGCTATGGGTACAAATAGGAAAGATGCACATGTGCTGTACAGTATGTATGGAAAAATGTTGAGAAGTTGAAGTATTGCTTATATTTGTTGGGTAATATTTGGGCTGATAAGTGCAAAATTTTTCAGAAAATGACATTTCTGAGAGGGTCTTTGTTTTGTAGGGTTTTTTAAAATGATTTATCTAAGACATGTCTTTATAGCATTGACTTAATTTTTCGATTAAACATCTGTAGAGAGGAGGGAGTAAATATTTCCTAAACAACAAACATATAAACATATGAACACTGCAGTAATTATATCACTGAATGACTGAAAGTTTTGAGGATATTATGCTTTTAGTCTGACCTCCACCACTGCAGATAGCCTTCATGTTAACGCAATAACCTGGAAAATGTTACTGTAGGTGTAGCATTTTTAGATTTGCCACAGGGGTCCTCAAATGTTTCAAATCACTAAACGTTCATATTTTGTTCATATCTTTGGAATCGTTTGTCTGATTGACTTTAAATCAGGTGAAAATGAAAATGAAAAGCCATGACCTAGGGATGCCTCACATCATTATATTATGGCTGTTTGGTTAAGAATTGGGGGGGGGGGTTATACTCTTTTTTTTTTTTTTTGCTTAAAGTATTTGCTTAGTTAAACGTGGAGTGCAAAATGTTTTCCTGGAGCATTTTTTTAAAAAACTATATTGCTTAAAATTCCCTTCACACCCTGATTACTACCAATTAATTAAATGATCGAACACAAAGGAAAAATAGAAATGTAATCACATGTGGAATAAACAGAACTGAAAAAAACACCATCCAACTATTTTGAGCACCCATTTAAAATGATTGAATGGTGATACACTGTAAACCTGAACGTTCAGAATAATTAAATATATTCAGTTGTGAATACTCCAAGTTTCAGAAATAGTACTACTAACTCAAATGTATTAAGTTGCTGTAACATGTTCTTGTTTTTAAGTACTTCCAACTAATATATTTTATTAAGGGGAACTATTGTGGTGAACATAGTGAAGTGAATATATCTTAAAAACATAGATGAGGTTCATCTGAGTGGAATTAAGTCATTAAATGCTGAAAATGATATTGTACTGTTATTTCTATTGTTTCAAATAAGGATGATTGGCAAAAAATAAACTTAACTGATGTAGTAGATGATGAAATACAATATCGGAGCACTGCAAATAACCACTAATATCTATTACACCAAAAAAAATTACAATCACAAAACACAGTAATTTTATTCAGGGGCCGCTGTGGTTCAGTTGGTAGAGCAGGTCGTCGAATGACTGAAGGGTTGGTGGTTCACATCCCGGCTCTGGCTGTCCACATGTCCAATTGTCCTTGGGCAAAGACACTGATCCCTGACTTAGTCTCCCAGTAGGACTGACAGAACCTTAGAATACTAAGTTATGTTTTAATTTAAGTATACTTTAATAAACATCTAAATTTAAAGTTCTGGAAACTTGTATTTTTTAAGTTTTTTGAGGGAATAGCTTCCCTTAAATATTTTGAGTTCTGCTAATTTATTCAGTGTATGTATGTCTATCAAACTCAACTGTCATTTATCCCTCCCCCCTTCTGTGTGTACCACCCCGAATGAATCACGTGTTGTCAGAGGCTTGTAGCTCTGGTACAGGAAATGAAGTCACAACATGACTAGTTATATTTGGGTGTAAATTTTACCAGAAAACTCTTTTTTATCTCAAACATACATCACTAGGAAATGTAATGTTCTCCACATAGGTATGAACTGGTGCTGTTCTGTAAGAGCAGAGGAGACTGAATGAGGTATGCATGGACTGGAACTGGAGTAGGAGCCCAAGTCAGATTGGAGCTCGAAATGGAGCCAGGCAAATTGTTGCTGTGTGTGTGTGTGTGTGTGTGAACCCTCGGGAACAGACATTGTGCGTGCTAGTATTCTGGCGGCGTGGCTACGGGGGGATGTCTGAAGAAAAGGGTTTGAACTTTTGAATTGTGTATTTTCAACATATAGTTGCTGGAACCATTTTTCTAATATAAGGCCTCATACCTCACCTTAAAGTTGGAGAATATTTTTTCAAACTGTATTCACAGGTATATAGAGTATGTATATATGCAAGTTAATATCTATCCATTTCAATATACTTATAGTTATCTATATTTATAATTAGATTTGTATTAACTGCTTGGACTTTGATTACACTTCCTTTCTTGGAAAAAAAAAAGAGTCCTTCAGAAACTACATTTTATTGTGACTAAACAATAAACTGAATCTGATCTAATTGAATCTAATAATAAAATAACAAAAATGAATAACTGACCATTGCTTGCGATTATGTTACATGGTACATGTCTTTGTTTTCCTGATTGTTTTTTCGTTGCCACCTTTTTGTAATATTTTACTTTGTTTGAGAAATCAGGGTGAAACTGATCAGTTTAACTTGAATAATATAAAACTTTCCTTTTATCTATTGTATTATGGAGAGGCTCACCAGCCATGTAGATGCTTTTAAGGATGTCTGGACAGTGTGTGTAGTGTTGTGAATTAGTAGTGACATGCTGCTGCCAGTTGTGGTCGAACTGTCTGGGCTTTCAGACATAGACACAATTTTACAAATTAAACACCAATGAGTGCAGAGAGTAACAACCAAAACTGTTGTTCTCTCTAATATGCCAAGGACGTAAACAGCCTATTACTGGATCTGTTTATTGAGCCAAACCTCAAGTGACCTTTATCTGTTCAAGTGGAGGCAATAGTACCGCCCTAGAGCTGTTAATAGAATTATCGCCGTTTCATTTGAAGCTGTTAATGTCAGCTTACCAGCTACAAACTATTAACTTATTACATATAGAAAGTGAAACATCTGTCTCTAAAAGCCAGATAAATACCCTTCTACAAATATTTTACGTATTGGAATAACTATTTTCTTTAGCTTATCCCCAACAAATAAACAGTGTCTAGTTATCACAATTTATGGACTGTAACCAGTCCCTCACGTATGTGGATATACTAACTCTGGATATGTTCTTAAATGCACCATAAGCAGACTTTGAGACTGTAAAAGTTTCATCTTCCACTTTACTACACATTATACAGTTAATGGCTGTTGGACTCAGTGTAAAGTGTATGTTAGTCTTGGGGTTTCCCTGAACAAATTCCCTGTAAAAACAGAGACCCTGGCTGCTGGTCTGAAGAGAAATCATGACCCCCGTCTGTCCCACACATGGACCTGTCCATCAGTCCCATGGGCAGAGAAGGGGGAGGGAGAGGGGCTCTGTAGAAACTGCAGTCGTAGCACAAAGCTAGCAGAAACAAGACTCTGTGATATAACAAGTTGAATTTACTACTGCTTTCAGCCCTGAGATTAGAAGTGAAATGACTGGATAAATGAAAGATAAATTAGTGTTTTAAAAACTGTGAGGAACAAGTGCTAAAAAGGGACATGTAGCTCATCAGAAAAGAAAAGAAGCTTGTATCTTACACTTTTTTGTTAGTCTTTCTCTACAAAAAAAGAGACATTTTATTATCATTGAGATTAACTCACATTTTGAGGAAAAAACATAATCGGCAACAGAGATCAACTGTAAAACTGATTACGATCATGTAAGAAAGTGAAAATGGTAAAAGGGAAGATTAAAATATGACAATATAGTGTAAAGTGACATAATAATATATTTAATGACTAGTAAATCTAAATATGTAAGTCATAGAAAGGGAGTTTAAACTCTGTTACTGTTTGTCATGTATGAATGAATTGGAGATTCTTTTATTGTTATTCTTTTGCTGTTTACATAGATTATTTCCAGAATAATGAATTGCTCTCAGTCTTCTAATAATAAGAGAAATAGTCGGTATTGATGCAATAAAACAGAATATGAATGGTTCCAGACACCAATATTTGCCACAGATTCCATGCATCTACCAGTCATTCATATTGCTCCAGGGTGCTCTACTGTATGCTATTCCTGGAATAGAAATGCAAGGATCTCAGCTAGTTTTCACATTTAACATTAATGATAAGTAATGACTTGTTAAGTGTGAAACATAACTACTTGTTTTGGAAACACAACACCAACAGCTAAAACTAGATCTGATGATCATGGTTTGCTTTCTCAAATTTAATACACTCTTGAGTGCAACCACACAGGATAAAATTCCAATTACTGATGAGCAATTCAGCTCACTGTACCCTGTAGTCTACAGGGATTTGTGTCAAGTGTCTGCAATATCTGGAGTTAGTCAGCTGACAAGACTGTGAATCCCAACAAGAAAACTTTCATTATCGCTGTCACACTTTGAGGAACTATTATTAGGTCCAACATGCTGGGCTGTATCAGTGTCATTCTGCCGTTCTGTGTGACAGCGTTATGTTAATGTTAGACAGACTTTCCAGTGGTGTGTTAGAGTTACGTAAAATACATTCAAGAAATATGTTAGAATTTTAGTCTCTGGGCAAAACTGCAATTGAAAATATGAAAATGTTAAATGTACAAATTGTTTGACTACAGATGTATATTGAAGCATTTAAGTGGTTTTTTTTTTTGTTTTAACTTGCAGTCATTTCCACCCAGGAAGGGAACAGTGGGACGAGTTGTTCACATCTGTAACCTTCCTGAAGGCAGCTGCACTGAGAGTGATGTCATTAACCTGGGTCTGCCCTTTGGCAAAGTCACCAAATACATCCTTATGCGCTCAACACACCAGGTACAATGATAGGAATTCATTTTCTTTTGCTCATAAATTGATTCCTTTGGTTCATTTATTGAAAGGATATGGTCTTTTCTTCTCTCTTGCAAACGTTGTCTTGTCATGGTGAACCCACATTTTGGTGACCATGACCATCGACCTACATTCACCAAAATTTTATGGGATCTATTCTGGGCCACCTTGCACCTTTCATTTAAATGTCACAGAAATTGGTCCAGTAGTTTTTCTGTAAAGTTGTTGGAAAAACAGACAGACCCAAAAAAAACAAAAAAAACCAAAACAATACCATCGTCTCCCCTTTGGGGATCGAGGTAATTATTAATAATTTAACATTTTAAAAATGTACAATGCATGAAAGTAACACCAGAGATGTAGTAAAAAGCAATAAGGTCATGTAAAACAGATGCCATAACCCATACCCTCATGTCATATATGTACATATATGAATGAAACATTTTCAAACAGGCTTGTTGCACATTGTCATGAAACACACATATTGATAACTGCTTTACAAGATTTAGAGCACAGGTTTGGTAGTTATGTGTAATTAAAAAGTCTAAAAGGTTAATGTTTTGGATCTATATAATTAAGTTATATTTTTATGCTGCAGCTGTTATATGATATGGTTTATATTTTCACAACCAACTGACTGTTTAACTGTCACTAAGTAACAGATCATTTGGGTTTCAGGGTGTCAGTTTTTCAGTGCAATATTAATATTACCCCTATCAAATTAAACCATTCTCACTAAAGGTTGAGTTTTGGTTACACAACAATTATTATATTAATGAAATGTGATAGTTTATGATTATGACTTTCAAATATTTTAGTTTGAATACAGTCATTTGAAATATGTAAGATATGTGAAATATAGCTTGGCTTAATTCATGCTTGAAAGCTCCTGTAACACTTTATTTAATCTCTCTTCAGGCATTTCTGGAGATGGCGTATGTAGAAGCGGCTCAGGCCATGATTCAGTATTACCAACTTACTCCAGCTATGATTAACAACCAGAAGCTTCTCATTCGAATGTCGAAGAGGTACAAAGAGCTGCAACTTAAGGTACAATTAATAAAAAGTATTCATGGTGGGGAAAAGGCGTTTTTTTTTTGTTTTTTTTTTCAGTTTCTTACCTTGATTTTTTTTTTTTTCCAATGCAGAAACCAGGTAAAGACGTTCAGTCAATCATCCAGGATATTACCTCTCAACGAGAAAGGGATGAAATGCAAGAACATGACCAGTAAGAAAATATTTTATTCTTCTATCATCATCCTCTTGTTTTTCTGAAGCTAATTATGAATCTGTATTTGAAACCAAGCCAAATGGAATGTCTGCAATATGGAAAACTATTGTAATTCAAGTTTAAGATGCATTTGTTCGTGGAAATTCAAAACAGTAACAAGAGGTTTAACAATCTTTCATGTGACCTTTCTGTCACCTTCCTGCAGCTACATGCCTGAAAGACCGCGCTCCCGTAGTCCCATCAGCCGGTCTCTGAGTCCTCGTTCCCACAGCCCCAGTTTCACATCATGCTGTTCAGCCCATAGTCCGCAGGGGGTGACCTGCAGGGGAACGGAGAGAAGCAGCAATGGTCTGGGCCCCCGAAGAGGCTCTTGGGACTGGTCATCACACCTAAGAAGGGGAGAAGATGAAAGAGAGCGAGATGTCCAATGGAGGAACGGGTCCGGGATGGACCAGGATCGACCTAACGGCAGAGTGCCTGACCGTCGGAAAACCTACCAGAGTATGGGCATGAGATCAGCAGATGAGCGAGCAGGTGGAGCAGGTGAAGGGATGAGGGGCAACAGAGACTGGCACCCACGAGGCAGCCCACAGGGAATGTCCTTCAGTGGTTACAGGAACATAGAGGATGACTTCTACATGAAAGAACAAATGTACAAATCAGACAAGCCTCCCAGACCCCCATATCAGAGGCATGACACCAAGTCAAAGAGGAGGGATGGAGGTGATTACCATGGCAGGTCGAGACATTCTGAGTTTGAGATGACTGACGACCTGCTTCCCAGGACACCAGAAGACAAGAGGAGTTCGCCAGACAGAAGCAGGAGTAAGAGGATGAGCAGGAGGCACAACAGTGTGGAGAAACAGGATAAAGAAAATGCTGCTGAACATACAGTAAGTAATAATTATAGTTTTGGAGTCTAAGAACATTCACCACTGGGTCTTGATTTGTTTGTGCGTATGATGTAATGAGTCAAAATGTGAGATGACTTAATCAAACTGTGGCCTGTATGTACTACTGTTCTGTAGTAGATGTATTTTTTTCAGCTGGAACCTGATTAATAAATGTACATGCTTTTATCAACCAAGTCATTGTTTTTCCAGGATCGTCACTCAAAAGAAAAGTCTGCCTCACCTCAGGCAAGCAGACAGCCAAAAGAGGAGACGGAATGTAATACAAATAGAGAAACTGTAAGCAAGCTTTTTTTATTATTATTATTATTACTGACACATATGACCTTTGAACTATTTACAGCTCTTGAAAAAAAAAGACAACACCAAATTTCCAGACTTGAACCCCATTAAAGGGGTGATCACAAGTGTATAAGTGTTAAATGTAAAACAATCAACAACAATGTGAAAAATAGGTGAAAAGGAGTTACTAATTTCTGATTTCTTAAGTTAAATAATTCATATTCGGTAAGTATCTTGCAATATTTTGAACCACTATTCACTACAATTATACTATATGGAATGGACAAAAGTGTTGACACATTGAATTCAGGTGTTGAATCCCACTAAACTTTTAAAAACTATAGATATTTATAAAATATATGTCAAAAAATATTGTGACACATCATGGCTACAGTTTGTAAGATGTCATGTTCATGCTGATTTGAGATATAAATATCTATTTCCTGAAAGTATAATGGGAGGTGTATTGGCAAAAATGATTTAATACTTTATATATAATTAAGTAGACATATTTAACTCAATTATATTCAGGACTAATAGCGGTTGGTTAAGATATACATCTTTGAGTCTTCTCATTGTCTTTTCACTCATTTAATATCACAATCATAGTTTACAATCAGTTACAGTATTACAAAATATTTCAGCAAGATTAAAATTACATAGTCATTTTATATGAAACATTACTTTAACATTTATATCTTTGGTCCCATTGTAATTTTCCCAGCACAGAGGTTTTTTTTCTTCCTAAGCGAGATGTGAAGAAACTACAAGATTCGTTGTGGTAGAATGAAAAATATTTAGAACTTTTTAACTTATAGAAAGAAATGTTGAGAAAAATTAAGTAAAAAAAACATCTTTGAGGTATTTTGAGGCAAAGATCACATTTTAAACAAAACTAACCAATGCAGTGACGTTTGTCACAATACAAAACTATATTCTGATTTTTTTTTAATTCTTTTATAGCCCAGACACCTTTAATAAAAGAAACACCTGAATTCAATGAGCTTTAAATACTGTAGAGTGTAAATACTTTTTTTACTCAACCACAAACTTTTAAATAGTAAAACAAGTTGTGTCTTAATCTTATTCCATGTTGCAGTAAACATTCTTACGTGTAAAGATGGAACGATCTGATCATTTGTTTCTGCAGGTGAAGGCGTGGGAAAGTGAAGAAGACACCGATGAAGAATGCTGGTATCCCAAGAACATGGAGGAACTGGTTACAGTAGATGAAATTGGAGGAGAAGACGACTCCATCATTGAGCCAGACCTTCCTGACGTGGAAGAGTACGCCTGTCACCAGAAGGACTCTGTGGAAGAAGAAGTAGTGCAAGAACATAAACCAGCAGCCCCTGTCCTGTTAGATGTTCAAAAGGCAGATGATGACAAATTAAATCAGGAAGAGTCAAGTGGGGATGCTGGAGGCCAGATAGAAACACCTTCAACTGAGAAGACAGAGGATGTTAAAACTATCAGTATTAATGAAGAACCCAAAGTTGGTGAAGTCACTCCTGAGGTGCCAGTTCCTGACCTTAACAGCTTCCCAAGTGACGAGTTTAAAGCTGCGCTGGTGGAGACGTGTTTAGAGGAAGACACCAAGAGTGGGCTTTTAGAAGAGCAGTTAGAGAATCATGTTAGTGTAACAGAGGAGAGGAAGGGCCCAGAAATGGCACAGTGCACTGAAACAGTCAACAGTGGAGCACAACACAAGGGTGACATTCTTAAAAAAGGTACACACTGTTTTCTCAGAGTTAAAACACATTTGCCGTTTTATTTTAATTTATTGTTTAGTTCTATGAGTGCATAAGTAAATTGAAGAAACAATTAATATTAGTTAATGATAGACTAATATATCGTGCGAGCCAATATACTCTTTTTCTTTTTTTTCCCTGCCATGATTTGTTGACAGGTGAAGTTCATGGCAACCCCATGTTCTTGGAGATACTGCTGTCCACACCAAAAAAATATATATATTTCATGTAGTAATATTTATAAAGGCAACTGTCACAATTTGTTATTTTCTAATTGTAAGTAAAGAAGATTTTCTGGCATGTATCATTTGACAGAGAAAAAAAAAATCAGTATCAGCTGGAAATATTGGCAGCCTGTATCAGTCATCGGCTCAGGCTGATGTAAAAAAATAGACAACAACAAAAAAAAAAAAGTGGTGTCAAAAAATCGTCCCCCGAATAATCTGTCAATCACTACATTTTGTTTGGTGTTGATTTGGATTCTTCAGTTTTTATAAGGAAAGTCTCAATTTATAGAAGCTTTAAAATGTATGTTGAAAGAAGTCATGAAATCAAACATGATTTATGGTGTGTGTATGTGTGTCTATACCAGGGGTCTCCAACCTATTCCACAAAGGGCCGGTGTGGCTGCAGGTTTTTGTTCCAACCAACCAAGAGTTCACAGTTTGACCAATCAACTCTCTAAAGACTGAGATCAGTTGATTCATTGATTGAAGTCTGGTGTGTTGCTGCTTGGTTGGAACAAAAACCTGCAGCCACACCGGCCCTTTGTGGAATAGGTTGGAGACCCCTGGTCTATTTTTTATATATATATATATATATATATATATATATATATATATATATATATACATATATAATCACTACAATGCTCTCTTGTTTATGTTCCAGTGTTCATTACAGTTTTTGTTGCACTGACATTCAAAGCTTGTGCAGCTTGTTATTCCCTTTTGTATATTTGTTAAATAAGCATATTCTCTTACCTGAGGGAACAATGTTAGACGTTTCCTGCAACTGCTTTAAAGTATCACTGACATGATTTTACAACTATACATAATTTAAAAGTTCATTATGTCTAAAGTCATTTCCCGCATTCATCACTAACGACACCACCACAAATTTAATGATATTTAATCCACAAAGCGATTCAAATTGGCTGCCTACAAATTTGACCTACTCTGAACTTTGACAGTGACAATTTACGCGATTTTTCAGTAGAAATAGGAGAAGCAACAGGTGATTCAATTGAAGAGGAAAATACTCTTCATCCATATCAATTTGAGCCATGGAAAATCCCGACTATACTTTATGTGTATGAATAAGACTCATAAGTAAATCTGTGGGAGTTTATACGTTTATAGGCTATGAGTATGCCTACCATTCTGTGTTTTTCAGTCGTCCAATCCCAGTCAATGTCTACATAGTTTAGCTGTTCTTCCTACAATTACACACTCTGGTCATCTGTTTCATATGGCTCAAATTGATATTGATAAAGAATATTTTCATCTTCAATTAAATCACCTGTTGTGTCTCCTATTTCTACTGAAAAATTGCTTAAATTGTTGCTAGAATCACTAATGGTGTTGCTTATGTCGTCCATGTTTCCACACGTGCAAAGCGGAACAGTCTTCCTCTGCTGATGTCATAGGTCAAAGTTCAGAGTCCCGGAAATGCAGAGTTGGGTAATCCCAGGTTCAAAAAGTAAAAATCATTTTTTCCTTTTTATTTAATTCTGACGTACATACATGTTCATTTGTATCTTAGGCAATTGAATGTGCCCTTTTGCTCTACTATTGATCATCGTTGATTTGCTGTAACTAATACTTATATCTTAATTGTGATATAATTATATCACAATTATACCCTATTATTCTATATTTTATGTTCAACGTGCTTCTTCTGTATACGTCATCGAGGCTTGTGTAATTTCTTTAATAATAATACAAAATAATAATAATAATAAAAAAAGAGTTAAAAAAAATCCTTCCATGTATTGGTTCTTCCTGATTCCACTAAATATCCATCTACCTGAATGACGAGTCATGTGGTTGGAACAAATACATGACAGGACTGTTACTCTTTGGAGCTGGGATTACCCAACTCTGGAAGTAAGTAGGTCAAATTTGTAGGCGGCCGATTTGAATCGCTTTGTGGATTCATTATTACATCATCATTAAATTCCCGGTGCTGTCGTTAGTGATGTATGTGTGAATTGAGTTTAAACATGATAAACTTTCAAATTATATATAGTTGTAAAATCATGACAATGACACTTTAAGTTGCAAATACTTTAAATACACACGTATAATCTGTAAAGGATTTTGGTGCACACTCCTTTGCTCACAATTTATTTTCATTTTATAGAAATTGAAGCCCCTTCACCATCCTGTGACCAAGACAAGGCTGTCGGTGAACACAGCATTCCTTTAGGTAAGAAACAAAGTTTGTTACTCTCACTGTACCAACCATCCAGATACATTAAGAAGGAGAATCAGAGTGTGTGTGAAATATAGACAGTACAGTTTTTCATTTTGTCTGCAGCCTCTTGGAGACTTTAGCCTTTGACTTTAGTCCTAAAGATACAATGTTCCCATGTACTCCATTAATAAGTGCACTGACAACCTGTTGCATTAGTACTCTAATTGACTGGAATTGCTTGGCCACTTTGTGACCTATTTCTGTGAGCAGGTTGTGAAATGCACCCCTGAGAGATGAGTATTTATATTATAATTAGAGCTGGAATGACACAGCCTAGCACATGGCCAGTGTTGGGCCTGTGCACGCTTACATAAGCTCTGGTGCAGGCAGCAACAATACAGTTCAGTGCAGAGACAGGAGCTGTGTATGCCATGAGCTGTACTGTTATTTTTGTTGTATGATACCATGAAGATCAGTATTTGTTTACAGCAAAGTGTGTCCAGTGGTCGCACAGCACAAATACATTTACCAAGTTGTTGCCAATTTGTGATATTTAATTATTTTTTTTTATAGTTTATGTTCTGATCTGGGTTTTTATTTATCATGTTTTGAGTCAAATCATTTTTTAATTAGCATTTTCCCTGTAGTAAGTCAGAAGTATGTTTTATTTTCAGGCTGGATGTATTCAGGTCGTAATGTTTATCCATGCTTAAATAAAGTCTTAGTGGTAAAATTAAATGCTTGGTAGTTTTAATGATAAGCAAATTAATTTTTTAGACACTTGGTATTAGTAGCTTACATCATGGAATATACCAAGGCCAGTTGATAAAACATTGCTGTAGGTCAAACACACCTGCAAAGGGTTATTGTGTATCAGAACCAACACTTTTGTTAAATGCATAAAGCTGTATTTTGTTTTGTTGTTTATTTTGTTTTTCAAACTTAAGTGCAAACAGCACATAGCAGGTTGATTTAAACAAATGGAAGCATTGCAGATATACAGTATAGTAATAGTGTGAAACACAGTTCATAAGTTAGGATTAAATTGTTGTATTTTGTCAAATACAAAAGGTTAAAACAATATCTGCATCAGCTTCTGTGCTCTCCTCTCAGTGGCCATTGAAAAATCCATACCTGTTAAGTATTTTAATTTTTATATAAACTATTGAACATAAAATTGGAATAATTTAATTTTAACATATTCCTTTTTTTTATTTGTATTAATGTACATCATTAATTGCCTTTGTCCGGGTGCAATGATCATGTAATGAGTCCCAGTTATACTCTATCTGTCAAACAAATTCTCACTCTCATTTCATGAGATTGAGTAAAATTATTTTATTCTAACATAATGAGCAACAATGTATATTTAAAAATCTTTTTGCTTACACAAAACAAGACCCCAATATCCACAGTATGAGAAAGGAATTGTGATTGACCTGTTTTTGTTATGATGTGATTTACATATATTTGTCTATATTGCTACTGACTATGTGAATGGCCGCAGTGACTGCACAAGTGCAAGCATAGTGTCAGAGATTAATGACAGTCAAAGGTGCAGTAAGACAACTGTGAACCACTAGTGTTGCATGCGGTGAGAACATAACACGTGTGGTTTCCTATAAATATCTGTGTTTTGCCCTATATTAAATTAAACATTTCCAGACAAAATCCATTCTGACTGTTCCCTCAGATATGTCACTGCCACACTGTGAACCCGAATGTTTTGACTAATTAAATATATTAAGTTGTGAATACTCAAAGTTTTAGAAATAGTACTACTAACTCAAATGTATTAAGTTGCTGTAACATGTTCTTCTTTTTAAGTACTTCCAACTAATATTTTTTTATTAAGGGGAACTATTGTGCATATAAGTGAACATAAATTAAAAACAAAAATGAGTTACAACTGAGTGGAATTAAGTCATTAAATGCTGAGGATGATATTGTATTGTTATTTCTGTTGTTTCAAATAAGGATGATTGAGAAAAATAAACTTAGCTGATGTAGTAAATGCTGAAATACAATTTCAGATCACTCCAAATAACCACCAAAATCTTTTACACCAAAAAAATTGCAATCACAAAACACAGTAATTATATTCAGGGGTGACTGTGGTGGAGCGGGTCGTCCAATGACTGAAGGGTCAGAGGTTCAATTCCCCGGCTCTGGCTGTCCATATGTCTAAGTGTCCTTGGACAAAGACACTGAAGCCTGACTTAGTCTCCCAGTAGGACTGACAGAACCTTAGAATAATTAAACTTTTAATTTAAGTATACTTTAATAAGCATCTAAATTTTAAGTTCTGGAAACTTGTATTTTTTAAGTTTTTTGAGGGAATAGCTTCCCTTTTTTTTGTTTCAGCAACTTAAAAATAATTGAGGCAATCGATTGCCTTACATTTTTTGAGTTCTGCTAACTTATTCGGGTTTACAGTTCATATGTCAAGTGTTGGTTTTGAAAACTGGTTTATCCTTAATACTTGTGCTCACTGTCATAGGAGTGGAGTTCATTGTGCCAAAGACTGGCTTCTACTGTAAACTCTGTGGGCTGTTCTACACCAGCGAGGACACAGCAAAGGCGGTTCACTGTCGCAGCACCGTACACTACAAGAACCTACAGGTACACACTGCCAGATGACTTACTGGTGCCTTGTAAAGCTGAGTAAGATGATGAAATTACATACACATATTTACATTTCCATATGTATACATGCATGCCTGTGTGCTGCACCACATGTGTAGGCATTTGAAGTGATAGAAACCAAATCTAGCATAAAAAATTCAAGCTTCGGGCCTGCACACTTCACTGTATGGAGGATACTGCTGGTGTGGTCCCCAGTCAGTGTGGTCTGGTAGCTAAATTCATCAGATTGCAGCACCTGTTGTCGGGTCAGTGACTAATCTCTTTGTCTCATTCTCTGGCAGGCAGCACATGCATATTACTGCAGTATAAGGCTGTATATATACACAGCCTGTTTGCAGTACACGGAACAGCTTTGGAAAGAATCATTAGACCACCTGTGAGATTCTGTACAAATTCTAACGACTAGTCATCATGACCATTTGATACGCTAGCTTTAATATGAATTATCTTTGTTTCATGTTTGTTTTTCAGATATAATTTCTGTTTTTATGATTTCTTCAGTTCCTTTTTTTCCCCCATTTGTTGATATGTTTTGATTTCTTTCCCCAGATATAGTTAGATATCTATATCTATCTCTATATCTATATCTCTCTAGATAGATAGATTTTATTTTCTGAGTTTGTTTCTTATACAAAATATGTACAAAGGATACCAGCAATATAAGACATAAAAAACAGGGATGAAATACAAAACAAAACAACTAAAAGAAAGAAAACAGTCAGGGCACAAGGTCAATACAGATATATTAAGTACTTGGTGTGAGAGATGCACCAATATGGTTTAAGTATGGCTGCCAAATTTTCAAAAGGGTGTGACTTTTTCTTATGAGACAGGAAGTGATTTTTTTTCCCAGACGAATGCAACTGTTCATCTCTAAAGTCCATCGATCAATGAGATGGCGGCGATCAGATTTCTATGACACTGCTATGCACTTCTTGGCCACGCATAGAGCAACTTCCATAAATTTGAGTTGTTGAAAGAACCAGGGATATCTGTAAAGTTCCACAGTAAATGAAGTTGAGGGTCCGCTGGGACATTAACCCCTGTGATTCTGGATAAAGTGGAGCAGATCTCATGCCAGAAAGGCTTAATGTTCATACCTGATAATATACAAAGGGAAGATATGGACTGAGAAAGAAATTAAATCTATAATATATTAGTATACTAGGGCTCGCACTGCCCTGAAAAGTACGTGCTTATCTCTTAGTGGTGTGGAGTTGTGGAATGACCTGCCAAATGAAGCTCAAATGAGTACAAATTTAAGTGAGTTCAAAAAAAAAAAGTTTCAGATTATTCGTCTGTGTGTGTGTCATTGTATTTAAACTACTCAAAATTTAAACTCAAGATACTGAATAAAAATAATGTTATCACACACAACCTAAGGCTCCATAAAGCAGAGGATATAAAAACAAAAGTTAGGTTTAGGTAGGTAGGTTGCATTTTAGAAAAGGTGAGAAAATTCCACTTAGTGTGAATTTATTGATTACTCTTATTGTTGTCATTACTTTCATGATCTATTTTTTTTTTATTATTTGTAATAGTTTGGTGTGTAGTTGTGGATTTGTATATGGTTTTTTGTTTGCTATTGTTACTTTGTCTCATTGGTTATTTTATTTTACTGTATATTTATTCTGTGTTTCCTTCAAGGATGTCTTTGTGTGTATTTCTTCTTCTTTTTTTTTTTTTAACTTTTTCAATGTGTTAAAATAGGTTTGTATGAATGCATTTGTGCAGATGCCAAATGAGTTGGAAGTTAAACCATAGACTGTTAAGTGGAGAAAGGGATGGGATTAAATATGTTTTGTTTCTTAGTACTCCTTTTCAAATGTGCAAATGAAGTCATGTTTTATTTTTCATGTATATATCCTTTAGTTTATTTATTTTTCTTGATTTCATTAGTAGGGACAAAGTGGGATTGTTTTGTTGTTGCATATTCGAATAGGATTTAACTGATTGTGTGAGGTGACAATGTATTGATAAATGTTTATGGGTGCTTGTGTTGATGGAGGTGGATATGGGAGTTTATATGTTTTACTTCTTCCCACTCCTTTGAGTACAAAAAAAATTGTTGACCATGTTGATTGATGCATTGATGATTGTGTGCTCAAAATTAAACTGAACTGAACTACAGTATATGACAGTGTATATATAGTTAATTTACAGTACAGAAAAAAATCATTAGACCATCCGTGAGTTTCTATACAACATGTAAACGGCTAGTCGTCATGTCCATTTGATACGCTAGCTTTAATATTAACGTAGCAACCCTTGGGTCCCCAAAGAGAGTCTCGACTGTTGCATAAGGTGTCTTGTTATTTTCGTCGCAGCAGAATCATCGTGTTCACCATAGCACCAGGAAAACTGTGTCAGGGTATAGAAACATAAAACAAACAAGTCAACATACAGCCTTCACAGCACATGCTTCATAATTTGTGCATCAATATTAAACATTCATACTAAAGGAGCTCAAGACTACACAGTGATACGTTTCAAACAAAAAGAAACAAACATACCTCTGTGCAGTCACCAAGGATGCTTAAAGGTTTATAATTTTCTCTTCTGTTGTTAAATAGGCATCAAAGTCCTTTTTTTGTGTGCAAATGAAGCAGAAGTTCATGGAGTTTGGAGAACAAGCTTTGTGGCTCAGGCTCAAACAAATCAGCTTCCTAATTACTAACACCTGTGTGGCTACCTTTACAGGCCTCCCTCTTGTGGACCTATGGTGTTACTCAAAGGACAAAATTCAATCACCAAAATCCAGAACAATACACATACCAACTTCACATATCAATGGTTTTAAAACGCATACAACAATAAAAACATATTTGATATATTTATAAAAAAGACATAGTGTAAACACAACACTTTTAGGTAGTTTATGAAAACAAAACAAAGACACACAAGGACTAGTGTGGTCCTTTACAATTAATTATCTGTAGATAGTTTTTTGTTTGTTAGTTTTTCAGATATAATTTATGTTTTTGTGATTTCTTCTGTTCCTTTTTTTCCATTTGTTGATATATTTTGCCTCATATTTACACACAACTTGGTTTTACATGTCACATTTATAACAGATGTTGATATTTCAATCGATTGTCACAATGTCGCAATGATATTGATTTCCACTGCTCAATATATTGAAGATAATTAATTCATACTTTCTACTATTTCCAATTCACTTATGCAAAACAAAAAATGATGGAAGTGACAAGAAAATGACAAGTTTGATTAATTAACTAATAATAAGTGGTCTACATTGTTTTCGGAATGATCTGCCTCATATTAAATGTGCTAAATCTTATGTACTTTAATGAATGAATTGAAAAATAAATGACAAATTTTCTGGTTAGCTGATGTTTTCAATGTGTATTATGAAGTGTTAAACACATATATGGGTTTATGTACATTTAAGCTGTAGATTTACTAAATTTCCATTAAAAATAACCTGCAAAGTGAATGCATTGTAATATACTGACACAGTGTTTTGAAGTAGATCTGGTAACTCTTAGACAAACATTCCTTTTGAATAAAACCAATTCTCTCATTCATTTTCAGAATTTCACATTTTTGTCCCAAGACTGTGTGTTGTAAACTGCAGCTAACCAGTATTTTTGACTTCACTTTTCTTTGTTAGTGACCTGCTCTTTTTTCTTTTTTTCTATGCAATTATGAATTATTATAAATTGAATACCTTGGGGTTGAATTATTATTTGCACAAAAAGCAGTTTGAAGTCAGAAAACTCACAGTAGTACATCTGTTTATTCTTTTAGCTCTTTAATCAGGAAAAAAAAAATCTCAAAGAATAAGCAAATATGATAATGTGGCTGTGATAAACAAAATCTATCATAAGAAATGACACGCATACGCACTTTCACAAATGTACAGACTACATGTAAACCTGCAGCTGTATTAGATTTCGGATTATTGGCCAGTCAGCACAGAGCCAGCTTACATTCCTCCCATCCCTGACAGCACAGCTGAAACCCTCACAGCAGCGATTCACTAACATTTGATGGATTACATTCCATGGAGAAAAACTGTTTTAAACAGTTGTGCTGTCTGTCAAAGTGTTGCATGTTATGTGTACTTTGTTAGAGATTCCTGTTTAATTGCCATGAATCACTCAGTAATTTTTTTATGATAGCAAATGTATAATACAAATACATTATCTTTCAAGTATGTGTTACTTCAATAGCATTTTGTCTCAACTGTCCACAGTGAGGGATATTCTGTTTATGAATAATTTATTTACCGTTTGTCCCCCTTGTCCACAGAAATACCTGTCGCATCTGGCGGAGGAGAGCCTGTTAGGTAAATGCTGCGAACCATCACCCGCACTGTGATGTCATTGTGAAATCTTGTGAAAAGTTTATACCAAGCCATGTTGGTACATGTTTATGGACAACTACAACATGGATAATGTGGTAGCTCTTTGAAGCTACAGTATAGACGCACTGAGTTTAGCATTTGGGAAACTGATAAGAGACCTGGAATAGTACTGATGAGGCCATTGGTAGCTGTTCGCAATATTGTATATATACCAGACATGTCATGTAAAGTGAGGCTCCATTATTTAATTTCAGTTCATGGAGGGGTGGGAGTTATTTTTGTATTGTTTATTTTATGTGGCTTAAAATGTTTTCATGCTTTGTGTGTTTGTGTAAAATGCATTTTTTTAATACTTGGAAAACGTGTGTCACAGTCTGTAATTAAAGAGAAGATGAAACGATTAATATGGATTTATATATGATCTACTTTCAATTTGTGATCTACTTTATTGAGAAAGCCTTATTTTGAGTTTATTCTAACAGAGAAGTTTTACAGACAAAACATAGCTTGAAATATGTGCTAGAATGATTTTACTCAGTTAAGTAACTGGGGCAGATTCTCAGGTTTGTGGTATTATTTTATAAACATTAAGATTTTTATTTATAATTTGTGCTGTTTTTGTTTTATTTTTGTGCACTATCAAGAAAACAAAATGATGCAATTGTGCGAAAAAATATTTATTTATTAGATGTTTGTGTTGGATTAAAATTAAATAACCCCAGTTCTACTGGCCAACATGAACAGTGTAATGCCTTAAGAATAAAAACTGGACCATGTGTTTTAATTTATCAGAGTGAGATATACAATCTTTCATATCACTGTGATGAGCAGAATTGTCATGACAGACAGTATTATGTTAAACTGTGAATACTGATTTTTGAAATCAAGGATTGTGTCGTTTTCATGGATTTACTTTTCATATGATTTTCTCTTTTGATGGAAAAAAACTTGAATAAACATTTTAAATGTTCTGGTAAATGATGTGCCTCTTTGTTCCCCCAACTTGTTTTTATTTCCCCACAGAAAAATACATGTTCCAGTTCTTACATTTGTTTATACATTCTGCTAAATCATAAAGCCAAGACAACAGTAACAATGTAGAAGAAACATTTTTTTCACAGTTCCTTGCCCAGATGTACAGATTGATAGACTTCATCGGTTTTCTGCCCTTACCTAACACCATTCCTCACCAACCACCTCCATCCATGGTGCCCATCGATCCACAACTGTGTTTTGGAGTGTGAACATAAAAGTTTGCTTTTCCATAATGAAAAATATCACCTAACTACTGAATGCCATGTATCAAATGAAGGGGGGGATTCCTCATTTTTATTAAAGAAAACTAAAAGCAAACAAATCAAGTGGTTATTATTTAGTGGGATCTTTCACATTTAATATATAGCAACATCCAATGGTGTAGCTGACTGCTGTAAAAGAGCTCCCCCAAGTGTTAAAGTAGAAAACATATCTAAGTTACTATAATACAGTACATGTTTAAAGTGATCTGTAGTCATTAATAGTTGAATAAAATGTAACACATTATGATTTACTTGGATGCTAGTACTATATAAAGATGTATTTTCAACAGAATGGTCATTGTTATTCTCTAGTCCCTCTGGGTGTATTTAGGAACATTATGTTCTTATGCTAAATGTTCAACATGATGAATATACTAAGGGTTTTAAACCTTTGAACGGATATCTAAAGATGGATTAGTTTGTTGTTGTTTTTTTTACTATTATTTATAAATCGAAACGTAACCATTTTAATTGATTTTAAGAAAGAAAGAGTACAGATCGGTGCTCTTCAGTACCACAGGAAGAGGGCAGTATTTTCAAAACCACATAGACTATGACGTAACAGAAAATGCCAGAAGAAAATCCCGTGGTGCGTTTTCATTGGTACTTCACCTTTAAAAGCCTCTCGCCTTCAGCCAATCAGGTTATACAAACATGGATCACACGCTGCCGTTGCTGGGTAGATAAAACGGAAAAACAACAGAGTACGCATCAGAGTTGAAGCTTGGACGCAACAGACGGTCAGTGATTTGTACAGTTGCTGAGTTAAATAGAATAATGTAGCATAAAAGTTTGGAAATACATGCTTACATTTTCTGATTGGATTGATGTAGTAGCCACATATTAAGCGATGTAACTTAAAGTGGGTGGTCGCACTAACGGACCGTATAGAATGATGGTATTCTTCTATAACACATCGAATAAAACACAAATTAGACACGTATCATATTGTATTAGTTAAAATATGAAATGGGGATGTTGGTTTCATATAAGGCGCATTGTTGGCTCTTCGGTTCATGTAGGTATTGGTGAGGTTGTTGTTTTGACGCAGCTCTTCGTCTTGACAGTCAGCACTTTAAGCTAACGTTAGCCATTGTTTACCAACAGTGACTATGAATGAATAGGGGGAGGGGAGGTTGTTGTATTCCTGCATGTCTGGGCATGTTTTCAATTTATTTTTGCCCATAACGTTTTTGTGTCCTCTGCAGGTGTCATTCGGGACTCCCCTTTTTTCATATTATTTTGCTGCAAAGTCTTTTTCTGGTGTGAAACATGGCAACTGACTGCGAGGCCTGGTTGAACGCAAACCCTGTCGGTGAGTGGAAATAATCTGAATACTTCAGCTTCATCAGCTGGATCTGGTGTAGGGCACTGGGTGTTTTTCATCATGCGGATGTGGTTGATGCTTGTCTGCACTGCTTCCACATAATGGGATGTTGAATTTTGCAAAGACAGATGCTGCTTAGCACGCATGTTGTGGGTGACTGTAGTAGCAGTGTTTTTTTTAAACCTGCATCTCTTATTGAGGTCACTGTATTTTCATCTGTTTCTTTACAACAAGGGTGTCAAAACTGTTTTTAGTGCAGGAGCCACAAACAGCCCAATGTGATCTCAACCCCCCCAGTTTTTAGTGGAACATAATCATAACTTTAAATCATGAAAACGTTTATGTTTAAAAACTATCCTTTCACAAAAAAGTGAATAAACATGAACACAATTTCTTCGAAAAATAAAGGCAATTTTAACAACAGCATGCCTCATCTTACATTCGACCTCTGGATTGAAGTGGATGTATGAAGGTATAAAATATTTAATACAATGCATAATATTCTTAAAAGTTTGGAGTTATGATATGTTTCTTCTTTTGCTATTATTTTACTGATCTGACGAACTTGACATCAAATTGGGCAAAATGACTTGGACACCCTTGACTGTTAATGTCTTCAAAATATTTTTTGCAGATTTAACAAAGTCATCCCACTGGCATTTTGGCCATTTGTTTTACACCCCTAGTTTACATCTACAATGTGTGTGACAACTGTCCAGGGCTAGAGCAAGCACTAAAAGATATTTTAAAAAGCCAAAAAATCAAAGTACAAGAAGAGATGGAGTAAGTCTTGAAATGCATTCATATTCATCTAAACTATTGATCTCTCAGGGGCTGATGGCCTTAGTGATTCCATTCTTTCTGGAGATGAAGACAATGGAGGAATCTCCAACAAGAACATCAACAATGAGATCAATGGCAACTGGCTGTTGTCTTCTAGCAACAGCATCCATGAAGCACGGCTCAAAGCCAAAGCCAAGCGGAGGCTGAGGAAGAACTCCTCCAGGGACTCTGGCAGGGGCGACTCCCTCAGTGACAATGGGGACAATGTCAGGGGGACCACTACAGCACCCACCAGCCCTAAGAGTAAGCTGCTGGACAGAAAGTCAAGGTTGGGCAAGGGCAGAGGACTACCAAAGAAAGGTATGTAGATTAAGTGTTGAATGCACAACATGTTACCTCTGTTACCAGATGTCTCACATTCCCTGATCTACAAGCTTTACTCATTTGGTTGTTTAGTGTAGGGGAGTACAAGTTGATGAAACAGCCACCGGTGTTGAGTACTTCAAAGGGAAGTCCCACATCAGTTACCTGCTGTTGTGATAAGCTGGTGGCTTTCCATCTAGGAGCTATAAACCAATTAGCCTGGAAGCAAATGGCTCATTATCTTTGAGCAATGCAGCTTTGCTGGAAATTTCCACTAGTAGATAGAATGGCAAAGTATGTGTTTTTGTGCACAGGTTACTTTTATAGTTGATATACAGATGTATAACTTTTTAATTTCTGTGTGGGCTGACACAAGATCTAGCTTTAATTTTAGTGGCAGTAGTAGTATTTTCAATCTAAATTATATTATTTGAAGATGATAGAACATTGGGCTTCATTTTGGTGAAATTATATTTAGATTTTGTACTGCTAGTGTAGCAATCTTGTTTTTGAGGGTACAATAGAAGATGCAGATTGCATGGTCATGAATGTGTCACAGCTAAAAATGGATTTCTCTCTAGTTTATGTATCATGTTGATGGATCAGAAAAAGCTGATGAACTGAGATGTGATGAAAATCATCAAGAAAGCATAACTCTCAAAATCATGCTTTATTCAACCAAAATTCAATATATAATCTGTTGTTACTAGTTGTATATTATTTTAAGTTTAAGTAATGTACTTTGGCACCCTTACATAATCAGTTTTTGTTACTGTTGTTACTGACTTAAAGAAAAAGTATAACATTACATTTTTTTAAATCTTTTTTAGTGTTTTAACTTTGGAAGCTTTCATAGCATTAAACAATCAACCTGGCATGTTATAGCCATATTGCCCATCCCTGCATTAATGTGTAAAAAAGCATATACTTTGGAGATCAGATTTATATGATTACTATTCCTAATTTGTACATTCCATGATGTAAACATGCAGTGCTAAGTTATATGTCACAGAGTTCTCCGTGGGCACCAGAACTAGAGCAAGTGCAGCCTCTCTTGGCACTTTGTCTCTTTTTCTAGTTACATAACAATTCTTGCCACACCAATGAAACCCTGTTATTTGAGCTCAGAGATGTCCTCCATGAAACCTTAATACATTGCAGTTTTAAAGTGGAAAATACAGTTTGTTTGCAGAATCTTCAGTGCAAATTGTTACACACTGTGTTTCCATGCTGAAATGCAGTGAAGTGGGCAGCTGAGTGGGCAGGCACAGTATGCCTGAGTAAATATAGAAGGATCTTATATGTCAGATACTAGGTGGGTCCCACTGAGGTTTTAAACACAAGCAGCTTTACCATTGGGCTTCTTAAACTGTCTGCAATCTGTTGGTGCTGACCTCAGACCTACCAGATGTTTGTTTGTGTAACATGTATAAAGAGGATTATATATCCCAGTATGTTTTTCCCCAGTTTAGTAAATCTAGCATGAGATGTTGTGCAGATTATCCACATATCTACAGATATATATACATAGAATATTTTTCTTCTAAAAGCCATATTATCTTTCTTTCATTAAGCCTGAATCATATCAAAAGCCAAGTGGTCTTTGTGTGTGTATGTACATTTGTGTGTGTCTGGGGATTCAGAATAAATCTGGAAAAAGATGACTGCTGCAGTTTAGCATACTTATGAATCTTTGGTCAAAGAACAGACTAGTGAAAGACAAGTTGATAGGACCAGTATTTTGGTAAATATAAGTTTTTTTGTTTTTTTTGTTTTTTTTTTACCAACAATAACCTTACAGCCACATTGCTGTGGCTAGAACACTTTGGTGGTAACTGCTGAACATATGCATTATCCCATCGACAAATACACACCAGCATAAAAACTATCACATTGAGAACCCGTAGATCCCACAGGTCACTGTGCTAGTTATTATTATTATTGTGCGTCTGTTCAACAACAGTAGCAGATAAAGCAAGGGGATCTTCTAGGGTACATAAATTATACACTAAATGGAGTGTAACTGTCTGAGCACTAATTTGTGGCTCCGAAGGAGGCATTGAGCAGATTAAAGATCTCTTGGTCGATCTAATGTATTTAATTTTTCTCAACTGTTATATCAGAGCAGTTTACACACTCGAAGATGAATTGGAGAGACTCTACACTATTCTCAGTAGGTGGTTTCAGGGTTATATTTTGTAAGTACTTTATCTAAAACCAGTTCTATTTACTTAGACACGGTAGGTCTCATAATAAGGAAATCAGCTTAATGAAAAAAAACTGGATAGAAGTATGAAGCAAGTAAAATTGATTTGTTCTGAGATTTTTATAGGTACAGTGCTTGCAAAGAGGAAAACAATAGAAGTATTTTAATTACTACATATAATATAGTCCTGTTGCTTCTCTGTTTTAGTATTTTTACAAGGACATATGAAGTTGCCTGTCAGGAGTTGTATTTCAAGGACAGCATGTGAAGAAATCTCAAAGAACTCAAAGGCCGCTATATTCAATGCTGTTTCAAGATATATGGGCAACTTCCTCTTTTGAGAAGGAATCCACTCATGGTTCACTTGTTTTGTTTTTCTCCAGCCCTTCCTTCACATGGTGATGTCAGATATTGTGTCGTAATTTGTCACTGACCTTTGTCTGCAGGTGGAGCTGGAGGTAAAGGTGTGTGGGGCAGATCGGGTGAAGTTTATGGGCCTGACAAGGTGGATGAGAAAGACCCCAACTATGATGAAGCTCAGGTACTGAATTTTTGTAATGTGTACCAGTAATGCACACATTACTTGACAGATGCACTTCCACTTAGGCTACTTCCACTTAAGCTACTTAATGTTATTTATTGATAATTTGTATCATTTTTATTTATTTTTCATTACAATTTATTTTTCTCTATGACAACAAAACATTTTACAGTGAGGGGTGGGTGAGTGGGTGACTGTGGTGTGGAGAAATGTCATGCTGGTTTGGATGTCTGGGTTGCCTGTGGACAGCGACACCCCCATAGTACAAGAATACTTTGAACATGGAGATCCAAATGAAGTATTATTATATTATTTTTATTATTAGTAGTAATAATAATAATAAAGTGGAAACGCATTCAGAGAGTACAGTATCTGCCAAGGCAGATCAGCCCCTACCCCTTCAATACTAAGCAGCTGTCTGCCCCGACCATTCGAATGAAACACAGACAGATAATTTGTTCCTTGTATCAGTATGAACATTTCCTGAAAATTTCAGCCAAATCCATCCTTAACTTTTTGAGTTCTCTTGATAACAGACAGACAAACGGATAAACACTGGCAAAAAACATAACTCTGCTGTTCCTTGGCAGAGTAATAATAATAATAATAATAATATCTGGAGCAGTAGAAAATGCTCATTATTGTGATTTGTGTCTTCACAGGAAAACTGTGTGTATGAGACTATGGTCCCTCCACTGGATGAGAAGGACTTTGAGAAGACTGTCACCCCCATAGTACAAGAATATTTTGAACATGGAGATGCCAATGAAGTAGCTGTAAGTGCAGCCATGTCTGAAACTGACTACAGGCCACATACACAGTGTTTGATTCAGTTCAGCTTAAGGTCTCTGTCTGTGTTTAGGAGCTGCTTGCTGAACTGAACCTGGGGCCCATGCAGAGTGAGGTGCCCTCATTGGCTGTGTCGCTGGCCCTAGAGGCCAAAGCCAGCCATCGGGAGCTCACCTCCAGGCTACTGGCAGACCTGTGTGGGCCAGTACTGACCCACAACGACATGGAAAGCTCATTTGACAAAGTGCTGCGAGAGCTCCCTGATCTGGTCCTGGACACACCTGGAGCTCCTCAAGTGAGTCTTACATCACTGTGCTCCACTGAAGATTAGGGCTGTCCCCCGAGAAGTAATTTTGTATTTCAATAGCTAAACATAAAATAAAATGTAGTTAAAGGTGTTATCGTAGATGTTCATTATTTGCAAAAATAGCCATAAGTAATTAGAAGTAAGTGGTAATGTGCATGTAGAAAGTAATCAAAGCGTTAAAGTCCAGTTCTAGTATGCTCTAATATGCTATGACTGAGATGGTCTCACGTAGTAGACTTGTCTCCATATCACATTGTAGTATACCAGTGCAAAGATATGTCTGGCACCCCACCCCCCCTTTTTACTTCTGCGATCAGCGATCTGCCCCCGACCAACCAAATGAAACACATGTGTTGTGTGTGTGTGTGTGTGTGTCCCAAACACACACGTACCTCCACTAATCACCACCAAAATATAGTCATTTCAGACTAATCCTAACCTCATCAAAAACTTAACTCTGTTGTTTTTTTGGCAGAATAATAATATAACTCACAAACCATGGAGTGAAATGAAAGGTTTGAAGTGAGTTTGTCATTTTGGTCTCGATAATAAAATACAAATGAAATGAATAAAGAGAAGCATGTTTCCTGGAGAAGCCAAATATTATTCCTTTTTATTCCTTTTTTGTATTTGAATAAAGAGACTGTGAAATAGATGTTATGCTCATTGTGCCTCTGGAAGGACATCATAGCTAACCGTGGCCTTCTGCACTCTACTGTATTGTATATTGCTCAGCCCAGTTCAGAATATTCAGGCTTTATTAGCATTTTGACATTGATTGTTCGACTTCTTCTCAGAGTTATGAGCTAAAAGTACAGCCTGTGTCTTTGTATTTGAACCTGTTGTCAAATCTTCACACTCTGTGCAGTGTTGCACAGACAAACCGCTCTGTGGTTGAATGTGTTGGTTTGTGTGGGAGTGCTAGTGTGTGCTGCATCTATTTGAGCTCCCTCCTTTTCAGCCTGCACAGACATGAGATCTCTGGCCATTGTCTGTGTGTACTGGCAAAATGCAAGCTCAGCGTAGGACGTTCAAAGGGTTATTGGTCCTCTCCCCCACTCTGCTCATTTTACAATCTCATTTTGTCCCTCTTCTTGTTCCTCCCCTACTGTCTCGGTTCTCTGGTGGGTTTTAAGGACACTGCGTCTCTGCCCTGCCCCCGCTTCCTTTCCACAACCCCCCTTTACTCCTCTTTTTCGTTCTTTCACACTGTGCCCTCTTTCTCCTTGTGCCTGCCAGTCTCGCCACAGTTGCAGATCAGACGAGACGGAGCTGCCTCTTGTCTGTACAGCAACAATGGACAGTGATGAGCACAGGCTTTGTGGAAGCCAGAAGAGCAAAGCCAGCTCTTTTGCTTCTCAAAATCATGCGCTCGTGCTCGTGTAAACAAACATACACGTGCCCCTGAGGCCACTGTCAGTCATCAGTCAGGACAGTGTTTTTTAGGGGCCTGTATCTCATCAAACTATGGTCATTTATGTTGCTATTCCAGAATTATTTTTACATTATACTTGGAACAACAAAAATAGGCCTTAGTGTGTAAGTTTTTTTCTACTATACAAGGGGGGCTTCAAAAAGTTTGTGGGGAAAAAAATGCATAGCTTTGACATGGTTTAAATCACATGACCTTCAGTTTTATGCAGTCATACTTGAAGGCTGGTATCAACACTTTCAGAAGTGCATTGAGCAAGATGGAACATATGTTGAAAATAAACAAACAGTTTTTTACAACTATCTGTTTTCCACAAACCTTTTGTAGCCCTCCCATACAAACCGTCATTGATGATTCTTTAATACATGATAATATAAAAAAAAAAATCAAACTCGTGGCCATGAACATGAATAGATTGAATCCCTGCAGTGTACATCTGTTGGTGTCTTTGAGTCCTTGTGTCAGACAAAGGAACCTCCTGCCTGACTTAGAATATATAGGAACACAAGTATCAGAAACTCTTGGATGCATTTAGTTTCTCTCAGATGTTCTGTGTTGTTATGTTACAGGCTGTTTACACTTTCACTTTTGTGTTTATCTTCCAGTTGGTGGGACAATTTATTGCACGGGCTGTCAGCGACCAAATATTGTCCAAGAGCTACATCGATGGCTACAAAGGCAGAGTTGACTGTGAATACACAAGGTGTGTGATTATTTGGAATGTGGTCACATGCGTACATTTTGCTTCCTTTGTGTTACTGCATCACATATCAGGGTAGGACCAGACTGTTTTAACTGTTTTAACTTAACCACCCTGGACCAAAAATATTCTTATCTATTCTATAATAAAGAATTGTGAGAATTAAATAAACAATCTGACTTCAGTGGAAACGGGTTCAAGACATCGGATAGATTAAAACCTTAATTTTATTTTTAAAACATTGCAGGAAGCAGCAGAATCTGACATGGATAGAGAAGGAATCAGTAATGTCAAAGTTGGAGTGAGATAAATAACAACTCTCCTTTTGTTTTTCATTGTCCAGAGCGGCATTAGACAGGGCGGCGGTGCTGCTGAAGATGAGTATGGGTGGTCTTCGCATAGATAACCAGTGGGGAACAGGCGGGGGGCAGAGACCTGTCATGCAACTCGTGAAAGAGGTAAACTCGTACACAACACCTGGGATCTTGTAAATTATGAACTTTATTTCTATTTTTAAATTTTTAATGCAAACTAAATTGCTACAAACCTAACATACTAAATGTACCTTTTGTTAACATGGTGTCATTCTTTTTGTAATTGTATGAGGCTTTCTGCAATTTAGTAAATTCACCATAAAGATAGATGACAGTAAAATCCTGACTGCTGTAACCTATAGTTAACAAAGCTTAAAAAAAAAAAAAAAAAAAAAAATCTGCAAAATTATTTGAACTGTTCTGTTTGTTAGCTGGTCAGGAACTTATAATCATTCAGTTTTCTTTAATAATTCAACAACATTAAATGTTTATATTTGGCATTTCTGTTCTGTATTCCATCAGATGAACCTCCTACTGAAGGAGTATATCCTGTCTGGAGACAGTAAGGAGGCTGAGAGATGTCTGAGAGATCTAGAGGTTCCCCATTTCCACCACGAGTTTGTTTATGAGGTCAATAAGATGGCTCTTCTCAGGCTTTTTTCCCCATGGTTTTTCATAGCAACTTAATGGAAACAGTTCAGACATTGACATTATTTTTGCATTTTCTTTTAGGCGATTGTTATGGTGTTGGAATCTAAAGGAGAAAAGACTTTCAAAATGGTTCTGCAGCTACTCAAGTTTTTCTCTGAATCATCCATCATCACTACAGACCAAATAAGAAGGGTAAGATGCCACCTGGTGTATAAAAGAGGCATTGCAACGGGCCACCATTTGTTTCCCTGAAACGAGTGATGACCATTCAATAGACTCAAAGTATTCTTTTCCTCTTACAGGGCTATGAAAGGATTTACATGGACATTGCTGAAATTAACATCGATGTTCCACGAGCATATTTCATCCTTGAGCAGTTTGTTGATAAGAGTTTCAGTGCAGGAGTCATTAATGTCAAATTAAGAGATCTTTGTCCTTGTCGGTAAGTGCACCCCATTGCTCAGATAATTGCATTTGTAAATGTATTGTTTTGAATTTACACTCTGTTTTTTTTTCTTCTTTTTTAATGTGTCTCTTCAAGGGGCCGGAAGAGATTTATCAGTGAGGGAGACGGTGGTGTTGTTAAACTTGAAAGCTACTGAGCAGCCCTTTTTGTGCCAGATTTCCTGAAAAGAAGAGGATAAAGCTACTTTTTTACTTGCATATTTTTCAAAGTAGTTTGGTACAAGTTCCCCCTTCTAACAGTTGAAAGAATGTACATTTCTGAAAATGAGGTGGGGTAGGAGCAAAAACTGCACTTTGGATTGAAACTAAAGTCGATCACTTTCTTCAAGGTGTTTCAATGTAAACATTTACATAAGCTAACCCTTAAAGTGCCACACCTCTCAGCGTCAGTCATTCCATGTTATTTTGTATAGTGTTTTCTTGACTCCACTGCCACTTCCTGTTGTTTTCTAGAAAGCAGTGTTTGTACAGATTGACAGGTTTGTGTCAAGAGCTTTATAAAAGGGTATTAAAAAATGAATAAAACCAAGGTGAGCATGTTGGATAAAAATATACCAGCTCCCAAACTAGCTGCTGTTTCTATGCTGTGCTTGACTTTTCTTCTTTGTTACCCTTTAAATTACACAAAGATGTCATTAAAGGTGGTCGCACACAACTATAGTGCAACATGAAATACCAGTTATGTAACTTCACACAATAGTGTTCAGAATGTTTATTTTTATATCTGGGGAATACTGGTGTGGAGACTGTACCGTGTATTGCTCCTTGTTTGTTCCTTTAAAAAAAATAAATCTAAAATAAAACAAGTGGTTTTCAAAGTGTCCCAGTAATAACAGCATTAATTGCATATTTTATTTTGTGCCACGTTCTCCCAATACACTAACTATTATATATGACTAATATGTTTCAGGAATGATAATCATAGTTATTAATACTTTTATCCAATATGAGTTTATAATAATATTTTAATTGCGTTGTCTGCTTTTAGAACAACCCTAAACTTTCTTATTTTAGTTCACGATCAAATGAACTGCAGTTTAATATTTCTAGACTCATATCAGTAATGTGTAACCAATAATAATAATATTGTAGATAAGACATTGAGATTTTTTTTTTTTTATTATTTTTTAATAGAACATAATTTGACATGCAGACACACATAATCTTATACGTGTGAAAATCAGATCCAATTGTTCTATCACTACTGACCCATTTGCACCAATGCCATAGTAGAAATGTGGTAACAAATAAATAAGATGAATAACAATTAAGAGTCACTATCCACATGGGGAAACTTATAAACAATTGATGTCCGCTTTACCAAAGACATAGTAAAGCAAAGTACAAGACTGACAGCAGCTGAAGTATAGCTGGTCTCATGTAAAATCACCACTCCCGCACCACATCATCAGCTCTTTGATTTTATGGGCCACTACTTTCTTCATATTGCACTTGACTGTCCATACAGTTTCTTGTTCTACCATATTCTGTAAACACTTGATTTGTGGACTCCATCTGCAGAGATTTCTCTGCCAATTTCCAAGCTTCTACTGGTCGTTTACTGCGGCTGTTCCTTCATTGCCAGTTCTTGCTGCTTGACAGCCTCTTGAGCCTCCATCTGCATTTTCTCTAGTTTCTCAAGAGTGACTGATTTCAGTGGAAGCAGCTTTGGCTTGCACAAAATCATGGTAGGGACATCTTCCATGGAAAGCTGCCCTGTGGATTTAGTCATAAAAAGGGAAGAAAAACAGTCATGTCCAGCAGAAATGTTAACAAGTAATCTTGGCTTGAACAGGCTTGGTTTGATCATTTGCTATTTTCATTTATATTAATTCATTTGAATTTTTATAGACCCTGTAAAAGGTTTAACATAATTATTACCATTTGCTGTATTGTATTATTAAGGGTTAATATCCATACTGCAATCCCTTGGCAAGTCCTAGTTAAAATGATAACAGTAATGTATATGTAAATGTAATAATGTGGCTAAAAAAATTGAGTAAAATGGTGATATTTGTACTCCAGTATGTATTACTTGTATATTTCTGTTTGCTTTTAAAATAAGACCACTCTTGCAGCAAATAAAAGAAGATAAATATTACATCAGTAGTTTTGCATTTTCCATTTGACTAATGGTCAGTTTCAATCAATTTATGTAGCTTAAAGCTACAGTGACTTGTTGATTAGATGTTGACTATTGAATGGATCTTCAACTATTCTAATAATCAATGGGTTTGAGGAATTCTTAGGGGGAAAAAAGGAAAAATGCTTCTTGCATTTGAATAATTTATGCTATCTTTCTTCAGCGGTGGCAATAAGTTCCTAATTGTTAGACTATGGACCAAGCAAGACATGTGAAGGCAACATCTTGAATGCTTTTTTTGGTCCAGTTTCTGACATGTTATACAACAAATAACTAATTGAAACAATGAAATTCACGAACATAGAATCAACGAATGAATTGACAACAAAAATAACTACTTGTTGCAACTCTAGTTCAGTGGTAATGGCTGTACATGATTTACATATTTTTCATCTCTTACTCTGAATACTTTTGACTGCAGGAAAACTCTGGACTTTCACTAAACTACATGGTTGTGTTTATACTGTGACATTGCCAGTGGTGTCCAGCTCCAAAACAGATTGTAAAGAGACAGAGCAGAACAAGGCACCCACTGACTAATTCTGCAAGCTTTTGCAAAATTCTCAGCAGTTCACATGTTGTACTTTGCTTCACAAACAGTCTTTTGTTTGTGACCGCTGCTGTCCAAATAGCTAACTGTTGTGGTACAAACCTTGTTTAGGCAGGACTTCTCTGAATATTGACTTTACTTCTGGCATTGTGTCTCCTAGGCACCCTGTTGACCAAAGGAAGACAAACTCAATTTTCATTATAAAAAGCCAAAGTCACAAACAATTTAATAACAGTTACGTAATTGAACACAACACAGATACAAGGGCCGAGAAGATCTAGCATAAAGATATTACATTTGTAAAGGTTAGTGTATTTGTTTATGAAGCTCTTATGTTGAAGGACCTACAAGTCATTTTAACATTTACAATATTCGCGTAGGTGCACCTTGAAAACAAAAAGTAAATCTGAATGCAACTATAACATATAGTTAGGTGTCGTGTGTGTTTTCTGACTCCATTCAGTCTAAATTTACAAGAAATGATTTCCATGAAACGCTAGCAAATGCTGTTTGACCACTTATACGTAGTCTTTTAATAAAACAGTGAGGCATTCGGTTAATATTTTGTTTAAAATTCCCCACTTGTCATAAATTCAGCGTTCATTTCTTGCAAAATATAGACGGTTATCACATCTCATATTTGCTAGCTAGTTAGCTACAATGGCCGAGCTTCGTAATACAACGTTTTAATTTCGGAAGTAGCCGAGACATATAGTAACGGGTTTTACGATATAAATCGATGTCTCGAGGTTGCTGTCTTAGTTAAATATGCAAATTGCGTAAAAAAAACCGTGCGGTTTCATAATCCTACCTTTTGTACTGGTGAAAAAGATTACAGTGGTTGTCAAGCCAACACTTCCGGAAAAATCACGTGATTGTCTTCTTCGCTTTAGAACAAGGCGCAGTGATTGACTGACATCTGCAGGCGACTGTGGGAACAACAAGGGTCTAAGTAATGACTGATGTATTCCGTTGGTTTGGCCGTTTGGAGAATTTTCTGCTACTTTTGCAGTGTTCCTTAAATAAACTCTTTATAACTTGACGTTTAGATGACTGCAACTCTTTCACAGTGTATACAACTGGAGAAATTCTAACGGTTTGTGAAACCTGAGATGTTCCACTTTATAACCAGGAAAAGTGTACTGGAAAAATTAGCAAATGGGCTCACTCACATATCATATTTTCTAACCGTTTAGTTTGCCAAAATAAAAAAGTACAGGCAGATAATTTTCTTTGTCTGTCCTTCATGTTGCTCTGTCAATTACTAATATAAAAGCAAACATCGAAATATTAATTTAAAGATTAATTATTTTCATAATTTTTTTCCGAATTTATTATTCGCGCACACACGTACTACACATTACATTTAAAAGAAAAATGGGACAATGAATTTCATAGAAACAGTTCACTTTCTGACTAATAGATTAAATATTTATTTTCAACATTTAGCACCTTAAATCTGACACATTATTGTAAATGAAAGCCAGAGTGGGGTGATTGAAATTAGCAGATTCAGGTTTCCAGCTTTAACACTGAAATGTTGTTATTCAATTGTCTTAGTGTACTCATATTGCAAAAAGACATCAAAAATCAGTACAGCATCCTGATTATAAAGATTTACAAATGTAAGTACATACAATGTTAATATATATATTATTTTTGAGGTAGGTAAATATAAAAGCCTCAACAAGCACCACATACTTTTCTGTGATCTTGGCATTGTTGAAGATAGATTTACTTTTGTATACTGGGGGAACTGCTTCCTTTTTTGTATGAAAAACTGTCGTGAAAATAATATTTTTTAACAATTTTCCTTTGTAATGTGAAGTTTTTTATATAAGCTGTGAACCTTGTCTTCAAAAGTAGATTGAAAAAAGTATAGCTATATCTTCACCTGTTTTTTTTTTTTAATTTGATGCTCATACATTAAATTGGATCTTTAACGTAAAGGCTTTTTTAAAAGCAAGATTCACCACTCAGTCAATCACAGCAGTAATGTTGTTGTGGAAAAAAACTGACAGTGTTGTATTCCTGTTGGATCTGTTGAAGTTGAATTATTTTACACCAGGGATCTCAGACCCACCAAAGCTTCCAATGCGGCCTGCAAGATGAATTTGCAAAGTGCAAAAATTCCACATTCAAAGCCAAGGAACTCCTTTTAGTTCAGGTTCCACCTATACATCAATATGATCTACAGTAAAATAAAAACACAATCATCTATTAAGAAAATAATGACTCCCGATTTTGGTGTGGAAAAAAATTGTTTCATTATGTGGATAAATCATAATATTTTCAACTTTTTTCTTTGTTTTAGTAAAAAAAAAAACAAAAACATTAAATTCTGAAAATATTTAAATTTTCAAACTATCCTGTAACAATAAGATGTGAATATTTTGAACAAATATAAACAACCTGAAATATTTAAAAACAATTAAGCACAACCATTTTCTGCTTCTGTTACTATAAGAAGCATTTAGAGTATTGTAGGTCATGTAAAAATGATAAGTTAAGGAAGAATATTGTTAAAATTGCAGTTACCTCATATTATATATGTTATCATGCTATTATTTCACTGGATTGGCTCACTTCAGATCAAACCGGGCTAAATGTGGCCCCTGAAAGAAAATGAGTTTGAGACTCCAGTTTTACAGGAATATTTGCCTGTATTTCAAAGTCTCGTGATAACATTGGTTCGACGTGCGGATGACGCAGTTTGGACTCCGAGAGGGAGGGGGGGAGCAGAGGCAGCAGTGTAGGAAAAGAGGAGGAAGCAGCAAGGATGGCGGAGTCACACCTCTGAAGGTAAAACAGTTATATTATCACAATAACAGTGGGCGTTTTAACTCCACGGCACGATTCCACATCACCCCAGATATAAAGTAGCCGTCGGCCTCTCGTTACGTTACGTTCATCCCCAAAGTGTCATTTTGCGGTGGCGAGTACGAACGCACTCTTTTGTTCAGCTTCGGAATGGCCGCTGTTTTTCAGAGTGTTTTCTTTTTTTCCTCGACTAATATTCAATACGGGAGTAGCGCTTAGATACCCCGTTACATCTTGTGTCCATTCATTGATTCCCCGAGCTGGGGATCAAGTGTCTCCTACTGTCCTCCGTAGGTGTCTACCGCCTGTTTGCGCTCAGCTGGCTGCAGCACAGATTTCCTCTGTCGGTCGAACTCACGGAGGTCGGTTCGGTTGGAAGTCCGCCTCCGACAGCCGCTCCGCTACTCGGGCCTACATGCACAGTTAGCACTGGTTTAGATAGAGCTAGCGGCTGGGTGTGAGGTAATATGCCAACTAAAACGCCGTTACTATTTTCTTAGTAAACGGGCATAAAGGGACTTATTTTATTTTCCTATTTGACTGTAGTGCATCAAGTTTGACTCGGAAGATCGTTTGCTGAGAGACTGTTAGCTAGCTGATGGGCTATATGCTCGCTAGCTGACGTTAGCAACTTAGCAGTGTGGCATAACTGACGTTTGCTCCGCTGTTGACGTCTAGCATAGCCAGTATTTCCTGCCTTGTTGTCAGTCGTGAGAGCAGACTTGGTCAGTGTGCTTTTCTCATCCTGAAGACTAACCATTGCTTATTAAAATAGACATGTTTTGTGGCTACTTCGAGGCTGGTTTAGTTGCAATTAAATGTCTGCATTCTATGTGAGTTTTGCTCGTGGACTATAGGTTAGCACTCACACCGTTACGTGTAATGCTAGCTTTATGCTGTCCACATCAGGGTGTTAGTGTTTCCTCTGGGTTCCTATACTTCTGTAAGGGACTTGTATGTCGGTAAGGTGGTCATATTATGTAACGCTAAGTAATCTTTGAACGAGCATGGACTTTCTTGACCTGGTACGGTTTCGTCAGTAATCTGTTTCCAAGGATTTGTCATTGGCACACGTAGCCACCTAGCTAGCTGCGTCCTATTGGGTTGTAGCAGTAGTAGTTGATAGGTGCCACCTCATCTCTGTTTTGCGCTTAGTCTTAAATACTAAACAGAAAACTGTTCAAATGACCATGCCAGTCCCTGTCTTCAAAGGTGTTTTTGAATCTTGAGCGTAGAAGCCTTTTACGCGACAAAACAATTTTTTTTTAAATTTTTCCTGAAGTATGTAGCTCAGTACATTTGGTCATATCGCCTCTTCGCCTTGTCATATCTTCTCCCCACACACGTTTTATTGTATTCTCTGATTAGCTAACACTAATGCATTTCTCATTTTATCTGAGAGGCATTGTAACTCACAAACAAAAGCAGGAAAACGCCAAACAGTCCAGCTTAGGTCGAAATGCATGAACATTATCAGATAAACCCAAGATAATCTTAATGGAAACTTCATTAGGTTCAATGTGGGTTGTAAGTGGCATGACATTTTAAGTGTGTAGCGGCACTCTATGGTATTACTTTGTTGGTGTTTACTCAAAGCTGTATACAAGTTGATCGTCGCATTTCCTCTCATATTGGAAGCCTTAAACACAAGTTTTTTCACAGTTGAATTCCTTGCCTGTTATGTTACACAATCCCAATAC
This sequence comes from Siphamia tubifer, assembly GCA_020466265.1. Classification (NCBI taxonomy): domain Eukaryota; kingdom Metazoa; phylum Chordata; class Actinopteri; order Kurtiformes; family Apogonidae; genus Siphamia; species Siphamia tubifer. The sequence goes on along the minus strand of CM035783.1, from coordinate 18,774,820 downwards.
TGTAGACATTTATAAGAACTGACATGAAAAAAGGTCTTTAAAAAAACAACCTTTAATAGACACTATGTACCCACAGCAGCATCTTCTTGATTAAATCATGCCACAGTTTTGTTTACAGACAGAGCTTTGTTTACATTTGTGTTAATGCCTTGATTTTGTGTAGATCATGAGGTTACAGAGTCCTTCCTTTAATTCACAGTATGTAATTCTGCTAATAACAAATAGCAGGCACAATACAGGTGATCTTTGTAATTAATGCATTTCACGGTATAATAAATGTCTAGATTCATGCAAATTTGAATGTATTGACTGATTGATATATTGTCTGAAGTTTAATACTCAAGCTAGAATACAGAACAACGTTGCATTGCAACATGGTTTGGGCACCACCATGAGTGTATTGTAAGTAGATCTTAACTCTGCCAGTGATATGAAAAAGAACAGATCATTACAGGCATGTGGTTTCTGTGGTTTTTAAACACAGCTGTTAATCTCTCTTGTTCTTCTTGTTCTCTTCATGTCAAAGCCTATGGGTTAGTTGCATAGTTATGTTTGTATTGTTTTTATTAGAAACTTTTGCAACGACATGGGAGATGCAATTAAGGCTGCATCTATTTCAGTTTGATTACTGCTGTATTTTCCTTTCAAGCAAGCAAGCCTTCTTATAGGAGTTTATACAATTTCTATCATTGTCAGCTTTCATCTGGCTATATGAAGGTGACATTTTTTATTCTTAATTTACTTTTGTTACTATTTTTTTTGTGCAATTTCTTTTTATTAAAAAGCTTTAGCCTTAAATACCAACAAAAATCTATACAGATAACATTTCATGTGAAGTTTGCGATAAACAGAATGATGTACCAGGACAGGGACACAAGAGTGTGACCGTAAAAGGAAGTAGCTTTCACAGTTTGGTTTAGGTGGCTCCTGCACTTGGGCTCGCCTGGTTATTGTCATTTTATGTTAATAAATATTTTGTGCACACTTGTGCCTATTATAGCCAGCATATTAGGCTCATCTTTCTATTTGCGATGGGCAGAAACAGAAATGCTTTTGTAGCAGTTTTTATTTAGTAAACACTCTACCAAGCTTTCTAACATGTAAGAAGTGCTGCTATTGACCCAACATGTCTTTTACCCGAAAGGTCATATGACCTGTTGTTATGGGGACTTCATGCTTTGAAGGCCACTTCTAAAGATTACTCTCAGCAGTCCTAACCTTTTCACTTAGCTCTGATGCTGAGCCAAAGCTGTCTCTCTTTCTTTCCCTTAGCTTGGTCTTTCAAAGGGACAGCTAAATAGTCAAATGAATGTTAAGGTGGGGCTGTCAACTTACAGTAATGTCAACAGCTGCTGAACCATGTTTGTTTAGCACAAGTAAGTCTGTGAAGTTATGCTTAAGTACATTCAACAGATCTGCTTGTCAATTGACTTGATGTTGCACACACCCAGTATAATGTAGGCTATCCCATCACACGTTCAACCCTCCAAACCCGTGGAAGTCAGTCTGTGTGTTGATTTTCCATTTCACTTCTAGGAAAAATATTGTGGGGTTCAATATGTGTTAGATTGCACCTTAGTCCACCTTAAAATTAGTTTTGAATCATTAAATATGGCCTAATCAGCTGTTTTCAGTCTGTTTTATGTGTATTTTTTTAAGTAGATATAAATTGTTATTAATTTCTCATGTTGCTGTGCAAGGAAAGTTGGACTGCACCTCCACACATGCTGTATTAACAGTCTCTCTTTGGAGGTCTTTCAAATATGTAAAGAAACAAATAAGGAAACATGGCCGTGTTGCAGTCCAGCATACTGTCAGTGTATTAATTATATCCCTAAATGGAGTTTTAGGGATATTATGTTTTTGGTCTGACTTTTAGATATCCTTCGGGTTAACACGATAACTTGAAAAATATTCCATGGTTTCCATATTAATGAATATCATGGAGAAGATTCGACTTTGGACGATTTACCATTTCTAAATCACACACAAGGGGCCGCTCAATAGTTGAAGATCACTAAATACTATTTATTCTTATCTCTGGCATTATTTGTCTGATTGACTTCAAATAAAGTGCAAATAAAAGGCCATGACCTGGAGATGCCTCATGTCATGACATAATAGCTGTTTGGTTAAGGATTGGGGGCGTTTGGGAATATATGCCTTATAACATACAAATATGACATAAAAACACAAAACCTGAAGTTAATAGCACTCTATTTTCTCTCCAAATAACTTAAAATAAAAAAAATAGAAGTTTGAAAATAAAAATATTTCAGCAAATTGCAGAATGTCAATATTGTTACTTCCTAATAAGTTGTTCTATGTTCTCCCAACATACATGCACACCTGACCAACCTGATCACTGTGCACATGCGGATATTATTCACCTCTGAAGGTTTGTTTACAGCAATTGCCAGTGCTGACATTAGTGCATACCCCACATGCTCGCAGGTGAGCAGTCGCTGTCCCACTGAGAAGCAGGAGCAGAACTTTTCCAGCTGCTTTAAACTCACCACAGCAATGACTTCATTTAATTATTACATTTATACATTTAGAATGTTTTGTCCCATGAGCTGGGGGAGGATATGGATAAGCCGCAGGACATAGCGACTTTTTAGCTTTGCATGTTTGCTCTGCTGAAAGCCAGGCAGTTGCTTGGTTGTACCTGTGTGTGGTCGTGGAGTCACCTGCTCCACACCACACAGGAGATAGTCCCGTTCATTGGAATTGGAATATTTGTACTGATATGATTCTGTTTTCAATTTGGACATGCGTTGAATGTCTGTATTTTTCAAAATGTTCGATAAAGACATTAATTTAGAAAACAGAGAGGAGTGTTCACAGTTGTTTATATTAAATTTCAAATTGCAGTCATTTAAGTGATTACATAATTGCACAGCATGACGCCTTGCAATTTGATGAATCATGCAGCACTACTAGCCGTCGTAGTTTGTTTGTTCAGTATAGGGATAGCAAAATTCCTAAAAAAAATCTTGACCGATCACTGAGCCTCATGAACGGGAGAAAAGAATACACTTGCTTTGCCGGCGCACACACATACCCCCATTACGTAGTGTTCTTCAGTTCAGTCACAAGTCACACTACGAGGTTGAGCGATGTTATGTTAAAAGCTCATTTTATACCATTAAACAGAGAAAGCATTTGATGTTACAGGAAATTATGCTGCTGAGTATCTTGGAAAAAAAACCTGAGCCATGTCCACCAGCCTGCGTCAGTACTGCACAAACTCCTTTTGCCGTAGCCCCCCTGTCATGTCATTTTAAGTAGGGCTGTCAGATGGATAACACAACTCATTCACCACGCTGTCGGGTTGTCATGGTGACAACTTGCTGTTCCAGTCTCTAGCTGCTATCTCTAGAAGTTATATTACCTCACATCAGCTTTATGTTTCGTTTAAATTTTGAGCAAATGTTCTAAACTGGAGTGAAATCTTCATACCACAGAGATTAATTGTGCTCTGCACGAGCTCTGCATTTGCTGTTAATACATTCAGTCTTGTATTGCTAATGCACAAATTCATAATTTTTAAAGATATGTTATGGAGAGATCACAAAGCTTCCTCTTTATAACCTACACTACAATGCAAAAGAGTTTGTGCAGTGGAATGCAGATGCAGGATGGCTTTTTTTTTAACAGACGACAGAAAAGTATGACTGGACAACGTTGATTTGGTCAACCATTGGTTAATTGGTCATTGGTTAATATGAGTATTAGTAGTAGTAGTAGTTCAGTATTTATTGGCAGCCTTCTAAATACAAACTGGAATGACTGTACATAGTCTGACCAAGGAAAATAAAATTCTCACTTTGTGCAGTAATTTTGAACCCGGATTGGGAGGGGGTTCAGGGATATACCCCTAGATGTCACTTCCAACAGCGTAAGGCTAGTTTGTAAATCCTTCCTGTTTGATTGTCTTCAGTCAGTGTTGACCAGTGTCAGTGTTTTAACAGACTGCAATAAGCAAGTTGTACCTATGCTGAGTGAGGAAACAAACACACTGATGACTAGGGTTGCGACCCGTTTGAATTATAACAATTCCGGCTCCATAGCGGTTCCCCTTAAATGGTTCCAGTTCCGATAACGGTTCCAAATATATACTTTTTTAAGAAATATTTTTTTTACTTTTTTTTAAATGTATTTATTATTTTTTTACACCATTCTATATTATAATACAAATGCAGCTTTATTGTAATTATTCCACATTTTACAAAAACTGAGGTAGCAGGTCGGCAGTTTTTATGTAAACACACTGCACTGTAACTGCTAAAGTGCACATTAGAATAAGAACCAGAGTTCCTTAAATATTATTATTATTATTGAGTAGGATTATTTAAGGGTGGCACGGTGGTGCAGTGGTTGGTACTCATGCCTCACAGCAAGAAGGTCCCTGGTTTGATTCCACACCAGACCTTTCTGTGTGGAGTTTACATGTTCTCCCCGTGTCTGCGCGAGTTTTCTCCGGGTACTCCGGTTTCCTCCCACCATCCAAAGACATGCACTGATAAGTTAATTAGTTAATCTAAATTGCCCATAGGTGTGAAAGTGATTGTTTGTCTATATATGTTCGGCCCTGAGATGAACTGGAGCCTCATACAGGGTGTACCCAGCCTTCACCCATTGTAGCTGGATTAGGCCCCCAGTGACCCCCACGATTCTAGTGAGGATGAAGCGGGTTCAGATGATGAGAGACGAGAGAATAATTTTATTTTAAAGCCAATTAAACATATGTTTGTTGATCGTTATAAATAGTCTGATGAACGTGGACAAGTAGCACGCAGCGTAACATCACTGCTTCAATGCATAGATGAGAATGTCTAGTAACCAATATAGGAACCGTTTTTTTTTTTTTTTTTAAAAAGAAAAAGACGGAGCTGTGCCCGGTTCCATAATTCCTGGAACCGGTTCTTTTTCAGAACTGGTTCCAGGTCCCAACCCCACTGATGACACTTGTGGGTCATCAGTTGAATGGATAAAGTTCGCATAAATTAGTCCTTATTATATTTTTTTCTCATTTATGTTTTATTTGATCACAAGTTCAAGTTAAAAATGACAGTGATGTGGCCCCAAGTTGAGAGGCTAAAAGTGGCAACCATGGAATGACAACATGACGTTTTTTCATTTCCAGGCTGGATTGCCGCCACTGCATTTCTGTGCTTAATTTCTGTATTTTCATCAAAATAAAACAAACAAGCACAAATTATTTGACATAATGTTAGTTTTATATACATGTATTCTGAGCAATGTTTAAGTAAGAATTATCCATTTGATTGGCAGTTGTAGTAAATACTGTATTAGCAGATTAAGTTATGCTCCATGTAAAATATGTCTTGGCTAAAGGATGAGAAGACTGCTAGGGACATCCATTCATTCTCTGTGTTTAAAATGAGTATAACCATCAGATTTAAAATTTAAACTAAATCTCTCTTCTTTTTTTTCCTCTCTCCAACAGCAAATCAACACAGGATTAAAAACAACTCGATGGCCTTTGCAGCCTGACAGAATTTCCAGAAGATCCTTAATTTTAGGCTGTTTGAATGCTTAAGTATGTGGCCCATGGATGCCACAGTCCAGCTACTTCAGAGGATTTTTTCTTCCATGGCATTTTAACAAAGTATCAGAAGTATCCAAAAAAACCCTTTGGATCGCAAAGACTTTACTCTAAGGATAATCACAAATGTGTGTGCCTGCACAGGGATGTTTTCTTTAAAAGCTTACTTGACTGTTTGTGTCCCTTTTTTTCCATATAAGTAACCTGACAAGAGAAACTCCCATGAGCAACTCTGCAGGAGGCCCGATAACGTCGACATGAGTAGTACTTTAGGCAAAGAAAAAGAATCAAAAGAAAAGGACCCAAAAGGTGGTCCAGCAGGGAAAGAAAGGGAAAAGGAAGCTAAAGCTCTGGCCAGCTTAGCCAAGGATGGTGGCAAAGAAACGAAGACCAAAGGGAAAGATGCCAAAGAAGGAAAGAAGGACACCAGCAGCGCACCACCGGGTGTTGCCTTCTCTGTTGACAATACGATTAAGCGGCCAAACCCGGCACCAGGAACGCGCAAGAAGTCCAGCAATGCTGAAGTGATCAAAGAGCTTAACAAATGCCGGGAGGAAAACTCAATGAGACTGGACCTATCAAAACGGTCCATTCATATGCTCCCAACCTCTATTAAAGAGTTGACGCAGCTGGCTGAACTCTACTTATACAGCAATAAGCTGCAGAGCCTGCCAGCTGAGGTGGGTTGGCTGTATAGCCTGGTCACTTTGGCCCTGAGTGAGAACTCTCTGACCAGCTTGCCTGACTCTCTGGACAACCTTAAGAAGCTTCGAATGCTCGACCTCCGGCACAACAAGCTGAGGGAGATACCGGCTGTCGTCTACCGGCTGACGTCTCTGACTACACTGTACTTGCGCTTTAACCGCATCACAACGGTAGAAAAGGACATTCGAAATCTATCCAAACTCACTATGCTCAGCATCCGTGAGAACAAGATTAAACAGCTACCTGCAGAGATAGGTGAGTGAAATAACGCACAACCAGAACAATTACCCCAATTTAGGTAGATCAAAAAGAAGCATTATGCAGAGAAAAGATAAGAAATGATGGAAATAGTTGGCCTCTCAATGTGTTGAAGAGAGTATGTTTTTTCCCAAGTGCTCATTGTAATTTTTATTTATTTATTTTACATATTTAAATCTCTTTAGTGTGATTTCACCCTAACACTTATGATCATTGTGTACACTCTGTACTTCAGCTCTGGCAGTACTGTGCATGCATGCGTGTGTGTGTGCATGCGTGCACATTGGTTGTGAAAAGCCAAGCTGCTCATAGCATTCCTTATAATGTGTGTTAGCACTGTGTTTCAGACTTCTGGCTAGTAAATGTGTTAAGTTGTCTCACACTTATCCAACTCCTCAAAAAAACCTGAAATTTTTACTTGCACGTCGGCGTTCTGTCTCTCGTAAAAAGTTTTGAGAGAAATGTGATGGTTACTTCAGTTGAGAACAGGGTTGATGAATAAAAATAGTTTTACCTAGATTGCAATAAAATCTACATGTTTTCATGTATGTTGTGCAGGGGAGTTATGCAGCCTCATTACTCTGGATGTTGCCCATAATCAGCTGGAGCACCTACCGAAAGAGATTGGGAATTGCACACAAATCACCAACCTCGACTTGCAGCACAATGAGCTCTTGGATCTCCCAGAGACTATAGGTAATATAAATATTTTTCTTGTCGTAACATGGAAATCAATAAACAATGTCAGGGTTCCCATGTATGCTTGAAAATGAGGAAAAAAGGTAAAGTGTCCTGGAAACGGTTTTAAAATTAGTTATCGTGCCTTTTCGTGTCATCAAAGACAATCGTCCCTGGATCGACACCCCACCAAATGTCAGTCAACAAACACAGCTGAAGGTGAAAGTGACCATTAAAACAACCACAATGGTATGGAAATGAGCCACATGTCTGGTTCATTTTAATGGTTTAATGTTCAGTCAGTGAAGACACATTTCCCCACTGAGACCAGTAAATTACATCTCAAATCTACATTTTCTTTGCACTTGGCGTAACGTCACTGCTTCAGTACACAGATGACAATGTCCAGGATCTGATATAGGAACCATTTAAGAAAAAAATAATAATTACGGAACTGGTTCTGAAAGTATTCCGGGGTTCCAACCCTAGCTGTAGACTGAATGTAGAAAACGATACTTCCAAAGAAAGAGGAGGACAGGGGAATGTCCTGTATTAGTGTATGATGATGTGATAACTTGCCTCTGCCACAGCTGAAAATGTCCTGGAAATTAATTTCAGGAAAGACTGGGAACCCTAAATGTGATTGTAATATCTAGTATATATATTATTGCGGTTTTGTCTGGTTAAAATCCTAAACAAAATGTATGAATGTTTTTTTTTTGTTGTTGCAGGCAATCTTGCAAGCCTAAATCGTTTAGGTCTTAGATACAATAGATTGTCGGCCATCCCCAGATCATTAGCCAAATGTCGAGAACTGGAAGAGCTAAACCTCGAAAACAACAACATTTCAGTGTTGCCAGAGGTAAGTACTAATTAAGGTAGTGTTTAATCTTAAATATGAATGTTGTGTGTGAAATATGGTGGAGCAAAGTACTGAAGTCATCCTGGAATCTCTGTGTCCACACTCTAGAAATGTAGGCAATGTGGTTTTTTTGTAAGATTATCTTTTTCTTAAAAATAATGAATTATATATGGGAAATTGTTTTGGTACCGGGTAACAATACAGTTGTAGTAGTACTGATAAAGTTAAAAAAAAAAAAATCATTAAAGTACTGAACTTAAATGCTTCCCCTGAATAAGTTGTCATATACCCTGACGACTCTGGAGGTGAAGAATCTCTGCTCTCAACAGTCCTTCTTACTTTCATCACATTACTTGAGCCATTTTTACATTTGTTGCAGTGTGGTAACCTCTGCAGGCTTAATTTGATCATTTATTTGTGTCCTTGCTCCACTAGTGCAGTCCACAGAAGTTTGTAATGATGAAGTACTGATAATGTTGTGTCTGCCATGTCTGCTTTTGTGCTTGGTTAGGGCCTCTTGTCAAGTTTGGTGAACCTAACCAGTCTGACACTGGCAAGAAATTGCTTCCAGTCGTACCCTGTGGGTGGACCATCCCAGTTCTCCACCATCTACTCCCTCAACATGGAGCACAACCGTATCAACAAGATCCCATTTGGTATCTTCTCCAGGGCCAAAGTATTGAGCAAGCTTAACATGAAGGTATGTTTTATGTACTGTTGTCCATTCACAGTATTAAGAATAAGTATAATAAAGGAAAATTTGTTTGTATGTATGTTTCTGTCATAATGAGTGTGTATATAAGCCACAAAGCAAGTATTTATATAAACTATACTCTTCAGTTGGTTAATGTTTATCTAAAGTCCTTGGACTCTGCCACTGTGAAAAGGACCAAAGTAGAAAATGTCAAGCTGTATCCACCAATGTAATGTTGGACATGCTCTGATTCATTAAGCTGTTACAGTTACCAATTTGTATAATTTACAGTATTGTCATTATCCATTTTTAAAACTCATCCTGAAATTTGATTACTTGGTTTTTGACTCTGCTCTTAATTATTTTATTGTTGTACTGTTGTTTTGTGGGGGGTTTTTTGTTGCTTTTTTTTCGTGTTTTATATTGTTTATTTTGCCGTTATGTTTTTATGTTTGATGTACATAAATGTGTTTTAGGAGTTATTTTTAGTGCCTTGTAAATACAGTTGATATTGTCGGTTTGTACTTGTGTAACCATGACACTAACTTAAACTGTAAAAGATGTCATAATCATATATATATATATATATATATATATATATATATATATACACTATAGAAACACACTTGGGATGTTTTTTTCCAAAGCTTATATTTGTTCCAAATGTTGCAAAACTGAATAAAATGGGTGCTGTTGGTTTTGTGTGGGTTACACATATACTAGGAAGGCGTTTAAAAAGTTGGATCACATTGCCCTCCTTAATTGTCAATTAGTTTGCTAATGAAGGGATTGTATTGTGTGCCTCAGGACAACCAGTTAACATCTCTGCCATTGGACTTTGGCACATGGACTAGCATGGTTGAGCTCAACCTGGCCACCAATCAGCTGACTAAGATCCCAGAAGATGTCTGTGGACTAGTTTCTCTCGAGGTAAGTCTTAAGCTTCTTTCAGATGCTCTTTTCCCTTAATCAAACGAGGGCTGCAACTATCGAATAGGTATGTAGCCTAATTTTACTGTTCAAGTGAGATCTTGATACATTTGCTGAAAATAATTTCAACATGTAAGGCTAGTATTCACCAGTTAACAGTACATAGAGCTTCCGAGTCTCCTTGAGGAAGTGTTGTTGATATATAGATGCTTTTGATTCAGGTGTTTTGCATTGAGAAGTATGATAGGCTAATACCTTTTAGCAGTGCGTACACTGCACTGTGTTGTCTGCCTTAAGCAGCGTAACACGGTCCCATATTTCTGACATTTTTCAGTTTTTTGTGCATGCTGCTACTTTCGGCCACTTCCACTGACCGTTGTACACACTATGCCGCTGAACGTCTTTGACGTGTACTGATGTACAGTATGTCAGTTAAAACGGTCCATGTGAAATGATGAGACCGGACGTGCAAGAGTGATATGATGGCAATGAGATGAACTTTGACATGAATTAAATAAATCTTCCAGACAATGAATCTGCCTTGAATTTTTTTTTTACTTTAATTCGAATTCCTTAAAGAATTGTTTCACCTCTAAATCAAATTGAATCATGTCATCTATCTGTCTCAAGCACCCCAGTTACTTCTTTTTGATAGTTGTAATGGCAGTCTTATTAGATGGGTTCTCATAAGATCACTGTTGACACACTTACATGTATACATCCATATGACGTCAGTCAGTCAAATAAATGGAAGCGATTCAGCTGAGTGAGTGACATGTTGTGGTTTACTTTGAGCTTTGTAAAACATGTAATATTTTTGAGCAGTGGTTCTTAACCCTGATCCTCGAGGCCTACTATCCTGCATAATTTAAACGTTTCCCTCTCCCAACACACCCGATTCAAATGATCAGCCTATCATCTAGCTCTGTAGAAGACTGATAATGGCTGTCAGGTGTGCTGGAAGAGGGATATATCTAAAACATGTAGGATATTGGGCCTCGAGGACCTCAAGAACAACTGTTTTTTAATAAATATGGAAATGCTGAGATAGCTTCCTCTACCAGATCAATTGATAACATCTTTTTCTTCAGTAAAGTGGCCTGCTCTCTTAGATTTTTATTCACACCATCTTACATAGTTGGGGGGGAGGCGGGATTTACACTAAGTAAATCAGCAAATACAAATGAATGAATTATAACAAATAGCATTGTTTTCTAAAATCAGATGCAGTGTGATCATGTTTAATGGCCAAAATACATCTGTGGATTCACAGTGCGGCAAGCAACCATCACATTCATGATGCTTATTAATGAAATGCAGTATGTAGTAAGGTTGGGTAATGAAAGGGTTTCATTCAATACCAATATTAAATTGGTTCTTTCAAAATGGTAACTGTTCCTAAACTGTATTTAAATTGATATGTTTTTAAAAGGAAAACAAATTGAATCACAACCAGAGACATACGCGATTGAACTGTAATCAATAAATTAACCAATTACTTACCTAACCAGTCTGTCTGACAAATGCTGTGAGGCCGCATCTGCGCTACAACTCATTATTAATATTATTAAGCTAGCACCACCTGTCATGACACTAGTTGAGGTATTTACATACACCAGCTACTTAGTAATTTGTAGTTAACATTAAAGTTACTCATGTCACTGTCATGGTCCAGTTTCTCCACAGTAGCTGCTCCAACGATTTATCTCTTGGGTCTGGCATTCCCACACTGGGTATTTCCATTTCTGATATGCTATTAGCACAGTGCTAGGCTACTTATCTCATCACAGAAACTTTCAAATATGGTGCAGCTTCTGCTTTAAGGTAAATACCATGTGACACGAAGTGCTTCATTAATTAAATTAGACATATTTCAGCCTTTACATGTAAATGTCTTTAGACACCTGTTGCATATGGAAGGATCTGGATCTTGTGAACTGTAACCACACATTTGACCTTTTCGCCTTTTACGTGTTGATGTCACCTGAGTGCTGCTGGATGTGTGTACTGCTCCATGCGTACTTACATTAACAGTGGACAGAAGGCATAATTAAACAACAGCTGTAAATAAGTGTGGTACCAAAATACGGTACCGAAATTCACGTTCGAATTTGGTCTGGTTTACTACTGTTAATGTTTACCCCAGTTCCATACCTATACCAGTGTTCAGTACCCAACCCTAGTATGTAGTAGGGCTGGGTATCCTGGCTAATTTTGTTAATTAATTGGATTTTGATTCATAAGGTTCTGAATCAATCATGATTGGATTCAGTTTTGATTCAGTATTAATTGATTCAGATTAATTTAGTGATACCAAGGTACAATGTTGAGCTGTAATCTGATTATGTACCGATGTCATATGATGTTACAGGTCACATAATTTTTCTTAACGTAAACATGTTAGAAAGACAGGGCCGGGCTTGTTAGACAAATAATTGTACTTAATTGTAGTTATAGTTCACGTTTGTGCAGTAATAGGCTGCTTAAACAGAGTAGGGCATGTTGAGAAGTGTTAACTACAGGATTCCCTCTATTTTTACCAAACAGGGAGGAAAATATAAGGAACTCAGTGCCCAGAACCCCAACCATGGTAGTAGACCTACAGTCAACCATTGCCTGTACATTACCCATTACCATTAATAGTGGTGAACAATGGGATCCAGCGGTACAGGTTATCCACAGTGTGGTAAATATTGCGGTCCTTGGGTCATGGTTCGAGACAAGGGCTGGCCGGGTCTCGATGCGGAAGCAAAACTCTGCACCATGTCCTGGGGTTGAAACGGGGTAGGGTACAGCACCGGGTGGCCTCTGTGCCCTTTGATCTGGGTCACCAGGATACCGGCACGAGCCAGCTTCTGTGTCCGGTGTTCTGGCTTGACAGTACGGCCAGCCTTGTGAACCATCAAACATAGATAGCCAGGTACTCAGCATAGTGTTACCTTTCAGCAGGGCTCAGAATGTGAAATATTTTATTTTATGTTAAAGTAGTCTACTATATAAATTATAAACTGTCATTAATAACCCATTGAAAATATCTTATCACTGATAAAGCAGCTGCTAAACACAGTCTCCCTGTGTTGTCTCCACTCTTACCTTCCAATATGGTGGCATATCTGTTTACTTCCGTTATTGATGACCTAGGTTACATCAGTCTTATTTGACTACCGCAACCATGCAACACATCAATGCTGTTATCAATATTGACATTAGAAAGGAAATGAATATGACATTTCAGAAGTAAATAGCTGAATAAGCTCTTAAATAATGAAGAGGACGGAAACATTCCCATGGTTCGACAGTAGCTTAGAATAGGCTTGTTCCTCATCTGTATTGTGTTTTACGGCTGGTGCTTCTAGTGTTATGTTGCATTACTGTCACCCTGGGGCACAACTACCCACGACTAAACATTCTCTTACCCAGGACCTCAGTGTATAGCTTTATTTTCAGTTTAAACACACCACATCAGTTTTGCTCAGTAACATCTTGTTAGCAGGTGTTAGCACTAAACTGGTTAAGTGTCGTCCTGTAGTTTGGAAATCTATGGGTGGATATGAAGCTCCCTTAAAAATAAAATGTTTTTGCTGTTTGGATGAACCACAGATCACGGTTTCATCCATATATATGCTTTTATTTTGTCACTTCCTGTCCGCTATCCGCATTTCCTTTAACTTTATCTCTATCCGTACCTTAAAAAAAATCTGCAGATAAACCTCCGGTTGGAAGTTTTAATGTGTACACATTACGGAAAATAAATGCTACACCATTGTTAAGCTATACAGATATAAAGAACAGAATTACAGATTGGTGGCTGGACCTCCAGAAACCAAACCGCGGCCATAAATCCGGGGCATCGGACCGCTCATAGGCAGTTTTAACGATTCACTCGAATCTCATACGACGCAGACCGATAACAGATTTGAACGGGTTTATCTTTTTATATATATATATATATATATATATATATATATATATATATATGTGTGTATATATATATATATATATATATATATATATATATATATATAGTAATTTTACAACTGCGAAGACCAAGGTGAATGTCCTTTTCAACAAAAGTACTTTTTTTTTTTTTTTTACCTTCACAGGTGTTAATATTGTCCAATAATCTTCTCAAGAAGCTACCACATGGTATTGGAAATTTGAGGAAACTGCGGGAGCTTGATTTGGAGGAAAACAAGTTGGAATCTCTGCCTAATGAAATTGCATACCTTAAAGATTTACATGTAAGTCGTGCAGACGATCTGTTCATATATTAATGTGTGTCATTATAGCACCTGACAATTTTTTATTTTCTCCTCTTTTTTCCTCTCCTCATTACCAATTTGTTTAGAAATTGGTGTTGACAAATAATCAGCTGACCACGTTACCGCGGGGTATCGGCCACCTCACTAACTTGACTCACTTGGGTTTGGGAGAGAACCTGCTCCAACATCTTCCTGAGGAGATTGGTAAGTACCTCTGTCTTACTTCACATTTTTTATTTGTTGTTTATGCTGTGAATGCTGGGATGTTCTTCATTGAGGCTGTAACAGTTTTTCCTGATGAAAGCTAAACTTAACTATGAGGATTTAAGAGCTTAACAGAATGTGTCCCACCTTTCAGCCAACCTCCAAGTGATTGGTCCAATTGAATGGGTTGGTTACTGCTGAAGCTAAGAGTTAAGCCAGAGATTAAAGTGGGTGCAGGAAGGAGCTAAAGGTAGTGTATTTTTAGAGGACTCTGACTGGGTCCAGAGTTAAATTATACGTGTACCTTTGAGGCATTTAGGTTGGCGTAAGCATTTATTAGGAAAAATTTCACAGATACTCCAGTTTGACAATTGTCAACATTTTCTTTCATCAAAGAAAATGTCATGTGGTGATGGAACTGTTTCGTCCACTGTACATGGTCAGGAAAAGGTCTTCAGTAACTAAAGAATTTAATAGGTTGACATTTTAGTACATATCACCATCAAACTGAATTTGGTCATTAATGAAAGTGATATTTTTAGTTCAGTCATGTAATTGCATCATTTATTGAATTCATTATCATTTCAATGGAATCTAATTCACTGGCTCAGTTGGTAGAGCGGGTCGTTCAGTAACTAAAGGGTTGGTGGTTCGAATCCCCCAAGACACTTCACCCTCCTTGCCTCCAGTGAAATTTGGTACACACGCTCATGGCTTCGAGCTGAACAAAAGTTATCAACAGATTTTCAAAATTATATAAAATGCGACATTTCTGAACAAAAAAATTAATCGTACATAGCTAGACTAAATGCTTAATATAGCACATCTCAGTCAAAGTAAATGCTATCAACAGAAAATTTTTGATTCAAGGTTGGCATGTGATTTTTAAGGTATGTCTTGAGTTTGGTGAAGTTTGGCCTCTAGGGGGCGCTATAAACACTGAAAATGTATATCTCTTAAACGGCTTGGTGTATTTAAAAAAAAAATTATAACTCACACGCTCAGCGCTCGAAGTGGGG
Source organism: Siphamia tubifer (assembly GCA_020466265.1). Classification (NCBI taxonomy): domain Eukaryota; kingdom Metazoa; phylum Chordata; class Actinopteri; order Kurtiformes; family Apogonidae; genus Siphamia; species Siphamia tubifer. The sequence continues at coordinate 18,759,636 of CM035783.1, read as the reverse complement.
CGTGGGGGGTTGGGAGCAAATGGTTGTGGCCTATCCCAAGTGATTCAGTACTCTTCAGAGAATCTGTGGATTTGTGTGTTTTGAATGTGTGGCATATGGTGTGTGCGTTATAGACCCAAACAAGTTTTTTCTGGTATGGCACCACCTTCTGGTGTACATGTTTGAATTTTTGTGTCTGCGGTACTATCAGGATTCTGGACCAGTCCCCCAAAGTTCTCTTTCAAAAACTGTGCAGTTTGGGCCGCAGTATCAATTTTATCAACGGAAGAATAAAAATAAAAAAACGGAACAAATACCATCGGGCATGCGATAACTTCCCTGGGTTCCAACTTGCTCAGGTTACAACAGCAGGGGTCTCAGCACCCAATTATAACTGCTACCAGTTCTAGTATTATTATTATTATTATTATTATTATTATTACTACTACTGTATATGTACCTGAACTAACATAAAGCCATGTGCGTCCCCAGGTACACTGGAGAACTTGGAGGAACTGTACCTCAACGACAACCCCAACCTGCACAGCCTCCCCTTCGAGCTGGCTCTCTGCAGCAAACTGACCATCATGAGCATAGAGAACTGTCCCCTCAGTCACCTGCCACCTCAGATCGTCGCAGGAGGCCCCTCCTTCATCATCCAGTTCCTCAAGATGCAGGGACCGTACCGTGCCATGGTCTGAGCCAAAAGCAGCTCAAACCCACTCCCACTTAACTTTGAACCCTCCGCTCCCTGTACCCCCTCTCGCCTGCCCGCCCCCACGACATGTATCATACACTGTAAAGAAAAAGACTCGCCACAATCAGTGTTGGGGGCAAACAAAAGGAGGATGATGAAGACGAGGAAAGCGTTTCTTTCACCACCCTTGGGCGGATACAAGGCAAACCTTCTGGAGACTTGGCTTCATTGTTACTCCAGAGTCTGAGATCATTTCAGGACCCCGGCCATCCCTCTCTCCCCTCGCTCATCTTGCATTCCGAATCGTACAAGAGGAAAATATTTCCATCTTTGCCAAAACTGAAAATATATAAAGTTATATATATTGAGTTACTGTGAGCTAAGTGGCAAAAGTCTTTTAACCATATACACCGTGCTCTCATTGCCAATGTATTTACAGTAATTACAAGCATCTATTATGTGAGCAAGGATACAATTGTATGCAAAAACAAACAAAAAAAGTCTTTGGAACTTCAGATTTACTGCTGCTGCCGTAATTGTAACTAGTCTTGTTATATTTACTTTTGATAAACACCCCTCCCTCCCCCCTTTCTTTTTTTCTTTTTTTCCCATCAACTTCATTCAAGATGTTATATATTATCTTTGGTATTTCTACATCTTAACCACAGAGAACAAAGGTCTAATGATGATGTGTTTATAAGTTCCTTTTTTTTTGGTTTTGTATTGTTTTTTCTTTGGTTTTTATATTTCCTGTATTTTATTTTTGTTTATTTTTTAAATGTGCCTATGTTTAGAGTGATCCAGTGGTTCATTTCTAAACACTATTGTCCATACAAAGATATAAATTATTTTAATAATTTTTTTTTTTTTTAATCCTGCTGTTTTTACTTTTCTTTTTTCTTTAGTGTTCCTTTTGCTGTTGCATTGATCCATTTAGCGATATCAGTTGTAAAATAGGGTGATTGGAAATCTTTTGACAAATAGCAGCAGTAGTTGTTAAACATTAAGCTAGTAATGTATACATATGAGAAATGCCAATCGTACATGCTTAAAAAAACAAAAACAAAACAAAAAAGCAAGTTGGACTTTGCTCCAAAATGGGTGTTGCCCTGACCCCCATGTTGATATTGCTTTTATGTGACAAGAAGGTATTGAAAAAAAGTCAAACGTACACAGGTGATGGGATAAATGAGATGTTTTTATACATGTATACCAACCCTGGTTGTTGCCTTGAGTGCAATTTTAGTTCTGTTTACTTGTTTGATATTATCTTCAGTGTTGGGCTGCACAGTTGTCATCCAGTTGATCACTGACCAACATATCATGCATTTTTAAAAAGACATTATCTTGATTTTTGAGGTGCGAGTGTATCAGAGCTTTGTTTTTAAAAGAGAAAAAAAAAGGTTTAATATTAATAATAATAAAAAAAAAACATTGGCAGGTAACTCCTTCTCAACAGTTCTTATTACTATCTTTATTTTTTTAGGTTTTCAACAGGGTCTCATAAAAATCTTACGTACATGATGGAAAATGTTCCCTCAATTTTTGATTTGTAATTTAATTTTCTTTAAATATCTTCTCTTGTCCCACACTGTCTCAGCGATGCTGCTGCTCTTATGCACTTTTTTAAAAAACAAAACAAAAAAAAAAACATTGGCATCCTCTATTATGGGAAAAAAAAACGTAAAACACAGTAGCCTCTCATCAGTTATTTTGAATGGGGGCATTCTTTCATAATGAATGAGTATTTTCTCTGCTAAACTGACCTTTTATCATGTAAATTTGTATCAATTATTAAATGTAAATGTTGAGTTTTACAGGCTCAGAATATACTAGTAACTTTCTTTTGGGAAGTTGTATCCTGTCAGTCTTAAACGGAACTTGCTCTCTTGAACTGTAAAAGGATCTTCGTGGCTATGACATGTTCTAAGATTTGCATATCCTGCTGCTCTGTTGCAAGCAAAAAATGGCTTATTTGCAGTTCAGATCAGCATTGTTTATTTGAAATCTTTTGAAGTTGAGTGTTTTATTTAAATTTTTTTCTTCTTTAAAGATGTCTTCACTTAGTATTATTTCAAGTGACTGTACATTAAAAATCCCAAGAAAGGTAATCCAACCAAACTATTTTTTTCCTTTTTGAAAATGTGCATCCCAGCTCTATACTCTTATCACTATTCTGTTTTGTATTGGAATGTGTGAGTCTACTTTTTTTTTGCAGCAGCCTGGTGTGTTTCTGTGGGCTGTGGTCCAATAACCACGCCGCAGCTCACCTTAGGGTGGGGCCGAGTCGGTGGAACAATGTACCGCTGCTTCTAATTTACCAGCAGAACCTGTTGCTGCTTTTTCACAGACTGAAACATTATGATGTACAAGACAGATGAGGGGTGGGTGGGTGAGGGCAGGAGGCAGGGCAAAATCCACTCCCACAACAGCAACACAGATAACAGACTTCACTCGAAAACCTGACGAGGAACAAGTCCAGTGACCTTTTTCGCCGTGTTTTTCCACGCAGATCAAATCGTTCGGACACGACGATGTGACATCTCAAGGTGCATATTTGAGCTTAACGCAGTTACAGTGCAAGACTGTCGGAAAAAGACAAAATAATTGTAAAAAGGGCTTTCTGTGTTCACGCTCAACAACACACCGGAGGCATTGCATTCCTGGGTTTTATATAAAAGCTTTGGAAGTTTCTTTTTTTTTTGTGTGTGTGTGCATTTACTTTTAGCTGTAAACAATTGTGCGACAAAATGCCTTCAACCAGTACTCAAAAGTGAGATGTGCATTAGGTGTGCAGCGCGAGTGCTGTGACCCATTTTACATTCAGTCTCTGTTTTTACTTTTTTTTTTTTTTTTTTTTTTTCATGTGCCATTTTTTTCTAAATTTTTTATTTTTTATTTTTTTTGAGGTTGAGAATGCCAGTGTGTGACGTGCACAGAGGTCAGGGGAGGCTAACGTCAAGTCGACCGAAGAGCATTTATCAGATCCCAGAATGTAAGTTCTAATGAGCTGTTGGAAAAGATGGAAGTCACCAATCGGCCCATTTAGGTGGGATGTGTGACCTGATATTAGATCAAAATGTTGAGGATGTATTTAATACTGGTGCATCCAAAAATTATTGGAGTATAATTGGTGTTTATTTTTCTATTGTGTGTGATTTTAGGCCATGGATAACATCGCAGAATCAAAGTCATTTAGCTCTTCTTTTTTTTTCTTTTTTTTTTTTTTTTTTCTTCTCCATCATACAACTGTCTTTTACTTGCTTGGTTATTTTGTACAGAAAACAAGCATGTTGAAAACATATTTGACATGTTCTGTCTGGGTCAGAATCAGGTGTTTGCATAGATGACTTCAATTTAGTGGCTATTTGGTGTATCAGCAAATGCTACCTTTTTGTATATTGCAAAGGGTATCAAAGCATTGTGTGGCAATGCTTATCCTACTTAATCTACATTGACGAGCAGCCTTAATGGTCTTTTTTATGTGTGTGTTTGGCTATTCCTAGTGTCTATGGCCACTGACTGTACTTGATGACAAGCAACTGGTTGTTACAATGTAAATTTGGGTCTAATTTCTTTCTGTCTACTTTTCCTTTTACTATGTACAGTAATCTGACGTTACAGTAGACTCAGTATTACAAATCTGTAATGTGATTAGAGTTTTACAAAAGAGTGCGATGGAAGACAATGCCATTATGCTATCAAGTGGTTGTACGTTAGTTTACGTCTCACTTGTCTTTGGCATTAAAGGGGAATTCCACCAAAACTGACTTGTATTGTTATTCTACAAAGGCAGAGTTTTGTTTTTGTTTCGAATGATAATGATTGGGGGGGGGGGGGGTTTTCTATAATGAGTCAAATTTTTCGGACAAAATCAGGGAAAATGGTGTCACGTGGCCAACTTTAATAGTGTGATATAAAGGATGAACTGAAAGTCAGACATATTTTATCATCGTGGAGGCGAACAATTCTTGATTTTTAGAAAAAAAAGTGACATTTTTTAACAGTTAAGCTTGAGCTTGTAGGATTACAGAGCTTCATAAACGTCTACTTTTCTGCAGTTAAACCAAGTCACTTGTGGTGGATTAGCCCTTTTTCTGTGCAGCAGCCACCTTTTCCACCTCACACCCACCTGAATACCACCCACCAGAATTTCCAACCAGTCACACATCCCTCTCTAGTATCATACATTTACTTAACTGCCTTATGTGTACCAAGCAAAACCTTTATGACAGTTTGATTTAATCAACAATGACAGATAATCTTTTTTTTTTTTTTGTGCCAGCAAAGGGATCTGGGTCCATGGGTTTAAAAGATGTTGAAAGCTAAGTTGTTGGGTTATTTTATTATTATTTTTTTTTTTATTTTTTTTTTGGGTCAGTTGTCTCGTGACTGGATGAGCAGATGCAGACATGACTACCTCTATGCGAGTCTTTATTGCTAAACCGTGACCAAGATCCAGTCGGAGGCGTTTATACCTGTGTACATACAAAGCTGTGCGTTGGAGCAGGAACTTGGATTTTGAATTCAGCAACAGTTTGTTTTACTTGCCATCCCTATGTTGTTTTATTTTGGATATATGCCTTTACCAAGTGTTATCGGTCAAATGGATAAAGAGGAAAAAATGCAGATTTGTGTGCTTGGTTGTAAATGACAAACTTAATCAACGCCGCCCTATTGTAAGACAGTTATCCTGAAAATAAGTCGTTGCAGAGTGCTACTTTGCAAAAATGGGTGAAAATTACCATGTTTGGTGATGTTCTGTATGTAAATACATCTTTTTAACTGTAATAAACTGATAAATATTCACTAATTTATCACATGAACCATGTGTATATTTTTACAGGGCAACTTTCAAACAACAGAAACGGAAATCAAGGCAAGTTTATTTGTACAACTCAGTTCATACACATGGGCAAAATAAAAAAAATACAATACAATACAAAAATAAAGGACTGTTATACATTAGAGCAGGGGTGTCAAACTCATTTAGGTCATTACTTGTCAACGCATCCAGAGAAAGACATTTTCCAGGTGACCCTCAGAAAATTCTTATAGGTTCCTCTGATTGATATATGAAATAATACCAAGTTGTAGACCAATATTCTTAATAGTTTTGAACTAAAGGCCAGCCAAATTTTGGGGTATTTTTTAATTATTTTGACAAAGTTGTGTTTGGTCCAACTTTGAGCTTTCACTGCTCCCCTATCATTTGACCTACATATTAGATTTTTGGTCTCCTTAACTAACGTTTCCCCTATAATTATAATCTATGCTCAGATTAGTTCTGGTTGGTTGCTCCACATTATGGCTCCAAAGTTGACCAAAACGCCAACAGTTGCAAAAATGGTGATACTGATTAAACGCCACAGCTTTAAACCTTTAACCCCCAATGCGTTAACGACGACACATTCTGAAGACACTGTTTAGTTTAAATATTCAGAAAAATTTACATTTTTAAAAATCTGTGTTTTTAATTATTTTTGTTCATGGAACTGAGCAACGGAAATAAACACATACACATACTCACATACTTATTTAAATGTCTCATTGTTATCAAGTAAATTATAAATATTCATCAACTAAAATCAAATTAAAATAAATAATAATAAAACTCACAAAACTAAGTGAAAAAAATACAAATCAATCAATAAATAATCAGTACATTTAAAAAAACAATACATTGAAAATTTATGCATAAATACATTTAAAAAGATAAATAAATTTTCAAATCATTGAAAATACATGTTTAAATTTACAACCTGTTTCTCCTCATGCTTTATTTATAATTGATTCTTCTTCTTAGTGTTATTATTATTATTATTATTATTATTATTATTATTATTATTATTATTATTAATAATAATAATAATAATAGGAAGTTTTTTGTGCAAAACAAGAAGAAGTTATATATATGTTTCTTTAATTTTTATCCCTGCATTTATTTCTGCATTATTTCCTGTTTACATTTATTTTATATCTTATTGTTATTTATTTCTACATGTCTATATTTTGTTTGTTTGTTGTTTATATATATATATATATATATATATATATATATATATATATATATATATATATATATATATATATATATATATATATATATATATATATATATATATATATATATATATATTGAAATAGTAAGCAGATACTACTGATTAATTTTACATTTAACATAAAAAGTAGGGTAGTCTAATATGTCACTGTTTCTCAAATAGTATTTTTCTGGACAACTTCTTTAAAAAAAAAAAAACAAATACTACATGACTTTTCGTGTTATTTTTCTGTCTGTACTTGGATTTGCTCCGGAACAACAGCGCCCCCTCCTGGTGCCTTACAGTCTTAGCTGAGGTTAAACTTTCCCACGGTAAACCCAGACTGTCATGATCACAATACACAAATGTTACAGTGTCTGCTTTATGTGAGTCATCTTATCATAAAAATCATTCATCTTTTACTGAGCCGTGAAGGATGATGGGTAATTTATCTTTTTTTTCTTTCTAATTCTGCACAACACCTGCAGGACTATTTCCCTCTGCAGGACCTGTCAGGCATCATCCTCCACAGTCCTGTATTTGCTCCTTTCATACCGTCTCTGTTCAGACTGATCCATGAGCCTCTTGGAGGAGTCGACAGGTGTCACTGTATCCTTGTGCTTAGTGGTCGCCCTCATGCATCAGACCGCTGTACCCAAAACACTTCAGTCCGGTGTGAGCGGCCTCTAACCCGGACAGACTGGACGAACGGGATCCGGGTCTGAGTCTGGTTCACATTTCAGTTTATGACAGACATAGTTATTGTTTGACACTCCAACAACGAGCACCTGTGGAGAGAACCACTCATTATATTTGATCAAACCACACATTTATGGAAAAACGTCACTTGGAACCCTGGGTTTCCTTGGCAACAGGTGTGTGTGTGTGTGTGTGTGTGTGTGTGTGTGTGTGTGTGCTTGTATTCCTATGTTTATGGGGACCAAAATGCAGGTCCCCATGAGGGTTAAATATAAATTAAGTTCCCCACTGGTATAATAGAAATGATGTGGCCCTATAAATACATTAATTTGTTTTTTCCATAAAATAATAAAATATGAGGGAAACAGGTGCAAAGTGAAACATGTATTTTTCAAAGGTTTGAAGATGAGTTTGCTTTAAAGAACAAAAATGTATTTATTTTTCTGTATAATTTTATGATTTATTTGTTTTATTTATTTTTTAATTTTTATTTATGTATTTATTTATATATAATGTATATTTCTAAATTATAATTTATATATATAATGTTATTTTTATTTAATATTTTTTTCCTTTTTTGTTTTTTTATTCTATTTTCTAATGTATTATTATTATTCTTATTATTCTTATTCTTATTATTATTATTATTATTATTATTTAATTTTATTTAATTTTAGTTTTTAAAGATGTCTTTACACAATTTACCCAATGGCTACTTAAAAATTTGGTCCTCACGAGAGATGGAAACGAGCATGTGTGTGTATGTGTGTGTGTGTGTCTGTATTCTTGTCTTTATGGGGACATTGATATGTTTACACAGTCACCATGGGCACCTCTGACACTATAGGAACCAAAATTCAGGTCCCCAAAAGGGTTAAATATAAATGTGGGTCCCCACATTTGTTTTTTCAGGAAGTCCCCATAAAGCATGAGGTAAACAGATGTTAAGCGAAACATGTATTTTTTTCTAACTTTTGAAGATACGTTGACTTTTTAAAGTATTTATTTTGAATGAATTTTTTTATTTGAATGTATTATTTTATTTTATTTTATTAAATATATTATTATTTATTTTTATTTTTAAATTGTAATTTATTTCATTTAGTTTTTTAATTTTTATTATTTAGTTTTAGTGTAACAAAAAAAAAGATGTGTTTACACTCACTACCCAATAAACATTAGGTAGTGAGTGTAAACATATCTTTTTGATTACAAACTTGGTCCTCATGAGACCAAGTGTGACAGAATGTGTGATGTCATTCATGCTCCGTACATTCAGGTCAAAGGGTTAAACAACAGACAAGGGGGTATTACATTTGGGTCTGTCTGTCTGTCTGTCAGTAGGATTACACAAAAAGTTCTGAACAGATTTTACTGAAACTTTCAGGAATGATAGATAATGGGTCAAGGAAGAACCCATTAGATTTTGACAATGAAGGTCAAAGGTCAAGGTCACACTAAAGGTCAACAGCTAAAAACATCAGTGGTAATATTTTTTTGCATTCACTTCGTCTCACCTTCAGACATCAGATGGGTCAACACTTATGGCTCGATCACATTACATTTTGACGTCATATGACACCATATCAAGCCTTGGTGGAGGTCTGCTGCCTCTGACTGCCTTGTTGACCATGTTTTCCAATACTTTAAAATTTTGTTTTTACATATTTATTTATTTGTTCGTTTGTTTGTTCATTTCTCTTGCAAATTTTTCATTGATAAATGTAAGTTCTGCAACACAATACTAAACATTTATTTTTAAAAGATGTTGTCTGGAACAAAAAGGCTCTAAAAACCATTCATATTTGCTCTGACCTGAATATTGTATGGTAACATGTTCCCCCTGGCTAACTAATTTTATAATCGTATACATTTGTATACTTGATTTTTTTCGATAAATATATTAAAAGAAAACAACTCCAAAACAAACAAACAAAAAACAAAAGGTTAAACCATAGACAAGAACAGACACCAAGAAACTGTGGAAGGATTTCAGCAAATGTATTATTGACCATGTTTTCCAACCATGTAGTGACCAGTGATGTGCGGGCTGACCTGAAGTGAGTGGGTGGGTCACCTGTGGTCACCTGCAGTTGTGGATCATTGAAAAATATTTGTAATGATATTTGGGTTGCAGTCGGTTGGGTTGTTTTTCGTTTGAGATGAACATTAAAATAACCTGGGCTGGTAAATACATCTTATTAATTTAATTTCCGTAAAGGTGATGTACAACGTCGTTAGTATGGAGGGAGTAAGAGAGAAAGTCAAGTTAGGAGAGTGGAAGCTCCAGAAACATACAAACAAAAAAAGTAAGGTTTTGGACACATTCACTGACATTTTTAAAGATGATGAGCAGCTCCCAGTGTTTTCTTTTCCGTGGAAACTGGGTTCAAATGTAATCTTTGGGTGTTACAGGTTGTCGACCCCTGGTTTAGATGCTGCGCGTTGATACATTTTGAATGATGAAGCAGGACACAAATATTTTCTCAACATATTAATTTACAAGCAATGACATCGGATTTTAACATAGAAATAAATGCAGGTATGTGAGTAAGGTCATGTGATGTTCATAAAGACTAATTTGACTAATTTTTTAAAAATGCGGCTCGAGAAGCGGGTTGGGTCTGTCCTTTTCAAATATATTTATTGCGGTCCAAGTTGCGGGCAGGCTCGTTAAAAAAGCAGTCATTGCAGTTGTTGAAACATGGACCTGTGCATCACTGCAGATAACCTGAAATGGCAGGCGATTTATGAAAATTTATTAATTTATTTTTTTCTCTTGCAAATTTTTTCATTGATATATTTAACACAATACTAAATATGTTTTCTGGAAAATAAACAGGCTAAAAAAAAACCATTAATATTTGCTCTGACCTGAATATTGCATTTTAATGTGTTCCCCCTGGCAAACTTATTTTATTATTGTATACATTTGTATAGTTGACTTTTTCAATAAATATATTAAAAGAAAACAACCCAAACAAACAACAAACAAAGGAATAAAACAACAGGCAACAGCACACACCAAGAAACTGTAGAAGGACTTCAGCAGATTTATTACTGAACATGTTGTCAGAGAATGTAAACTTAAAAAATGTCTGATTTTGTTTCTACAGATACCCAAAAAGGAAGAAAATTACCTTTTTATTTTTTAATTCCTCCTACTTGCTCAATTCTTCATTCACTAATGTAAGTTTTATAAAACAAAACCCATTTTTATTTACATTATAAGGGATGTTGAACATTATTTAAAGTTATTAGATTAATTTGAAAACAAAACCATCAATATTTCTGCTCATTTAGACATTGGATTATAATTGTAAAACCCTTCCCCTTGGCACATTCATTATTTTCATTTGTTGTATTCATTGACTGCACTAAATAAACATTTGTTGAAAGAACAAAAACAACTAACAAGAGCAGACATTAGTCTATTGTTCAGTAGCAATAGAGACACGTTCACACTATTTTATTTTGAAAACTATTCCAAGTAAAAAAACACAATATCGTCTTTGTCCTCAAATACGTTTCCACTTTTTTTTTTATTATTATAAATTACCTTATATTATATACAAGTTATATTCCTGAGAACTGTGCCACTAATTTAAAATTTTCAGATTCATAGCCTATCTATTTCGTTGAGTTCAACTTTATTTCTAAAGTGCATTTCATGTACAAACCAAACTTGATTTTTCACAACAAGTTGAGCGCTTTGCCTTTTGGCTTAACTTCCACTGAGCCACAATGGACTAGTTTAGCACCCACATTACTGCAGCTGCCACCCCAGTCTGTCTCACAACCTGCCGCTCCATGCTTCCCTCATTTATGAATAAGATCCCAAGGTACTTGAACTCCTCCATCTGAACCAGCCCCCCCCCCCAGTACCCCACCAAGGGTATAGAGCTGGTCCACAGTTCCACATCCAGGACAAACACCACATTGTTCCTCCTTGATCTGAGGTTCAACCACTGATCATACCCTCTTTTCCAGCACCTTGGCATAGACCTTACTGGGGAGGCTGAGGAGTGTGATCCCTAATAGTTGGAACACACCCTCTGGTCCCTTTTCTTAAAGATGGGTACCATGACCGTTGTCTGCCACTCCAGTGGTACCGCCCCTAATGTCTATACAATGTTGCAGAGACGCCCTACAACATCCAAAGCCTGGAGATACCCATGGTGCATTTCATCAACCTCGGTGATTTCTGCCCTGGAGTTCGGTCCATCTGTCCCCTGTTCTCTCAGTTCTACTTCCATCCTGGAATGCATGTTGGTGGGATGTGGTATGGTAACCTGAAGATGTAGAGGAAAAATAAGTGGTCACAAAGATAATAGGACAGCCCCAAAAGCATTTAAGTGTAATGTATGAAGAACTGACGTTTTAGAGTGCCTACTGCAAATAAGAACATTTTTAAAAACTCCTTTGTCCCTATGGGAATTAGGGCAATAAACAATATAGGAATCCCCACCTAGTCACCCCAGTCTTTTAGGGGTCTGATTACGTATTTATGTATTTATTGTACTTAATCAGTCCTTATCTGTCCTATTCTTTTAAAAACCATACCTCTGAGTGGTAATATATATGTATTTTTAATTTAGTAGGCCTAAATTACACACATTTCTATTTTTAATAATGGTTTAGTTTGCTCCTGTTTTGTTTTGGTAGAGATGCAGTGCCTGAATGAGTTGTGCATGGTGTCTTTTGATGTTTAATGTCTAACCGTCTGTGGTGAAATTGAAGATAAATTTCCAAATTGCGGAAAATCAAGTATTTGTATTTGCACTGAGAAGCTCCTCAAAGTTCCTTCCACTATCCAACTATGTCCTCAGTTGAACTCAACAGTTCCCCACCCCCACTGTAAACATTGTGGCAACTTGTAGTCTTCCTCCCCTGAGGCACCAGACAGTTCGCTAGAACCTCTTTGGAGCCGATCAGTAGTCTTCTTCCATGGCCTCACTAAACTCCTCCCATGCCTGAGGTTTTATTTTGGTGACTGCTGCAGCTGTACACCCCTTGGTCTGCCGATACCAGTCAGCTGCTTCCAGAGACCCACTGGACAGCCATGCCCTGTAGGCCTCCTTCTTTAGCCTGACGGCCCCCCTCACCTCTAGAGTCTACCAGCAGGTTTGGGGATTACCACCACAACTGGCACCAGCTACCTTACAACCACAGCTCACCACAGTCACCTCAGCAATGGCAGAGCGGAACAGACCCCTTCAGACTCAATGCTCCCTTTCACCCTCGGGACGCAGTTGAAGTTCTGCCTGACAGGTTCTTTCATCAGGTAAATAAATGGTAAATGGTCTGGACTTATATAACGCTTTTCCACCTTCATGGTACTCAAAGCTCTTTACATTAGCTCACATTCACCCATTCACACACACACACACTCATACACCAGTAGGTTTTTAAGGGTCTGTCAGTCCTACTGGGAGCCTAAGTCAGGATTCAGTGTCTTTCCCAAGGACACTTCGACATGTGGACAGCCAGAGCCAACTCTTTGATCATTGGATGACCCACTCTACCAACTGAGCCACAGCTGTCCTGCTCAGCACGTCTTTTCACCTGAGTGTCCATAATATACGGCCGCAGGTCTGATGACACAACTACAAAGTTGATCATTGACCGGCAACCTAAGACATCCTGGTGCCATGTGCACCGACGGGCATCCTTTTGTTTGAACATAGTGTTAGTTATGGCCAAACTGCGATTCACACAGAAGCCCAATAAATGAACACCGCTTGGGTTCAGATCGGGCTGACCATTCCTCCCCACCACACCGCTCCATGTCTCATTGCCTACCTGATTTTTAAAAAAATTATATGGCAAGTCTCAGGCAGGGTGTTGCACTGTTGTGGAGCACATACACTAAAAGCTGCTTTCCCTTTCTTGGATGTGGTGTGAGGGATGAGTAAGGTTCTACTGCCTGGTGACAGTAATGTTCTTGCAGGGGTGTAAGTGACGAGCATATGTGTGACATCAGTGTCACTGCAGAGTTACATGTCCAACATGTTGGATTGAAGCTGTTGTCAAAAGGTTCCACCTCTTGATTTGTCTACTCTTTGTATGGATGCAAAAGTCAGAAACATACAGACTGGGGGAAAAAAATAAAAAATAAATAAATAAATAAATTTAAAAAAAAAAAAATATATATATATATATATATATATATATATATATATATATAAAGAGAGAGAGAGAGAGAGAATATGTAATGTATATCTTGTTATTTAGTTCTACATATAATTTAAGTTGGTTTAGGATTTAACAAAACAACACTTTATAAAGACTAGGCTGTTCATAACACTTCAGCAGCAGGTTATTGAATATCTAAAAGGCACCAGGCAGCAAAAACCTTTTTTTAACCTGAATGAGTGAGCTGAAATTCAACAATCTGCCTCTCTCACTTTGTGGGTGAATCATTATACGCAGTTTTATTCCAACACCAAACAATGACTTGTCACAGGAACATCTTGTTTACATCACCCCAAAAAATAGCATTTCAACCATTCACACCATTTTCACCAAAAAAGAGCCTGTTTAGTCCATTTATGTGCATTTATTTGGTGTTTTACATTAATGGCCATAACAATAATTTCTGACCTTCTACAAAATGTATATGCATCGGTCCTGTTGTGAATTACTTGACATTGTTAAAAATTAGCATGGATTTTTTTTTTTTTTTTAAACAACAATTATTGAACATCATTTCATATGAATCATGGGAAAATTATCACTTGTTTTTATTGTTCACATTAGTGTTGAAGAACAAAATCATTTCTTTTTTCTGTAAACTCTTCATCGATGGATCATCCAAGAGATGTGGTATATAAATGAATTGTTATTACCTTTTGCCAACCAGTGAATATATAATCACAGGTCAATGATAAAATAGCCACGGTATATCTCCAATCATTCTACATGCCATACAGGTTTAGAAGATAGTACTTTTTCTCTATTCCTTATGTGAAGTGCACCCTTGATTTTTAACTACATCTGAACACACCCCTGCAGTCATTCCTGTCAATAATAGTACACAGAAGTCCAAGGGTTTCACATGACACTGGTAACATGTAGTCAACATCGTGATCAAATATCTGACATGAGCTGAAATGTACTGAATCATCAAGTGAATGTGTGCGTGTCCAGTACAAACTGATGATGAGGACTGTATTTTCCCTTCCTCCCACAGTTCTCCAGGAATTTCCTCCTTCACATACTCTTCCCAGAGTGACTTTAAATTTTACCACAGAGTGAAACATAAACATTTTGTCAAATTGTGCAACCATATTTCATAACCTTTGTGGTAAGATGCACGAGATCCCAGTAAGAGTCTGGGAAAAGACAAATTCCCTGATGGATGAAGAAATATATTTTGTTTAATTTGATGAAAGCAGCCATCTGAATAAATCAATGAGACAGAAGGGGATATTTAAATTTCTTCTGTTGTAGGTTTTGCAGTGCTATTAGTTTTGTTTTGAAACATTTATTATTTTATGATTTATAGATTTGAATGAACTGACAGTGAAAACTTCTTGGTAACTTTAGGTATTATTCAGATTTGATCGGGTTATAAAGAATGAAAAAAGTGTTACTGATGTGTACCTCAATGCTATGTAGCATTATATATATATATATATACACACTATATATATATATATATATATATATATATATATATTAAGAAATGTTATCTTATCTCATGACACTTTACATGCAGAACTGCCCAGAACCAGACTTGCACTACTCTAATGTAGCACATGTTTTATGACTGATACACATAAGTAAACAAATGGACATGATCAACTGCCACATGACAGATACCCGCTGCCTTGCACAAATAATGACACCAATATTTAATATGAGGTTAAATATTTGCTGTGGTATAGTTCCCTTAAATTACGAGGTCGCTATAACTCTAATTTCTCTAGATAAACATTATGACAGACAACTTCACTTGTTTGCACATGAATGAAGCAGGTGTGGTATTGCATCTTATATGCATAGATAGAGTCTGTGGTCACAACATCTATATGGTCAGTGGTAAAACAAAAATAAATAAATTAATTTGACACTGAGTCTCTTTTTCATCAGCCTGTGGGACCTGGAACACATCCAATGATCTTTTTTCTGGGCTTTTGTGAGGAACATGGTCAGTATCTGCTTGTGTCATTGCAATATGGAGCTACAACTACACCTTGCTATGTGTTTATTTGGGAAGAAATTACAGCCCATGAGCCAGTCTGAAGTCTGCTCCTTATACTGTCTGCCAATCCTGTTGTGTTGCAAACTAAATGAAAAATATGGTTAGAGAAATAATACTGGGGAATGGTAATAAAATGCATTTCTGGTGTGTGTCTGAGTAACTGGGTCTAACTGCTGCACTACAAGAAACAGGTTTGTAAAGTTGCCAATGCCAAGTCATGCATACTGTATGTGATTCACCATTAACATTATTAAATCAAGTGGAGTAAACACAGGCAGCTCATTTCCATCCTCATGTGAATCTCCAGTACATTGAGAGTTGTTTTTGTTTAAACTTTTTAGGATAAGGTCCTTGTCATCTTATCATTCAGTTCATACATGCAATACTAAAATTATTCACAGCAGCACACACAGATTCATTATCATTTTTCAATTACCTCCTAATAATAATAATAATAATAATAATAATAATAATAATAATAATAATAATAATAATAATAATAATAATAATAATAATAATAATAATAATAATAATAATAATAACAACAACAACACGTTTCTGATCGTCTCAGTAACTTTTTGCTCTGTTTGTCCACTGTCTGAACTGGACTAGTAATAATTGACTTAAGGGTTTCTTCTGGAGGTGTGTGTGCGTGTCGGAGATAGAGTGACCCGTGGAGCGGACCACATTTTGCAGTGTGCGGGTTATAAAGAGAGGGAGTGGCGTTGTGGTTAACACTGAGGAGGGAGACTCCTCACAGACAGCAGCACGGCAGCGCCCTGGATAACATGATTAGCGCTCTATTAGTGCAATACTGAGCACCACTGGATGCGGTACACGGATCATTCTGCGTGGAGACACGGAAGAAACGGAGCGAAGAATTTATGCTTCATGGATCTGCTCTGCTTCATATTGATCTGCTTCAAGAAGTTACGC
The DNA here is from genome assembly GCA_020466265.1 of Siphamia tubifer. Taxonomy (NCBI): domain Eukaryota; kingdom Metazoa; phylum Chordata; class Actinopteri; order Kurtiformes; family Apogonidae; genus Siphamia; species Siphamia tubifer. Next base: position 18,743,078 of record CM035783.1, on the reverse strand, counting down.
ACTGAGAGTTTTTTCAATGCTCGTGCGCCTCTGACACTGGAGAGCTGTGTCACCTTGTAGGTAAGATTATCTCGCACTTATTCTTAGAGATAGATATTGGAATGTATTTCAAATTGAACATGTTTAAAGGTATACACAAGATATTGAAAGATCTGATTCCTTTCTTGTGTTGCCTCATGTTTTCAGATGAACTGACAGTCTTAGAAATACAAAGAGCGTCTCCTGGAGCAGCATGTACACAATGAAAGAGAAAAATCCAGGAAAGCCTCAGAAAAGTCATTCACTTCCTTCATTTCTCAGCCCTGCTATGAGCTACTAGCTCATTCTTTCCTGGTAGATTATATTTTATAATCTCAGGTGAACTCATAGGAGGTGTTCCTATCTGCTTCAATGGGGTTTGACAACGACACCAACCAAACTCTTAGGTCTACGTTGGCTCCTTATAGTCTGCAGACATCTCTGCTGCTCACCATCCTGGTGGGGATCATGATCCTATTGACACTGTTTGGAAACGTGCTCGTGGTCATAGCTGTGTTTACAAGCCGGGCCCTGAGGGCTCCACAGAACTTATTTTTGGTGTCTTTGGCATCAGCAGACATTTTGGTAGCGACTCTGGTGATGCCATTCTCTTTGGCTAATGAGCTCATGGGATACTGGTACTTTGGTGAGATCTGGTGTGAGATATACCTCGCACTTGATGTTCTTTTCTGCACCGCCTCCATTGCCCACCTCTGTGCCATCAGCTTAGATCGTTACTGGTCCATCACACAGGCCATTGAGTACAACCTGAAGAGGACGCCACGACGTATCAAATGCATCATTTTCATTGTGTGGGTGATAGCAGCAGTTATCTCATTCCCACCTCTTATCACAATGAAGAAAGAAAACAATGAGGAGTCACCAGTGTGCACAATAAATAACGATAAGTGGTATGTCATCTCCTCCTGCATCGGCTCTTTCTTCCTTCCCTGCATCATCATGGTCCTGGTCTATGTGCGGATCTATCAGATTGCCAAGAAGAGGACACGGGTGCCAGCTGGGGACAGGAAGAGGGTGGAGAGGCCTCAGACGGCAGAAACTGCTGTTGCTAACCAGAAGGCGAATGGCCTGGGTGCAGATGAGGGTGAGGATCGCCACTGCCACGAAAAGCTAAACGGTGAACGGGACATTGAGCTGAAAGAGGGAGTGGGAAAGGAAAGAGGAGCTGATGAGGAGAAAGATGAAGTCAATGGGGTGGACATTGAGGAGTCGTCCTCTTCTGACCATAAAGTGAACAATCCCTGCTCCATCAAAAAGAAAACATTTAAGGGGAAAACCAAACTATGTCAAATCAAACCTGGGGACAGTGAAGTTCAAAAGCCTGTACAAAGTTCCAAGGGGAGCCGCTGGAAGGGCCGGCAGAACAGGGAGAAACGTTTCACCTTTGTTCTGGCTGTGGTCATTGGTGTGTTTGTCATCTGCTGGTTTCCATTTTTCTTTACATACATGCTGATGACTCTGTGCATGTCCTGCTTCGTTCCTACAAACCTGTTCAAGTTCTTTTTCTGGTTTGGCTATTGCAACAGTGCACTAAACCCCATCATTTATACCATCTTTAACAATGACTTCAGGAGGTCATTCAAAAAGATACTTTGTAAGAGGGACACCAGAAGATATGTATGACAAACTGCAACTCTTTTTTTTTTTTTTTTTAATGCTACTGTACATACACTGTAAATAACTTGACTATTGTGCATGGATCACTGGCTTGTGATTGCTCTACATGTATTTGCTTGGAAAAGCTCTCGAACAGAGCATTACATGTAACATCAGCCCAGTGGTTTTGTCATTCTTTACTGAAACATCCACCACCTACAGCTTCAACATCCACCATGTTCACACAGACCAAGATCTGAGCAGTGCAGAACACCATAGAGAAGCCATTATTATTTGTTGTAAATGCCTTTTTTTTTTTTTATTATTATTTTTTTTAAATCCAGCAAGTAAAGTCAATATGTGTTTGTATATTGTATGTACGATTCTACAAAATGTCTGAATATTTGTCTCAATTTTGTTGTCCTGGGTTTATGGATACAGTATTGTGCCATTTTGTATGAAATAATGATATTAATGGTGAAAAGCTGTGGGTAAATGCAGGCTCTATACCGAATAAAGTAATTTACCTGAACTGGTCTCAAGGGTTTACAGGATGTGAAAGCATCAGGATTTTTGACTCATGTTGTGTTTTAACATAACATCATCCACTGAGATGAATTTCCTGCAGACCAACCCTAACCTAAACCTGAACCTTAAAATCATTTGTGAGCTTTATAGTATAAGGATCTACATTTTGCCCTGACAAGTAACTTTGGAAACAGATTCATGTCGCCTCCTTGTGATAAATACCTGGACCAGACACACAGCAGAAAAGGTACATTCATCCAGCAGTAGTGGCAGTTTTAGAACTGGCATCCCTTAGACTTTACTGTCGGAAGATATATCACCTTCTTAAAAGAGCAAAACAAAAATGAAAAACTCTTTTACATGAGATCTACCTAAAAGTGTGAAAGCTCTGGGAGTAACACATGCCCATGCATCCACATTTAACCCTTTAGCTCTGCTCAAACACAAAATCTCACTGGTTTGTTGATTTTAACTTTTGCAAGAGATTAACAAGGAGCTCAGTTTTTAATGAGCCTGAATGGAATATGTATAAATATGCTTTGGTCCTTGGATTAATCATGCTTATGATTAGATGGCAGACTTTTGTCTGACATGTCAGATATCCCAAATTAAATTACATTTTTAATCTGTGTCTCCAGAGAGTGTGTCTGCTTGGGCTTTAAATTTCAGATTTGGCTTGTGAATCAACTTGGACTTGTGAATACAGTTGTAATGTGAAGCACAGGAAGTGGAGAGGTAACGGTTCATTTGCTGTTTTGTGTTACCAAAGTGTCATTAAGTAAAGACAGGAGCCTGTCAAACCAGAACCTGACTGACTGGTCTCTCTCTCTCTCTTTTTCTCTCATCATTTTATTCTTTTCTCTGTATTGTGTCTGACAAAAGAGCAAGTATCATCTGTGCCGAGACTGCAAGAGAATTTTACTCTTCCCAGTGGAGGGAAAGTAAGTTAAGGCATTCCTCTTTACAGTCAAAAAAAGACGGCATTTTGTCCACAGAACGCTGAATGGTTCTACTGGGAGTTTCTTCTGACAGTGAACACAGTCGTTAGTCCAGTGTCTGGATATTTTTTTTGTCTTCAGCTGATGTAGTGAGCCCCGGCACGTTTACGAAATGTGTAAGTCTGTGAGGCTGTGAGAAAAAAAAGGGATTGTGTGTGTGTGTGTGTGTGAGAATGTGCATGCTTATTTGCAGCACATATAAATACACAGGGTGAGTTCCCACTGGACAGACAAGTTTGTAGTCGTGCTGGTGCACTATGTTCAGTATCAGAGGAATAAAATAGGGGTTCAAATATGAGGCAATACAAAATTTCAACATAACAATCCAATGTAAATATATAGAGATTTATGAATTTAAAACTTTTAAATGTTGTCTCGAATTTTAAGAAATACCATTCACATTCTCACAATCTTCACAATCTCACATGCCCATATTTATAGTTCATTAACAGATGTACTAGTTATTCTTCTTCCACTTTGCCTTCAAAATGTTCTCACATTCTAAAGTAAGGTGTCAGGCAAAATACACAGTCTGTGAAAAACAACATATTCATACCAAGTAATAATTAAGAAATTCCCTACAGTATTTTGTTGCTGATCTAGAATGTAACTATTACTTAAATATTGTGTTAAAATACAAAATGGAGGTAATGGAGTTGAATATTTCAATTTTATGCCAATTTATGCTTCTACTCATCTACACCTCAAAGACACATAATACACTTTTACAGTTTTCATTCATAACCTCTTTAGTGAAAACCATGGAATGTAAACATTTTGCATACCTGTGATAAACTGAAGGATGAAGTGAAAATTATCCTCCTTCTCTTACTGAATCATCTCTTAAAAAAAACCATTTAGATTTACTGGAAAATGCTGTCACAAAGCTGTAAACAGCCTTGTTTTTCTGAGATCAGGAAAAGTTAAATTTTTAAAGATGGTTCTCATTATGATCTTCTAGAATATGCATTTGTGTAGATTATACTGCGAACAGTTTACAAAGTTGCTCAAATGAGCTCAACCCTAAACGTCTACAGCAGTAAAATAGAACATAAGCATTAATTCAGTTTTAAAGTGAATCAGGTCTTATAAATTAAAACACTGCTATGGCTGCTTTTACTATTCATACCAATCACATATTGTAGATTACCCTTTGAATCTGAATGCATTCAAAAAAAAAAATAGTGCTGTCAAATGATTAGAAGTTTTAATCAGACTAATCACTGGGTTCCTATGTATTAATTTAAATTCATCACAATTAAATAGCATTCATTTTAATGTACAAAAAAACAGATCTAATTAAAAAAAAATCAATTATGCATTTTATTTCACATGAGAAAAAACACTCAAGAAAAAATATTTCTGATGTCAATGAGACACCCTGATTAAATAAAGGTCACATATATGTACTGAACACCTTTGTTGCACGTTAGGCAACACATTAGCTGAAGTGCTAGCAGAATCCCTGACTAACGTACACTAAGCGTTAATCTAGTATTTTGGTGAAAAGAAAATTCCTCTCTGCAGTGTATGTGCTGTCTTTTTTTTTTTTTTTACTCTTTTTTTAACTTTTAATGTTGTGCTGTTTAGAATCTTCCATCTTTCCATCTGCACATTTGTATACATTCACCACTGTCTACTTGGACAAACTGCAGAGATGTTCAGAATCCTTCTCTGCTGCACATGGGCTCATTGCATTAATTTTTGGTATGAGATTAATCATGATGATGGTTTAATATGCATTAATGTATTAATTTTGACAGCCCTAAAAAAAAATCCCAAACTTTTACAGTGTGAATGTCACTGTGATCTGAACACTTCTTCCACTTCTGCTGAGCTGAAGCAGACAGAAATATCAGTGTAATGCGTGAATTTGACACTTAGCAGATTTTATCTTTGGAATATCAACACAATCAAAACTTTACATCAGCTCAACGTGAACACTTTTCACCAAATCTTTTTCCCGATTTTTCTTCTCGTCTCTTGCAGGTGATGTCTGTGCTGATAAAGGGTATGATCACAGTGAGTGACAGAACATGACTGATGTGAAATATGTCAAACCCTCACTTTCATATTGTAAAGCAGGATTGGGTTTGTGAGTGGACATTTACTGATACATGTTCTTTCCCTTCTGAGTCTGTCTGCTTGAGCCTCTGCGGTGATATCATTAGGCGGATGTGCTTGCTGACAGCCTATTGGAAGAAGCCAGCTGTTGAAGTCAGCAGACCCCCAGTCCACACACACACACACACACACACACACACTTAGCCTTTGGGAATCGGGGCATGGATCATCAGGTTAGAGTGCACATCCGTCTCCAAAAGGCTAAGCATGGTGGGTAAGTGCAGCTACTATTCAAAACGACAGGGACAAAATGTCACCAGGAACAGATTTCACACAGAACAAACAATCATTTGCTGCTGAGGAGGATAAAGTTTGACTCCCACAAATGGCTCTTATGCAGGTGTGTGTGTGTGTGTGTGTGTGGGGGGGTATTTTTATATATTGATGTAGGAGGATAGGTGTGTCTATGTCTGTGTTATGCACGTGTAGGTGGCTCAGGTTAAAAGGTTATGATGAAATTCAGTGTTTGACTGAGGCACCCACATACTACAACCTGAATCTTTTTTTTTCTGCGTGACATCCGCCTATTCAAGGTGGCAGCAATATACATGATTATTCACAGTGTTACTGATGAGTCATTGTTGTTTCCTCTTACTTTTATTTGCCTGTCCTCAGTGCTAGAGTTTCACATGAGTCCTGTATTTGTCATTTGAATGATCCTTAACATTATCTGAAAACATATTATGGAAGTAATAATGTGTTTTGAAACAACGCCTTAGCAGGGAGGTTTACTTTGGGGGGAGGGGGGTGATTCAGATGTATGGTTTAAAATAAACTCAGTGTCATTAACAGCTGGCTGATTAGCTGTCCAGCCTCTGGGTCTGATTGGAGATGTGAAACAACACTGGGCAGAAGATATTTCCCTGGAAAATTATTTGTCTAGACAAATCTATTTTCCAGGAACTCATTATGATCAAGAGCAATCATGTCTCATCGTCTCCAAGACCACACAGCATTATGTTACGTGATTATTAGACTTGCCAGGTATTTCACTCTGCTTGAAGAGAGGAGATGGTAAGGGGTCTGGTGTTTTAGTGCCCAGCAAGAAAGATAAATAAATACACATCTGACAGGGGCTTAGTTTTGGAGCTGAAACATGGTTTTCATATGTACACTGATGGGGGGAAAAAAATCATTTTGGACACTACATGAATGTGTAATACATTGCATTAATATTCACTTTTAAATAATTGAACTCTACTAAGTAATGTTTCATTCGCCCAAACCACACACTCCCTTCTGTATATTGACATATGACATCACTTTTCTTCTTAAATCGTTGTCATGCAGTCGCATAAAGGTGTTTATTCTCTGTGTAATTTGCTGCTGCTTGTAATGAGCACCACTTAATGAGGTGGGCCAGCACAAAAGTGGTAGTCCTCCCACCAGTTCCTCCTTTTTCACTCCCATCATCACCAATGCGTCACTTCCAGGTCAGAGTTTATTTGGGCACTCCTATTTTTGAGGGGATTTCATCGTACATGCTTTACCCAGGGGTGAAGTTATGTTCTATGGTTAAGGCAGAGTGGTAGAGACACTTCCATAACAGACACTTTCATAAACTCCTAATGTAATAAATGGTGGATGAAATATAGAACTATTTCTCATTATGGAAATGCCAGTAGTTCAAAACAATGAGTATCGCAATGTCGGAACACATTATTTTCTACTGATACTGACCAAGGAACTCCAGTTTTAAGCAAATAAGATATTTTCATTTTTTCAAATTATGAAATGTATTTTTTATATTAGTAGACATTTATGTTGTACATTCAGTTTGTCTGCCCATTCAGTGACATAATGGCATTATCTGAACTATGAATTGATTGTATGATTGTAATAATTTTTATACAAAGACAATCTAGTCTAAATTATAGAGGAGTAACTTTCTACCGAATCTTACACTATATTTGGCCGAAAGGAGTTGTGTGCCGAACATTATATATTCTTTGCAGTGTTTTAGCATTTGTAGAAATGTAATGTAAAAATGGTCCTTTTTTTTTTGGCTTGATCCTGATTTTGTCTGTTTGTTTAATTCATTTGTCAGTTAGGTTTCTGGAGGCCGGTGGTGACAGCGCTGTTCGGCCCCGTCGGGAAATATTTTTCTGATAGTCACGCGTGGGCAATACATTATCCCTTACTTATTGTCTGTCCCAAATGGGGACAGAAATTTGTCTTTTATTGACATGGCTCACAACATATTTTAACCTCTTGAGACCCAGGAAGGTACAAGTTTTGACTTTTTTTCAACATTAAATAACTGACTTTTTTGAAAGCAGTACAATGCAACCGTTTATTTAGATGCATTTTACATTTTTATGGAATGTCCTTTGCAGTAGACAACATTTTTTTCCCCTTTAATAAAGCTGTGAAACTCTTGTCCCCGAAATAGGACTGAGGATCTCAGGAGGTTTAGAAAATGAGAAAAGTGAACAAATAGCCTGTATTTTAAAATAAATTAAAACATGTGACTAGTGCATGTTGAAAATAAGAGCATGTTGAAGAGTGTAATGTTCTATTTCAGGACGTTCAGGATGGTTATGGCAGATGGGATGAAAGAGTTTTGTAAGATTTTTATTTTAATTATTTTTTTTTACAAAAACACAGTGGGATTCCTTAGCAGTCCTACCACCAGGCTTAGCAAGATTAAGAAGAGGCCCAAGTCATACTAAGTTATAATGAATAGGAAAAAAAAACAGACAGAGTCTTATCCTCACTAGGGTCACGGGGCAAACAAACTGCATAAAAAAAAATATTTCATAGTGTTCTTTTAAAAACTTGTTTCTTTGCTCCAAATCTTAAACACATGTTGTCCAGCTGAGTGGACACTTTCGTAACCGCATAAAAAATATAGGTTCATTATAAAGATCTTAATCATTTTGCTTTTTTCAGCCTAAAGAGGAACAAAAATGTTCCTCTTTGCTCATGTTCTCATAATCCATGCATCAAAGGGATAATATATTATTTATTTGTTGTTCTGTCATAACTGAGTGAATCAAAAGACCAAATTACTGACTATAAATAACTAAAGTGATTGTATTTAATGCCGTGCAGTTTTCATTGTGTCATTAAATGTGTACAATTTATACCAGGTTGTAAAATGTATATATATATATATATATATATATATATATATATATATATATATATATATATATATATATATATATATATATATGTTTGTGTGTGTGTGTGTATTGGTTAAAGATGTATTAAGTCTGTTTTAATCCATATCTTTAGATGCACCAGTGGAGGAACTAGACTCTTCTGTTGACTCTTTGGAATCGGAGGCCAGCAGCAGCAGACACGTAGCAGACCTTTCTATACTTAAAGGTCCCAAAGGTGATTATTCAACATACAATGTAATTAATGCACCATTTAGCAACATTTGAAACTTCAAGATCTCAGTACGTTATTTCAAAGTTATCAATGACCTAGTCCTACACTATTTTAACATTGTGAAGGTTTATTTTATAAACTGATTTTTAGTTTATTTATTTATTAAATATTAACAGATATTTCTCAGACAAGAGCTGCACAACCAATTTTGACAACTTTACCTCGCACACAGCAAGGACAGGGGAGATCAAAAGCCTTTGATAGTTATTCTGAATAAGACTGATTACTGTGCACAACACTAAAATGCTTAAGGATGAGAGCTGATGACTAGCTGCTTATAAAGAGTAAAATACATTGCTCACTGTGAAATTATATGGGGAACTGCATCTTCTGATTCCTATTAAGAACACTGATGTTTACTGAGCTGTGTACTATATGGTATTGTTATTGTTTATAATTGTACTCGGATTTACTATAAAATGTTTAGCGCCTCCTTGCGCCAAGGAGGTATTACATTCAAGTCTGTTTGTTTGTCCGTTTGTCTGTCTGTCAGCAGGATTACGCAAGAAAGTTCTGAATGGATTTTGATGAAACTTTCAGTATTGATAGATAATGGGTCAAAGAAGAACCCATTAGATTTTGAGCAATAAAGGTCGGAGGTTAAGGTCACACTAAGGGTCAAGAGCTAAAACACCTCAGTGGTAATATCTCAGGATTCAGACAAGATAGAATCTCACTGTTTTTTTTTTTTCATTCACATCGTCTCACATTGGGACTTCAGATGGGTCAACACCTATGGCTCCAACATGTCATTTAAAAAAAAAAAAAAAAAATTCCCTTTTTCTTTTTTCCTTTTTTTCTTTCTTTTTTGTCTTTTTCTTTTTTTTCTTCTTTTTTTCCCCCATCACGTCATGTTTTGACGTCATATCAAGCCTTGGTGGAGGTCTGCTGTCTCTGACTGCCTTACATTACTGCATAGAACATTTAAGATTATTTTATTACAAATCAAAGATAAAGATTGTTATTGTTTCTCTATGGGTTAAAGAACTAATAGAAATACTTTTTAATAACAAGAGGTCAGTAGCAGCTTTCTTTAATTTCTTCTTATAACTTTTGGATGCCCCCCTGTGCCCCCCTACCAAAATTAATCTGGATCTGCACCTGATAAGGGAAACACTTCAATATGTTTTCATTCTCTGCACGAAACACAAACCAAACCTTCTCAGTAATGTGCATGTCATTTCTGTATAGGACAGGAACGTACACCATCTGAATGTTCATTTGTATATCTTAGGACGTGTGCACATGGCTACATGTTTTTACTCAGGTGCGGGTGGATGTTTTACATTACATCTAGTCTGGTCACTGCTTTATACACTTTTAAAACACTTGAAAACATATGTTGAGACATTAGAGCTTGGCTTATCTCCACTCTGACCATGATGTTCTCATTCACTTTAATGAGCTCCATTTCTTGTACAAATCCATTTGTCAGTGGTTTGTCTGCTTCCAGTGACTTCTAACAGTGAAACTGTTGGTAAGTGTAGGCACTGACACCACACACAAGATAGGTAAATACGTCTGCAATAGGAAACGGCAGCAGTAAATCGTTTTCAGTGCTCCATTCCCTGTTTGCTACTTCATAAGGTGCCAGCCCGTTTATAATGCCCATCCTTCTGTCTGTATCGATCTCTGGCTTCCTTCTCCTGTATATCCCACATCCTTTCTTAGATTTTAACCAGTCTTTCTCTTTCTTTCTTGCTCTAATTGTACTTATACTTCTACTCTGTCTCTGTATTTGTTTGTAATAGAACTCGCCCCCAATATGGCGGCCATATCCCAGAATGCAATGTGTGCTTGAGCCCTATTGAATTATTGTTTGACTCCTAGACACTAGGTGGCACTACATGCCCTTTCGTGTTAGCATTTTTCCAATTGGCACCATAGAAGAAGAACAATTGGTGCGGCAGATTTCAAGCAGACGTAATATTAGGAAGACAACAACACCAAACGAAGATATGGATGACAACGATGCAGCAGCTCAGTATATTTTGTACGTACTCTTATTACATGTAACATTCATGTTGTCATGCTGTGTCTCTGGTCACTTCTGGAAGGGGATGTGTCCCAGCCAGTCAGTAGCCGAGCTAAGGTCGGGTGGCATTTACATTCACGGAGAAATTTGATTTGAACCACATTATCTGAAGTGGTTACAAACACCGACTTCTAAGACTCCAGTTAGATAAGATTATAGTCCAACTAAAGTGTATACATGACTTTTAAAACTTTGATTTTAGTTGGACTAAGGCAATAAGTCACATTACTATAAGTGTATGTAAATGTATTAACTGACAGTGTGTCTGCTGTGTGTGCCTGGTTTAGTTGATTTTCCTTTTTGAGGTGGATCCCTTCTTGGTACTCACTTTCATTCATCCACTCAGCCTCAGCCCTGATTGGTTTATTTCTCCTTCCCTCTTCTTATGTGAATGATTCATCTGTGTGTGTGTGTGTGTGTGTGTGTGTGTGTGTGTATGTTTTAAAGAATGTCTATATAATACAAGTGTGTTTTAAACCTTGGAGCCGCATCTCATGCTCCTATAAATAAATAACCCTCTGTCCCTTTTGTTGTGAAAGTAATTCTCTGGATTACATTTTTAGGGTGGCATTGGTTTGTCCTTTTTTAAATAAAAATACTGTATTTTATGTCACCTTTCACCTCCTCCCTGCCATCTTATCTTATCTTGTCTTGTCTTATCTTATGGAATTATTTACATCATAGACAGACAATTTAATCAGTTTTCAAAGGACAATGGGTTTTGAGAGTCATACCAATATGGACAACTCAAATACAGTAGTGAAAGCATTTAATGATTTCATCACATAATCACATTTGCATTATACGTCTGACCTTTTACAACAGAAAGCTCACAAGGATCGAAATTCTGTGCCTCTGTTTTCATACCCAATAAGCTTGGATTGAGTCATTAAATCAGTTTGGTATAACCCTCTAATGCCTCACAGCTGTTGCAAGATTATCAATATTCCATTTATTTCTTTTACTTTACGTTTAAATGTGTGGGAGTCCAAGCCCTCTGATTAATTATGAACAGTGTGTAGTGTACAGAAGTCCATATTTGGATGCATATTTGGTTTATTAACTTAAGGCAAGAGGAAATGTTTTTGTTCTTTGCAGTGACTGAACTGTGATGATAGAATTGATTGTGCACAAGATTTGTATGAACGACTATGTGTGTCCATTGCGGCTTCGGCAAACTGCATGGTTATGTAGCTTGTACTAGTCATTGACTGAAGTAGCATAGCCTAACATATATGTGTGTGTGTGTGTGTGTGTGTGTGTGTGTGTGTGTGTGTGTTTGTGTGTATTAGGCTTGGCACGGTTATGGAAAAGAAAATGCACCATGTGGTACGCCTGTTGCGGTACTTTTAAGATTAAGAAAAAAAATAAATAAATAAAAAAACTAGTAGCCATACCCTTCTGCATAGCCGGAGTGGTTAATCTGGAGATTTGGGAGGATTCTTGATGGGCTGGTTCATGTCAATGTTGAGTTTGGGCCGGTTGGGTACGGATAATTTTGACACTTATCCGATCATATTCTTGCATTTATTCTCCATCCAACTATAGGCCTATATTCATTCTCCATTCCATCTGACAGCACAGCCCTTACATCACAGACAGGTTTTACCATCACAACAGATGAGATGGGCTGAGCCAAATCTCCCCTCCCAAATGTTTCAGTTGGTTGGGCCCACGAGCCGTCTTTTCTGTAGCGGTAAAATTGTAATATACATGGATTTCTGGGCAACGTCACAGAAGCTGCGCACACAGCCAGGTCATAACAAACAGCAGCATTCCCCTTACACTTACTAGACTGTCATAGACATGAGAAGTTGTTCTGTAGTAAATTGTACAAACAGATCCAAAAATGGTTGGAGTATGTTCAACATACCAAGAGGACGTCATCCCTTTGAGAAAAATAGAAGAAGGTTATGGCTCCAGGCAATTAAACATAACCTACAGGTGGGGAAAGCGTCTGTGGTGCTCACTTCATATCTGTTAAATGTTTGTGTCCTAGTCATTAAAACGTCTATAAATCTCTACAGTCATTAAATAGTAACCATACTTTTTTTTGTTTCTATGTTTACGGAGCTTCCACTCTCCTAACTTGACTTTCTTTCTTGCTCCCTACATACTGTAGGATAGTGACGATATTGTACGTCGCCTTCATGGACATTCAGTTAATGAAGCATATTATCTCAAACGACAAACGACCTGACCGACTGCAACCCGAATATCATTAACCCTTGTGCGGTCCTTCGGGTCAAAGAGACCCGGTGGCTTACAAATGTACCTTTTTATACGTACTGTAGGATGCCATTGCTTACTACTGAAAACAGTAATATATCCTTGGGGGGTGGGGTGATGAGTCTATGGAACTGAACTTTGGAATCTGGGTTTTTAAGACCCGATTGTAGGACACAGCCAGTGTGCCTTTTACGAAGGACCGCACAAGGGTTAAAAATATTACTTCATGACCCGTAACTAGGTCACCGCGGGTGACCACGGGTGACCACGGGTGACCACGGGTGACCACGGGTGACCACGGGTGACCACGGGCACCTGCTCATTTCAGGTCAGCCCACACATCAATGCTAAGGATATAATGGCAATGTAAGCCACAGTAAGATCAACTTTGGTTATTTTGTGACACATTTAGGCCAAAACAGATTTATTATTTGTTGATTTGGGGCTTTTTACAATATGTTTTGTATTTATTATTTTATCTTGTTTTGAGTAGTAGTAATAATTAATAATCCAAATTAAATAATACGAATAACAAAATAGACATAGATGGTTGTTTCCTTTGTACAGCATAACCATTATCTCTGTCACGGAGGGTATATTTAGGGTTTATCCTTCTATTTTATCATAGTAACAATATAATTCAAAAAGACAGATTTTGCTGAATTTAATAAAGGAACAGGTCATTAAAATTTGGAGGTTATCTGCAGACCTAAAAACGGCTCTGTCCGTAATGAATATGGAAACACCGTCATCTTTTGTGAATGGAGACACTAGGTTTACGTTCAGTTACATATCTCAATGATATATTTTACTGTAAACGTCACCTATTTTCAGTTTTGGCTGTTTTTGATATAATAACCTTCAACTTCAACTTTCAACTGAGCTTTTTTGAACATCACATGATCAGTAAATGAATTGTGGGAAAATACACGATTTACATTGAAACTCAAACTAAAGAGGATAACATTACAATAAATGGTGATAACTTACATATGAAAGGTTGAATATAGAGGGAAAATAATTTGGGAACTGCCACAAAAGTGGCACTGGATCTTTATGGGTTAAACTATTTGTGAGGTTTTTGTGTTTATCCCATAAAGACTCAAACATCCATCAGCAGTCAAAAGCATCTACTAATCTGAACCCTTTAACACTTATCGAGCCACTGGTTCTATCAATACATGTAAATAATTGGTATAAAATACAGTTTGTCATCTTTTCTTGGTCATCAGATATGATCCATTTGGAAGTTCAGAGGTTCTGTAATGAATGTGGAAACACTGTTATCTTCTACAGCATTGATTCATCGGTAAACCCCATGTGTGTGATCAATGAAAGTGAATGGACACACTTGGTTTATGTTTAGTTAATGAGAGATTTTACTAAAAAATGACCTTTTCTTTCAGTTTGCCTAATTTTTTTTGACATTACTCTCAACTTTCATGAACATCTATATAATCAGCACATTAAATATAGGAAACAACCTGATTTTCACTGAAAAATGCATAACACAAAGGATTATTTCATATTATATGCTCATTAATCACTTAAGAAATGTTAAATAGAGAAAAAAAATTTAGGGAACTACTACATAAGCAGCAATGTGTCTTTATGGGTTAAATTATTTTTGAATTTACAAAGGTAAATTTGCCATATGATTTAACCTGATAAAATAATACCAGATTTTCTTGTGTAATGAGTGAAACTGAAAGCCTACCCCACTGGAAATAATTTATGAACAAACCTCAGTCTGAAGAGAAAGCTTAAAGATAGGTTTTCACATACAGAGTGATATGAGAGCGCTTGTATGACAGGGGGGAAAACTTAGACGAATGCCTGTGAGGTGCTTCTCTGTAGCCCATTTGTAGTTGCTCTGTAATTATCACAGATAAAAGCAACAAAGAGTTGCTCTCTGCATTATTCAGAGTGTTTGTGGTGGAAGTGCTAGTCTCTGTGTGGAGTGATCGACAGCAGAGAAGAATATCTGTTTAGTGACATGGGGACAGCAGAGTGAGTTTGAGGGAGAGAGGGCATTTGAAGTAGGATGTTGTAGTGTCTATAATGACTGTCTAGTGTGTGCTGATGGACAGGCCAGTGGGCGTTTGAAGGAGATTATACCTGAGCACTTTGCTGCTTCATCGCTGTAGCCCTTAATGATGGGGACTTAATGAAAGCAGCTGCTTCATGAATAGCAGCTTTTCGTGCTCCTCATTAATTTAGCCAAATGCGTTCGAAGGAGACAGAGAGAAGGAAATGATATACATCAGTATGTCAGTATTTATTATTTATGCTCTTGTAAGTTCATATATTTTCAATTCCAGCTGCATCATTTGTGTAAATGTAAAGCACGTTTGCTGGTGAGTAGATTTACTGAAAAGTAAGTTGTACACAATAAAAAGAACATCCAGAGGTAAATGAAAAACAAACTGCTTAAAGACACGTGTTGGAAATGTAAATAAAAGAAAATACAGCATATATATAAAATACTAACAAAAGAGAGTAAGAGAATTAAAATCAGCAAAAGGAACAGAATTACGTACTTCTATGATCTATAGTGTAATAATAGTGTGAGCCGTTAAGTTTCAACACTCAAAGCCAAAAGGCGAGACTCTGTCTTGATAATGTGATTCTGAGTGTGTGTGAGTGTGAGTGTGAGTGCTCACAGTCACTTTAAAGACCACAATGGAGGGAATATATAAAATGTATCTGTGCTCAGAGGTTTCATTTTAAAGCCTGAGGTGATGACTTGAGCACAGGTAGTCTTGATCATAATTATCATTTCTTGTCAGTAATGAACAGAAATAATTCATTTTGAGGACAAAATTGCCACGAAGATGTTCTGAAGGATTCTTCTGTGGTTGTCACTAGGAAATCAACAAAAGGAAGAAATAATTGTCATTTTTTTTATTTCCAGAAATTACGTCAACTGCACTTCTACAGTTTCTAGTAGATTATTGGGACAGCCATGGCTCAGGAGGTAGACCCCGAAAGGTTGACAGTTGGAATCCTGCTCCTTCCTAGTCAGTCCGTTGTGCCCTTGGGCAACACTTGTGCCCTTGTGTAACACTTACACTGGTGTATGAATGTGTGAATGTTCATTAGTGGTCAAAGAAGCCATTTGGCACAAATTGGCAGCTACACTTCCATCAGTCTGCCTCAGGGCAACAGTACCTATAGATGTAGTTTACTACCACCAGAGTGAGAATGCGAGAGTGATTGAATAATGGATTTAAAAAAAACTACAGCAATCATATACTACAAACCAACAGCATTTAAATCTCTGAGAATCAGAACATAACCACACATCGACCTCAGACTGAGCTTGCTTTTGCAGCTGTCATGTGCCAAGGGCAGACTGCAGGAACACAACAAAAGTATAGTGAATAATTTGCTGGTTAATTCAAGCTAAACATTAGTAAATGGATTAAAAATGTTGGATACTGACTATGTCTTATTATCACAGAATTTACTGGATTATTCACACATTTCTGTGCATTTATCTGTGTGTGAAAACCCATTTTCTGATCTTTATGAAACTTGATGGAGGGGAATAGCATGAGTCATGGATGAATTACCATACAGCTGCAAAGGTTCTGTATGTACAGTTAAGTAATGGCTCTTAACTGTGAATGTTTGCATGTTTAATTATGTGGGTTATATGTTCACCCATAACGTTCTGACCACTGCAGGAGTGGTAATAATGTAAATCACTTTAGGTACCTTGAAAAGTGCTATAGAAATAATAATAATAATAATAATAATAATAATAATAATAATAATAATAATAATAATAATAATAATAATAATAATAATAATAATAATAATAATAATAATAATAATAATAATAATAATAATAAGAATAAGAATAAGAATAAGAATAATAATAATAATAATAATAATAATAATAATAATAATAATAATAATAATAATAATAAGAAGAAGAAGAAGAAGAAGAAGAAGAAGAAGAATAGATAAAGTCCCAAGCATCGCCTGACCTTAGACTGTCCAAAACCCAATGGGGAAAAAAAGAAGACATTTTGAAGAGAACCACCCTGAAGGAGAGATCCACTCCCATGGACGGACAGGCTATAGATGAACGTCCATTTCTAGATGAAGGAGCAGGGGGGTGGGTGGGTGGGGGGTTCCATCCATCAGACCGGTGAGAGTGAGGGAGGAGGTCTGGGGTCTCAGGTCAGCACAGGACACAGGTGAGTCACTGCAGATCCTCTTGTCTATGGCTCCTTATGCAGATACCAAGGGACCCCCCCCCCCCCAGCATTCTATCTCCTAGTGCAGCTTAGACTGAACTGTAACTTCAGTCTGTTTTTAACTATTATCACCAGTGGCCGAAGTTAAAAACATCTCACCCAATACAATTTCAGATGAATTGTGATAATTCTTTGTCCTCATGTTAGTTGAGCTCATTCTAAAGAGGACATTTTCATTACATTTTGATGATTATCTGTAAATAATTTTCTATTAAGAAAGTTATGAATTGACTTACTGATTTTATTATTTACTAATTAAATTTTTTAATGACTGCAACATATTTGTATGTGATTGTTAGTAGAAAGGGAGAGGGAGAGGAGATGGTAAGAAAATGGACTGACTTTAATTTAAGCAGGACATCCTCATTACATTGCTCTGATATGATATGATTTTACATTTTATTACATATATGTGTGTGTGTGTGTGTGTGTGTGTGTGTGTGTGTAGAGGGGGGACAACTAAAAGGGGAGCAACTGATGACATAAATATTCTAAAGAAAATGATGCTATGGCATAATGTTATCAGTAATGTGTTGTTTCTTTCTTTGTTGCAGTTACTGTGTTTGTGGTTATAGTTTATTTTATATGAACCATACAGTGATATCGGGGCTATGGGGGCTGCAGTTGTATGGGGAATAGACACCCAAAAACTAATGAAAAATCACCCCAAACTGATTAAAAGCTATAAAACTTTGTCGGCGGCTTTGTCTTTTTTTTCCTCCTTTTTTTTTACAGTTCCGGCAAGACTTTTATGCCACTTTCACCCCTGACTATCACCCAGTGCCATTCAGTGTTGTTCAGTTCAGTTCACCTTTAAGTGTGACCTCTTCTCTGAGTTTCAAAGACTTATCGTTCAAGACTCAGCAGCCTCTAAGTGTATTGTGTTCTGCCTTACAATCCTCCACTGGGATATCAAGTGTATGCCCAAAGGCTAAGGCCTTTATTATCATGGTAACAGCCAGTTACATAAACCAAACAAACGGAAAATGCAGGTCATGATCTATTGTTTATTTGTGGTTTTGTAATATTCTGATATGAGAATAAAAGTGGACACCTGGTTTTGGAGGAGGTGCAGGTTCCACAGGGAGCTTGACTTGTCTTAAGTAGCAATATGACCTCTTCTTTTATGATGTGTAACATAATGCCTTAACTGATGTATGGTTCTTGTGATTCTTGATATAATAATTGAAGCATGACATCACAATATCATCAAAACCACATAATTAATTCAAATGAAATATTAAGAAAAACAAAGTCAATCAAACAAAACAGAAGAACAAGGCTGGCTGTGAAGAGAACAGAAAAAATATTTTTGTTTTCATTTCAGAATGTATTTATAGTTAAAAATGGCAGTCGCAACATTTATAAAGGATTTGATTTCTCTCCTTTATAAGCCAGAAAATATAGATTTTTATTGAACATGTTCAGGAGCAGTAACAAATCCAGACTGCTAAAATAATCTATTCTCTCTACATCTTCTTTGTGCTGAAAGACACGCAGCAAGGAGCAATGGCCACGAAGGAACAATAGGAATAATGATCACTATGAGCTAAATCAAGACTTCATACATTTTGAATTAGTCTTTTCTAACCACAACGTATGGGCTGCTCATAAATTCACTATACATGAGCCTTGGTTCTGGTTTGTGGTTAGTGAGTGCAAACTGTCATTCATTATAGTATGATAACCTGTGTTAAGCATGTGAAATGAGACATATCATGCAAAATGCACTTTTTAATGCATACAAATATGTGTTGTCTGTGTGTGAGGAGACTCTTAAATTATGGGGGAAAAAAACAATCATTTTCTCCTGATCCATTTGTTGTTGGAGGGGGATGCATATTCTCCATTTTAGATTTTCTATGCATCATACATCACATGCATAAATTCATTTGAATACCCCACCTCATCCATCCCATTTGTAAACCCATCTAATGGTTACAGTGATCTCTACTCTGGGATCCACCATTATACTCTATGGATAGCGGGGAAACACAGAAGGAGCATGTTGTTGGTAAAAGCAAAATATGTTTCCTGCTCTGTTGCTGGCTGCACAGAAGGACACACGTCTCTACATGGGCTTCCAACTTCAGAAGATGAAACACTGAGGTGTACTGAATTTATTTTTGATGCAAATGTACCAGCTACATTCCCAAAGAAGACCCTGTTAGTGTGTGGTAATGACTTTACAGCAGATTGAGGCCTGGCATTAAAACTCCTCCTTAAATCTGGAGCAGCACCAACTGTCTGCAGCAAAAGTGCAGAAGAGGGACATGGAAGTATTTTTTACCAGTAGAACACAATTAGTTTTAGAGGTTAGCCTTTGCTAAATAACACAGAAACACCCAATAAACTAGAAAGTGACGACCAGTAACTATGTTCCACAACACCCAATAGTCTGTGTTGCAACAAACTAAAATTAAATATGAAAGTGACAAAGTTAACTCACCATGTTTAGAAGTCTTGTTGTATCCTTGGTTCTTGAATTTGTTCAGGAGCCTCTTGTTTGGCATCTGACTCTATTTTCACTGGCGGCCATTGTTCGATCAGGGGTCACAGCACGGTATGAAGTTGCCATTGAGCGTGACACTGTTCTTGTGCTGGAACACCCTGCAGAAAAGAGGGACAGAGTCAGCTGTGGCTCATTTGCATGAATGCATGAGGCACTGAAACCAAGCGTTTTAAAAAGGGCTGTTTCTCCAGATTGAAGAGGCTGCTGTATCTCTTAATCAATGTGATATTTTGACCAAAGCATATCACAGACATATCATTAAGACACCAGGGAACTGTTAACTTGTGGAAAATGGCCATGATATGTCCCCTTTAAAAGTACTTTTGTGTTTTTGCATTACATAGGTATTCGTGTTCATGCAGTGACTGTTTTGTTCCTGTGTCGTGGCCTGTTGTGTGGTCGACAAGGGCCAAACATACTGCAGTGGCCCAGTGCGTCTCAGTTCAACAAAACAGTTGGAGGTACAGAAATTATGCAAATTCACAAACTCAAACACAAGTTTTAATGAGGTGTAAAAAGAGGAACATGGTGCAAATGAAAAAATGTGCTGCAAGAAGCAAAAATACACGCATAATCATGAAATGCTTTGCAAATATGGAAAATACAGTGCAAAGTTAGAAAACATCTGCAAACTACACAAACACTCAGAGTACAGACTCTGTGAGCAGTGGTCTGCCCCAAAACACACATGTGCCCCACCCCACATACCTCCACTGATCACAACAAAAATGTAATAATTAGTTCCCTGTGTCAGTTTCAATATTTCTTGAAAATTTCAGCCAAATCCATCAATACAATATAAAAAGTCACAACAATGGACGCGCTCCAAACCTGTAGGGGGTGCTGTCAGCAGAACAACTTAAAGCAGAGATGAAGAGAACCATGGAGAACAACTGGCTGACAGTGTTGTAGTGACTGGTTATGTGGCCTTTTTTTTTTTTGCAGATGTTTTCGTGGTTTGCATGGTCTTTATTTGCAGAGCATTGGGTGATTATTCATATGTTTTTGTTTCAGCACATTTTTCATTCGAACCACATTT
The DNA here is from genome assembly GCA_020466265.1 of Siphamia tubifer. Taxonomy (NCBI): domain Eukaryota; kingdom Metazoa; phylum Chordata; class Actinopteri; order Kurtiformes; family Apogonidae; genus Siphamia; species Siphamia tubifer. Next base: position 18,722,311 of record CM035783.1, on the reverse strand, counting down.
CTCTTCTTGTACCTCATTTAGCCTTATGTTTGAGTTTGTGAATTTGCATTGTTTATTTGTAGCTGTTTTCTCTGAAACACATTAGACTGTTGCAATGTGTTTGGGTCTTGTAGGCCACCGTACACATGTGCAAAGAGATTGAGGGACAGTGGAAAAGAAAAGAAAAGGAAAGGAAAGAAAAGAAAAGAAAAGAAAAGAAAAGAAAAGGAAAGGAAAGGAAAGGAAAGGAAAGGAAAGGAAAGGAAAGAAAAGAAAAGAAAAGAAAAGAAAAGAAAAGAAAAGAAAAGAAAAGAAAAGAAAAGAAAAGAAAAGAAAAGAAAAGAAAAGGAAAGGAAAGGAAAGGAAAGAAAAGAAAAGAAAAAATAGCGATGATTGTGTTATTTGGTTGACAAGTTGTAGTTGCATAAGTTTGTGACTGTGACAACTTTTGCTCCTGTCTGCTCAGTTCATTAATAAAGTTTGAAACTGATGGAACTGTATTCTGGGGTGTCATTGATAAGACATTGTTATACAAGAAGGAAATTTAGTGCACTGTTAAGAGACACTCTCAAATAGTAATATAATAGTTGTCTGCCCCGACCAACCGAATGAAACTACCCGCCACATACCTCCATTGTTTGCATATAAAATATAATCATGTGTTCCTTGTGTCAGTATCAAGTATCAGCCTAACCCATCCATAACTTTTTGAGTTATGTTGCAGACAGACACACAAACACACCAGCAAAAATAACTTCTGCATTCCTTTGTGGAGTAAAAAATAAATAAATAAATAAATAAATAAATATATATATATATATATATATATATATATATATATATATATACATCACTTACATCTACATCCATTCATTGATTTCTCCACACATCAATAGTCACTAATCCATCTAACAGGAATACGTCTTACACACTCACATCAGTGCCAATGTACAAAATAGTATGAATAACAAAATCTCTGTGCTTTAGTGGTTGAGTTCATTGTTCAGTGTGGTTAAGGCTGTGGGGTAAAAACTGTTCAGGAATCATGTGGCGCATGTTTTTATGGATCTGTATCTCTTGTGAGATGGCAAGAGTTCAAAGAGGTGGTGGGCATGGTGGAAAAGGTCCTTGTGGATGTTGTGGGACTTCTGCAAACAGCGAGTGAAGATGTGGTTTAGGGCAGGAAGTTTGATAGTTGGAAGATAGACTGAAGTGATTTGTCAAGGTTTTTTTTTTTTTAACAGGGTTGCCTCAAAGGCCTAAACAGAAACATCTATGGATCGCAATATTAAATGACCATAATCCTATTAATATACTGAAAAAATTCAGGTAAAATGCAGTTTCTCACATTTACAGTAGAGTAGTATCAGAAATGTTCCATTTGGTGGTTCATATTCTGTTGTTGTTTATATTTATCTCATATTCTAAAACACTGATTCACCAAATGATAATGGTTATAGATGCATGTTTTCATATTTCACATCAAAATACATTTCTATTTATTATCACAAAATTAATTCTATGACCGTCTGCATGATCAGTCAATTAAACAGAGGAAAACACTGATAAAAACAATACATGATGATGAATCACACAGGAAAAGATAGAATTATTTGGAAGTTGACCCAAAAATAATTAAAACATGAAAATCAATGAATGTTTGTTAAGCATGATTTATTTAGACAGAGGTTTAAAGATCTTAATACCCATGTCCTGTTTTCATCACCTTAATAAAACACACTATACTTGTACCATTTATATATAATCACACCTAATCAGCATGTGCAATTTTGTGACCCTATTGCATTTCAGATCCGCCTCCAGACAATAGTGACGCCGGCAAAGTCAGAGCTCGCTGGGCTTGCACAACATTCAGAACAATCTAAGATAAGATGTACTTTTACTAAGCCCCTGTAGCAGAAATCTAAATCAAATAATACAACCCATATTGTATGGAATAATAGAACCAATAGAATATAATACAATGCAGTGAAATGAAATGAATAGTACAAAAGAATATGTTCAGTTAAGAATTTAAAAATGTTGGACAGTTACACAGAATGACAGCATACAGGAAAACATGAAGAAAGTGTATTTTTCTTATTGTTCTCTCAGTTCAGTTTTCAGCACATTTGTAGTTTTTCTGACCTAGACACTGTGGTTTCACTCCTACATTCTTGTTCTTACTTTTATCCAATAGTGCTGTTTTTTTTATGTGCTCTCCTGAAGCTGTATTCGAGTTGTAATTTGATTTTGAGTGACAGTATCTTTAAGACATCATTATACATGGATTATGGTAGTTTTATTATCCTTCTTGCAGGAACAATTCGACTTGTATTTTTGTTTCAGGTGCATGTTCCCCTTTGTTATCTCAATGACTCACTCATTCTCTTCCAACCCTGTGGCTGCATGTAACTGCATAGGATGTCACTATAAACGCATCACTGGTACAACAGTCGTCATGTCAGTGCCTGGACATGAATAATTCAGATGAATGGCGTTTAGATGTTCAGTTCAAGCCTTTCAGTGAAACAAAAAGCAGGACACACCAGTTGGAAGCCAGAAAATAAGAGAAAAGAAATGCATTATAGGTAATTACCAGTAACATAGAAAATGAGCATGAATCCAGATGATGGCATTTAGGATCGGATATGTGGGTGTTGTCATGACATAGATCCCATTTGTTTCATGGGAAATGAATGGATAAAGGGAGGACAGTAGCAAGAAGAAAAGTAGGAGAGTCAGAATGAGTTGATATTGTTGGAATAAACATATAAATGAGACTGGAGTCAAAGGTTTGTGAACAGCAGGTGTGTATTTGTATATGTGAGGAGGAAAGAAGTCCATAAAAGACTGAAGTGAGTACAGAAGCCACTTTGGCAGGGACACAAAGTCCATCTCATCTATATGCTAAAGCCCTCCGCTCTATTTGCATTACAACATCTCACAAACTCTACAAGCTCTGGTTTGCTAATTCCAGCATATATTACATCTTACTCAAACCACATTCAGACTGTCATCTTTTCATGTAGCAGTCCTCTTTTTGTCAAAGCTGATGTGATTCTGTCTCTTCCCATCGATGAGAATAATCCTATTTTCCAGAGACTAAAGGCTCATCTTTCATATCAGTGCCAGTGGTAAATTAGTCTGAAGCCCAGGCTTAGAAAATGGACATGATAGCCCATATTTATGGGTGAATTGGGTTATGTGGCTGGCAAACACAAATGGAAGAAAACCACAGGTAACCTCTCTGGAACGTTCCCAGCATATCTGCAGCCAGTGAACTAGCAGTGTGTGCATTAAATAGTGGAGCGGCTGGGAATATGGGTAAGGAACCCCTGGGACATTGTGCATAATTGAAAAAGCCAATAACAGCAGAATACTTTAATGTGTCAAAAATATAGAGCTATCAGTGTTGTACTTCCTCTCTTTGACTGACTGCTTTCATATATTTCCTTCAGTTGCAACACAAACGATCCTACCCCTTTGTTGTGCATTTTTATTAATAATAATAAAACCTGTTTCATTCTTTCCTGCAGCATTGCCTCTCCAGAAGAGCCCTTGCCCACAAAATGAGTTTAGTGCTCCCCTGAGAATTCACATTTGTAAATATTTGTGCTGTGAAACATGAAACATAATTGCTCAGTAGAACTGGGTTGTGACACAAATATTCCTTTGTTGGGTTAGGGGAAAATGGCCGGAATGGCTGCACTTTGTTTGCATTGTTCTTTCAAAGAAGCGATAACACAGGCTAGTTGCAGTACATTACACAGTATAAATAGAAGGGTTTTGTTTGTGAAGTACAGCATATAGTATCGTTCCGAAAACAATAGACTGTCTGAGTAGTGCCAATTTTAAAGTAACAGCCAACTGTTGTGTAACAGTCTTGTTCTGATGCAGTGTGTTTGAAGCTGCCAGGGGCCATTTGTGTGGATCCAGGTTTAGTCCACGACTCAACTCCAGGAAACAAAAGAAACATTGCACTTTAACTGAGATCTTAAAATCTGTGAGGAGTCAGAGCAAATTATTAACTGAAATGCAGTGTTGTGCTATTTCTTTCACACCTAGTCTTACCCGACTTAGACGATGGCTACGTCTAGACAAGTTCGATACGGGTTTAGTTTTGAAACCGTGTCAAAAAGATATTACGTATAAATGTTACTTTTTCAGTAAAAATCTGCATCAGCATGGGGCGAATCGCTTCCTGAAAACGATGCAATTCACATGCTCCACCATTATGCACGCTGTAAGTCAGTTCCACTGGATACAAGAGAACAATAGAAGAAATAGTGTGCATGCACCCACATCCTCTTTCTACTGGTGCAACACACACACCGGACACAAACAACAACAACACTGCTAACACCCTAACCCATTCACTGCTACTCTATTGTTCACCATTGTTGCTGTCTTGTGACAAGAACGACTGCTACGGGTGCCAGGCTGCCGTTTTTTTTCCAGTCATGCGGTCATTATTTCGGTCATGTGGTTATGAACACACATGGATTCTTGTCAAGATGGATATGGAAACAACACCGTATACAGATCTTCCCACTCTGGGACCGGTTTTCCAAAGAGATCGTTTTGGGGTACCCACGAGACCGGTCCCATTTTGACGAAAGGTCAATCTGTTAAGAAAGTATGTCGGTTTCACGTGAACTTGTTTCCATGCAGACAGGGTCTAAGTATACGTGGCAAAGCAACAAGTTGGGTTTTTTTTGTACCAGGTAAAAAAAATATCACATCCACACTGGGAGGGAATCAATAAAATGTCACGTTAACATGGAACTGAAATTCTTGCTGAAAATGATGCAATACACATGCCACACCTGTAGGTGCACTGTAAGACAGTCCCACGGGATACACCAGAACAATAGAAGAAGATATGTAGGTGTCTAGTTCATCAAAATAAAATGGAAGAAGAAGACGACGGTGGATGAAGATGAAGTTGAAGTTCATTCATTTAAGAGATATGCGTGAAAAGGTGTAGAGCAGCAGAGGTACATCACTAATTTTAGTGATGTACCTTGCCGAAATGATACCTGGCCGAAATGATAAAAAACTTTATTGGATTCACTTGAATTCATTGCTGTGTAGACTAGGCCTTAATCCAGCTGTCAATATAAATAGTTATGCTGTTGTTCGGTAGCAAAGTTGGCAAAGTTTATTGTGATCACAAATAAGATGGACTCTGTGCAGAAGGCTCAACACAGTGAGTACCAAACATTACATCTCATTCCATTGAAAAGTACTTTTACACGCTCCTTTTGGAATCTGAAGTGTCAAGCCCAGTTACCAATACATGCTGCGTTTGAAAGTGGTGTGTCACCTCCACTGGTTGTATTTCCCATTCATAGAAAACAACAGAGAAAGGAGCCACTCAGAAAAAGCCTGTCCACATTATGTAATGTGGACATTGGCACCACTCACTTGGGGTTAAGCCCACCCATGGAATGCAGGTAACACTCCCCCCAGCCCATCCCCCATTGCACTGAATCTGAAGTAGCATTAGCATTAGCATCTACAAGAGAAGACAGCGCCACAGTAGTTGCTGCACAAACGGAGAAAACTGGTTCATGTGCTCTCTGTGGAAATAAAGTGTTGTTTTTTTCCCTGCAAGTTTTCAAAACAGGGGACAGCACAAAACCTAGTTGGATGCTACTCTCAGATGGTAAACACACACAGAGCGAGAGGGGAGGGGGGCGTGTTCCTTCATGCATTCATTCTCTGAGCCAATCAGAGACACCTCATTGCCGCATCATGGATATGTATGAGGAAGTACCGTTAAACTCTGTTGTTTGACCTCAAATTATTTTTCTACCCTCGAAAAACAGATGGAAACAAAGCAATTCAGACGTTTTTTTTTTTTTTTTTTTTTTTTTTTTAAATAGAACCAACACACAATGCATTCAATACCAATGGATAACACAGCAATATTAATGAAATGACATTGGAATGAGACCTTTAATTCCACATTTATTCCCTAAGGGTGGGCTCACTCTCACAAATGGGTTGGTTTTTACCTTAGCTTTATCTGACTAGTTCAAACAGAGGTTCAAACAACTCTAAGTAAACTTACACCAACAGTAACTTTACTTGTTATAACCCATATCTGATAATACGATGTGTGTGTCTAAAGGAAAAACTGAAGATAATTAACAAATCACTTATCACTAACATTATTGAATTAAAACAAACTAATGAACCCCATATAAAAACCCAGGTTTGATTCTCAGACCGGGCGGGCCTTTCTGTGTGGAGTTTGCATGTTTCTCTCCACGTGTCTGGATGGGTTTTCTCCGGTTTCCCCCATTACCCAAAAACATGTTTTTTAGAGTAAAATCCTACAGCCAGGTGATTCTGAGTATGAGCCTGGTTCCATTTCTGGAGATGGGTCCCCGGGCACCTCCCATGGCTGCCCACTGCTCCTTACAAGGTTGCCGCAATGGCATCAAAGAATGGGTTAAATGTAGAGGACAAATTTCGTAGTATAATTGTATAATAACAAATAAAGTACCCACTTACTTTAATATCTGAATTAAAATATTTCATTTTACTGAATACAAAGATAATAAAATATTAATAAATAAATAAAATATTCTCATCAAAAGTCCTGCTGTTTGCTAATAAATCTAATGCAAGTACCAAATAATGTGGTTTAGTAGCTGAGTATGTTCTGACTAGTCAGTCTTTGACCTTCTAATCCAGTAGGGAAACCTGGTCCTCCAGAGCTGCTATCCTGCATGTTTTAGATGTATCCTTCTTCCAACATACCTGGTTCAAATGATCAGCCTATCATCAAGCTCTGCAGAAGAATGATAACAACTGTCAGCTGTGCTGGAAGGTGGAAGCATCTAACACATGCAGGATAGTAGCTCTCGAGGACTAGGGTTACCTACTCCTGATCTAATCAAATCACACAAAAATGCATAAGATGTTGAACCCCTGCTAGATCGCCCCCATGTGGTCAACGTGAAATCTGATTAGTTAAAGCAACAACACCTAGTAACAAAATTAATGAAATAAAATTGGAGTAATGCTTTATCATACACCAGAGGTCTTCAACCCTTGTCCTCAGCACCCACTATCGTGCATGTTATAGATGTCACCCTGCTCCAACACACCTGATTAAAAGCAGTGGGTCGCTATCAGACTTCAGCAGAGCTTGATGATGAGCTGATCATTTGAATCAGGTGTGTTGGAGCAGTGTGACATCTAAAACATGGACAGTGGGTCCTGACGACCAGGGTTGAAGACCCCTGTCATACACCACACACTACTGGAAGCTGTACAGCTATGAAAAAAACAAGAATAGACCTCAGGGAGAAATATATTGCATACATTAGCATTGAACAACTCAGCTGAAGCAACGGCTAGGGGTATATTCACTAAAGGTGTCTATATCCTGGAGAAAATGTGGTTTGTACTTCAGTCATGTAATTGTATGGAATCAGCAGCAGTTCTCCTATAACCCTGTAATGATATGTAGGCAAAGATACGAATGAATGAAGTGAAACATGACACATAATTGTTCTATAGAAATGAGCTGTGAGATAAATATACCTTTGGCTGGCTTTTGTTATTGTGTTTACATTATTCTTTTAAGTGAATTGATAACACAGGTGCAGCTATTGGAGACTCAGCACATATAGTATTGTTCCAAAGACAACAGTCTATATAAATACTGCCATTTTTCAAGTAAAGAGCAAACTATGACATAACAGTCTTCTAACCTGTGAAGCGACCAAACTGGAGAGCTTTTCCTTTTCCTGATCCATGTTCAGGTTGTGTTCAGTTGAAATGCTTTTAAACTATGCCAATGAATTCATAGCATCCCTTCTCAACAAAGGTCAGCCTTAAAATGGCTCTGTGAGCAGGTCTGCAGAGAGCTACGCTATTTACTCTCTCTCTATCACGGGGCACTGTTAATCAATAAAGTGTTCGGTCCTGGTGTGTGTGTTTGTGCATCCATCCACGAGTACATGGCTGTTTTTTCTCTGTGTGTGTGTGTGTGTGTATGTGTGTGTGTGTGTGTCCGTGACAGACATAGACTTCCCTCCCACACATTTTGATCTGAATAAGTAAGAGAAAGAGAAGATGGGTTTCGCACTCTGAAAGTGTTATGCCCTTTGTGCCCTTTGTGCTTTCTGCAGTTTTCCCCTGTAACTTCCACCTCCATCTGCCTCTTCCTTCTTGATGCCATCATAAATTGTGAGAGGACCTGTATGCAACAAAATTTCATATCAAATGTCTTTATTGAATTTATTCAATTCTGTAGTTTACTGAGCTGTGCAACTGAGAGTCAATGGTGGGTTGAAAAAGAGATGGAAAGCATGAAAAATTTTACTAAAATGTTTTAAATGCAGAGGTAAAATAGGGCAGCAAGGAGAACACCTGGATATGAATACTGATGGAATAATCATTTGTTTCAATTGTGCATAAAAGAGCTTGTCGGGGAGAAAAAAGCACCAGGAGCTTCATAGAGGACAACATCTGGCACAGTCTCACAATTTCCTCGGCACGTTTTTGCAGCTTTTGTTTGTTTCTGAGGGAATCAGTCAGACCGTGGGGGATCTATCTGAGGAAAATACAGACTTCAATCTCCCATAACGTGCAGGAGAAATACAAACACATGAAAGTAACTCTCTCAGCATTTGGTTTGGACATTAGTCAGGAATTACATGATATGATGACCTAAATTCAGACCCATATGGTACACATCCATGGGAAATACATGATAACTTTTGTTCTCACTTCATAAAATATGTCAAAATGTAGCAGGGCTCGTCTTTGAGAAGTCGATCAAGCCCAGTGACAGGATGTTTACATTTAGTCTATCAATCATCATTACTCATCATTAGCACCCTGACAGCCTGAAAAAATCTATTCTGTATGGCTTAATGCCTTGATAAAACTGTCAATGCACATATTTCTATTAATGTATCTGCTGTCAAAACTGACTTTGATCAAGCAGGTGGTAAGCTGCAGTGTAAAACTCCACAACACTTATGGCCTGCTGAGATGCTGGCTCCTGCAGAGTGTGTGTTTGTGTTCTGGGCCTCCAGCCCTGTCCACATGGAGTCTGTCCAGGGTTCCACAGTAGTCAGTTCTCCAAGGATGTTACTCCTCCTGAGGGAGTCAAACCATAAACAGCCCAGCTTATTCTAGAACTACACACCGCCTCCTCTCCTCTCCTCTCCTCTCCTCTCCTCTCCTCTCCTCTCCTCTCCTCTCCTCTCCTCTCCTCTCCTCTCCTCTCCTCTCCTCTCCTCTCCTCTCCTCTCCTCTCCTCTCCTCTCCTCTCCTCTTCCACTTTTTTCCTCTCCTCCCCTCTCCCCTCCTCTTCTCTCCCCTCCCACGTGTTTCCTCTCCTCTCCTCTCCTCTCCTCTCTTCTCCTCTCCTCTCCTCTCTTCTCCTCTCCTCTCCCACTTGTTTCCTCTCCTCTTCCATTTTTTCCTCTCCTCTCCTCTCCTCTCCTTTCCTCTCCTCTCCTCTCCCACTTGTTTCCTCTCCTCTCCTCTTCCACTTGTTTCCTCTCCTCTCCTCTCCTCTCCTCTCCTCTCCTCTCCTCTCCTCTCCTCTCCTCTCCTCTCCTCTCCTCTCCTCTCCTCTCCTCTTCCACTTGTTTCCTCTCCTCTCCCACTTGTTTCCTCTCCTCTTCCACTTTTTTCCTCTCCCCTCCTCTTCTCTCCCCTCCCACTTGTTTCCTCTCCTCTCTTATCCTCTCCTCTCCTCTCTTCTCCTCTCCTCTCCCACTTGTTTCCTCTCCTCTTCCATTTTTTTCCTCTCCTCTCCTCTCCTCTCCTCTCCCACTTGTTTCCTCTCCTCTCCTCTTCCACTTGTTTCCTCTCCTCTCCTCTCCTCTCCCACTTGTTTCCTCTCCTCTCCTCTCCTCTCCCACTTGTTTCCTCTCCTCTCCTCTTCCATTTTTTTCCTCTCCTCTCCTCTCCTCTCCTCTCCTCATTCTCTCTCTCTCCTATTCATCATTTTTACATTAGCTCTGTTTCTTTTCCTCTCTTCTTCTACTACCTTTTGTTTCTTCTCTTATTTCTCATTTCCCTTTCTGCTCTTTCCCCCCATTTCAGTTCATTTCCCCATTCCTGCCATTAGTCACTCTCTTCATCCTCCCTCCTTGTTTTTTTCCTCTGGTTGCATCTGCTGACCTCTTCTCCCCAGTGACCGGTCGACTAAGTGGGAACTGGTTGCAAAAATATGAAAACAACAAACCAGACACAAGGCAGAGGGATGGTAGTGCTGCTGCCCCAAGATAAGAGACAAACTGCCTGAAAATGTTCTGGTGTTCCTTCAGAGCAACAAACGCATCATTTCACTCAAACCTTGCCTTCTGTGCACACGGTTGGAGACAGGTTATTGTTGATGCATTTCAGTCTATAGAAGTGATTCAACTGCAGAGAGACCTGGTTTGAAATTTCAGGGACCTCCCCATGGTGCTTGTATCCTAATTTTGCAGGATGATGATGAAGTTCTCATTCTGCTGAAAAGAGAAGGCATCTAAACAGCAGCATCTACAAACAGTGCAGTTAATATAGTGAGAGGGGGGGGGGGGGGGCTTGTAGCGCTAGGCATTAGTAGAGAAAAAAAAAGACAAGAAAAATATAAGCTTTCTTGTTTTGGTCAACAAGAATCAAATAAACATTTGAGGAGATGGCAGTTTTCAGGAATGTTGAGGTATCTTCTTTGGACACAACCTCAGGCAATATTTGATTGGAGAGAGATTACAGTGTTTACTTGAAGGAAAGTCTGTCCATCATAAAATACAAGTAATTGACTGTGTGAATAACTGGAGCCAAAACACACCACAGACAATAACAATAAGGCTATATATATAAATATATATATATGTGTGTGTGTCTATCTCACTGTAATTGTGTTGTGTGGCCTTCACAACTTTGGATGGCTTTTTAAGGGTTAACTGAGTGTTTGAGGATCTGGCTGTTTATCTATCATGTATTACAATGTTTTATTAAAATACAGAGGCCTAATATGAGCGTTCACACATTGACTTGTACTGGTGCTGATGGTTGGTAAAACATAAGTATTCAGAAAGCAGAAAAAAAACAGATAAATAATGTTGTTTTTTTAAATAAAGGTGTTGCTTTACCCACTGATCAGAATGTGTACTATAAATTATAGAGGACTTCCTGTTCCTACTGATGTGAAATATTATCATATTAAAAATGTTAATGTCAGTTCTCGTCATCAATTATTAAAATATATGTCAAATCAATACTTCTTTAATATTTGAAGGTTGATTTTTCCTCTGGAGTTGAGGGAACCAGATGTTTATGGTTTAAAATTTATGTTAATTCAATTTTTCAATTAAATTGTATTTATAAAGCCCTAAATCACAACAAAGTCGTCTCATAGGGCTTTACAAAAACACAATCAACTACAGAGATATATGAAAAGTCCCAAGCATCCCCTGTCCTTAGACCCTCCTTCTCGGCAAGAAAAAACTTCAAAACCCAGTGGGAGAAAGAAGAAATCTTGAGGAGAACCACATTGAAGGAGAGATCTACTCCCATGGACGGACAGGCTATAGATGAACGTCCATTTATGAATGAAGGAGGGGGGGGCTGGTCCAGACAGGCAGGGGCGGGGGTCCGGGGTCACAGGTCGGCACGGGCGAGACACTGCAGATCCTGCCGCCCATGGCTCCCACGGAGACACTGTCAGGAGAGCCACCACTCCCCCCAGGGGGGAAGGGGGAAAGGGGACACCAGGTGACTAGCCATGAACAGTTATAAAAATGACAAAAACAGGTGTGAGAGAGAGAAAGAGAAGAAAGAACTCAGTGTCTGTACTTCCCCCAGCATTCTAGCTCCTAGGGCAGCCTAGACTGAACTGTGACTCATACATCATGTATACATAATAATAATTTTTAACTAACCTGACCATAGGCTTTCTCATACAGGAATGTCTTCAACCTAATTTTAAATGTAGAGACTGTGTCGCCGTCTTTAATATTAAAGAGAAGCTGATTCCATAAGACAGGAGCCTGATAACTAAAGGCTCTAGCTCCTACTGTACTTTTAGAAACCCTAGGAACTTTCAATAAACCTGCATTCTGAGAACGAAGGGTTCTATTGGGCTGGTACGGAACCAGATCATCTTTAAGATAAGAGGGGCCCATACCATTAATGGTTTTATATGTAAGGTGGAGGATTTTAAATGTAATTCTAAACTGTTAAGTAAAATTAAGTAAAACATTTTACTTAATTTAAACAAACTTTTTTTTTTTTTTTTTTACATATATTGGACCTTTATTTCATTAAAATGCCCAGTCTCCTATTATAGACAGACAGACAGAAAATTACTTTATTCATCCCAAGTTGGGAAATTTAGTTCATGCAGCAGTACAGGCATTGATGGTTGTGCTTGTGTCGAAATGTTAAATATATCAACAACATATATTTAACACCACAGTCAGTAGGATTCATGATGAGGATGTTGAGGTTGTGGACTCTTATAAATACCTGGGCACCGTGTTTGACTCCCAGCTTAAGTTTGTTTTAAATACTGAATCAGTAGTGAGACGGTCCCAACATAGAACTCACTCGTTGAGGAGGATCAGCTCCTTTGGTGTCTCCAAACCTGTTCTGTGTTCTGTGTACCTGTCCTACACTGAGAGCCTTTGGACTTTTTCTTTTATCTGCTGGTTCAACAGTTTGGCAGTGAAGGATAAATTGTTAGTGTCTGCTCCAAAATTATAGGCGTACAAATGACACACCTAAACTCTCTCTGGGAGAGATGTGCTTTTAAAAAAGCAAAAAGTATTATCAATCAGGAACATTTGTATTAATGCCATCAGGACAGAGTTACAAGCAGCCTCTTGGGAAGAACAACCGGTATTAAAGATCATTTATTCCTTCTGTTGTTCAGCTGCTAAATGCAGAAATCTGAGTGGGGAATTTGAATATTGTTTAAGGTTTCTGTTTTATATATATATTTATTTATTTATTATTATGACATACCCATGCATGTGTATGTTGTACATACGAATGACATGTTTGTTTGGGGTTTTTTTTTGTTTTTTTTCCTTCCTTGACGGTGTATACCATGTAGAAACAGAGTTTCCCTTTGGGGATAAATAAAGTTTTTTCTACTCTCTACTCTTCTTTGATTTGATTTGATTTATTTGTAAAAAGATAATGCAAATAAAACTTACATTAAAAATTTACAGGGTAGCACAAAAAAGTGATAAAATACACTTGTTTCCATTGTGGCCCTAGATGGCATGACAGACAAGTAAAAAGCGGTACAATGATTTAAAAAAAAATTTCACAGTGTCAATAGAAAATGAACATAATGCCTCAGCTTAATAAAATTAATAATCACTAAACAAAAGAGTAATAATACTGCAGCAAAAACATAAAAAATATAATGTAATGTATAAATAGTGAGGAATAATAATAACAATAATAATAATAATAATAACAATTAAAACTGCAAGCAGTCTCTATAATATGCTGCTATATTTATGTCTCATAGCTCTTAAAAAAAAACCATAAACGACAATTTATGAAGAGCAAGAGACTGCTTTTCTGTGTTTAACAGATGGACCTGAAAACTTCTTGACAGAGGCCAACCTTGCACTCCTTATATCACTTTGAATGGAGAAGCTAAATCATCACAGTGAAGGAGCACAGTTTTAACAGAATGAGGACTTGACACTATTTTTCTGTTATATTTATTGCATACTCACCAGGGAAGGAAATTAACTTTTTTGTCCACCAGCCAATTTATATGTAGCTGTTCCATACATTATGACACTAAGTAATGTTACATTTTCCAATATATTTTGTTACAGAACGGATAATTGTGATACCAATACATACTTTTGGTACTGAGCTGATTATGAGTTCTGTATTTTTCAGTTCTGTAGTTATTTAGTTATTAGCCTAAACATCACTGTTCAGGGGCGATTTGCAAGCTTGTGAAATATACAATTAAGACAGTGATTCAAAATGATGGTTAAAAATATATATTGCATTACCTTCCTTTAAATACATTAGTTCACAGTAATCCTACAATAGTTCAACTTATTTGTTTATATGAGTACTGGTGACACAAAAGAAGTGAGAAATGCACCACAGTCAGAAATATATAGCAGTCTTTACCTGCAACTATAGAATGTACACAATAAGCCTATATTCTGACTGCTTTCAACTGCTCTGTGCTCATACAAAGAAAATAGAAATCGTGTCACACATCCAAGTAGCTTTAAAGAAAAACCTTCCTGCCCTCCAACCTCAAGTCCTTACTACAGTACTACTACAGAATAATTACCCCATCATGCTCAGTGCAAAGGTTACACTCTAATTAATAATCAATACGCAAGGATCTAGCATGTTTATTATTAATATTTATTGTAATGTTTCTTTAAGTTTAGATTTCATTTCATTAGTTGTGTATTTTAAGCCTCAAGGAAACACTCACACACAAAACATACCATGCTCAGTCATGGTGACTGAAGTATAGGAACAAAATCAACATTGACAAACACAAACCATGACAAAACCAAACTGTTCTGTATATGTACGTAATCAGTCCTCATCACAGTCTGATTCACTACTTTCCTCCTGTACACTCTCCTCAGCTTTCCTTTTCACTCCCGATATGAAACGCCACATTTTTCTCAAATATTTTACTTCAGCTTTACCTCTGATACTCTCCTTTGATGCCTCACGTTACCTCTCGTTCGCTCACTCAACCCGTTACGTCACATAGCCTACTCATACCCTTCGAAGCTACGAACCATGGATTAGAAGCCTACGACTCTCATTATGCTATCAGGGTAGTTTCTTGAACACACTATCAAATAGCACATCATTCGATAAATTATGTTTGAATGGTGCAGTTCATAGTGTGATGGGCATAATGTTAAGCTGAGTGATTTAATATAAGAAATTATACGATAGTAGACAGCATTAGCATTTATCCGCCAGCACGTATATTTACCCACATTTGGCGGGGGGCGGGTGGCTAATTTCCATCGCTGCTCACATTTCTGGCCTCTCTCTTTTCATTTAGACACTGGGCTTCAACGATGGCATAAATGTAATTTTTAAAAGTTTTAAGATGGGCGTGTGAAACAACATTGTCACATGAATGTCACACTTGTTCTAAGTTGTGTTACTAACCTTGTGGCACCAGAAATGACTGGAGTTTTCATAAAATATAGTCCACAGTGTGAATGTTGTAACATAAAAAAAACATATTAAAAATACATTTCTGACTATATTATCATCTTCTTAATGGTGTGTCTTTAAATCTCAGTGACTGTGGCAGTGAAAGGCAGAACCAACGCCTGCTCATGGCGAGATCATCTGTGTCAACACTTTCATTAATGGTGGTTATTTGGGATATGGCATTTTCTGCTTGAAAAACATGGTAATTTAGTGTATCATTATGGTTTAAAGATTGTTTTTTTGGCTGCTTTTTGTAGTTATTTTCCTAGCAAGCATGAGTAAATATCAAATTTGCAGAAATGGTTTCATCCTATGATGCTTTGGCCTCTGCAATATCTGCTCACCACTTGATGCATTGTATTTCATTTATCCCTCCTGATAGGATTTTCCTGGTTAGTGTTTGCTTCCAACATTAGCAGCCCCCCACCACCCCTCTTTTCACTCAATCTCCCCAAAGTGCACAGAGGTGATACTAATAAAACACCTTGTTATGTAAAAAAAAACGAAAAAAAAAACAAGAGCCACATGAATCACTCACAGGCTTCGGTCCTAAATGGAAAAGTTGTCATGACGCATGCTGTTGTTGGAAAGTAGGAGAGGGAACCAATCCTCCCACAGCTTTGCACACATCATTGCATCATTCTAATAGGATAAGAATCTATTTGTGCAATTTCATTTTCACTTTGGGATGAAAATTAAACAGAGCATCAAAGAGGAGTGGGACAAGTCTTTAGAATTCCCAATCAGGAGGAATAACAGGGTGTACTTTACCCTGGAATACTAAACCAGGGATAACAGCTTTTTGATTATCTGGAAGAAGAACAAGAATAATTCAGCACATCTTTGAAAAATACTGGTAGAAGGTCATGTCTTTTTTTTTTTTTTACTTTAAGAACAAAGCTATCATTGTATAGATTCAACAGTTCATCTATTTTAGCTCAAAATGGATAATTCAACAGTGTATTTGTTGTTAGTGTTTGTTGTTGCATTTTTGTGGAGTGACTCAGCACCACTTTTTTTTTTATTAAATGAGATCTGGAGGAGATTAACACAATTAATTACTATGGTGATTGTCTCACTTTTTTTTAGTCTTTGTTTAAGCACAAAAAAGGTGGGAAAAACCCGAGAGGAGACATTTAGGAACAGTTTCTAGGAAGCTACATTGATTCACTGCATAAACACTTTTCAGTGGTTTATCCAGAATTTCAAAGTTTGGTTTAATTTTTAATTATGAACTGTATCTTCAAAGTCCCCTCTCTAATGTTTTCATTATATAAGACAAATCTCAGCACAAACTGGTCGAAGATTTAAAAAAAAGAAAACCTTGGGAAAAATAAAAACAATTCAGTCTATTACAACTCAAGTATTTTGTGTCGTAACCATGGCAATACTAATTTAATATTCCTCATTAAAAGTCCCCCATTTAGCTTCTCACCATCCCCACAGGAATAATGCAGTTCTATATTTTTGGTCACTGTTTAGACTTGATATACTGTTTTCACTTTTAAAGGATTCAAATACTTTGGTAAAACTCATGAAATTATTAAACAACATTATCCATCCTGTTTTCTTTTGTCATTATCTGCTTTGGATGATCGCATGGTATTAGAAATGGGTCATGTTTGCACATAGTGGTACATTTTGATGATGCATAAACATCTACTGTCTTAAGTATGTTAAGACTTTTGTCAGAATTTCATTATTTCCTTCAAGGACACAGACCTGTGTGGGAAGGAATTGAATAAAAATATGTTGTGATGTTTATTTTAATGCGTTTAAGCATTAACATATTCTTTTTTTACTATTGTTTTGATATGAATACGGAAAAAAACACTACTCAATAACACATTGTCCGTAATAATATCTGAGGGAGCAGGTTACTTTTAGAATAAGGTAAGTTTTAGGTTAAGAGATGACAAAAATGTTTAAAACTGTGAAAACCGTGTGATGCAGCAAATTTATTTTATGTGATATCAGTGTCGGAACACCAGGCATGTTTTCCCTAAATTGGTGTCCAGTAGCATGTGAACACTTCCTGACAGTCAGGCAAACAATGATAAAAATATCAGCAGGAAGTCGACTAGAAAAAAAAAAAAAACTAAACTGTGAAACAAGACTTATTTATAAAAGAAGGTCTGTGGTTGTGTCATTCTTCCTGTCACGAAAAATTGCAGGCACATGTTTCTGAGTGAAGATGCTCATGGGAGCTAAACATATAACACAGCTAAATGCTTTTTATTATTTGGACTCTACAGAAAATGTCTTTTCTACAAACTGTGAACTCACAACAGGTATGAAACAAACCCACTTCATGGCATCTCTTCTGCACAATCAAAAGAAGAGACATAATAAATGCAATCAAAACCTCCAAATTACAAACATATGCAAATATAGTGCAGCTGAAAATATGTCTATTATATTTTATTTCAACATAATAAAATACTTTTAATTCCAGTGTTAGGGTTTGGAGTTGAGAAAATTATGTTTTAACATTTAAACAACTAAAAAGATAAGACCCCTCTAAACAGGCAAACAAAAACACAGAAACGTAATCCTTTTAGCCATAACTGATAGAGTGAGTAGCTTCTCATTTCTTAAACAAATGGAACCAAGCACAACATACCCTTACACATCTGTACCTTATTTTGGTGTCAGTCCACCTGATGTCATGTCAATGCACGTGTTGATGTCAGAATATCAATTGCCTCTATATATGTGCTAAGTAAATTGAAACAAAATTTATGTTTTTATAGAAAAGTTGATCATTATAAGTAAATGGGGGGATAATTTACAAAATTCATAAAAACTTTGACCAATTTTCCCCAAAATGTAATGGCATCTGTTTTTTTGTGTCACTGGCTATTTATAAACCCAATCTGCTATGAATTCAGCCAACAGTTTTGCTACTCATAAGTGAATGAAAAAAAAAAGATACAAAAAATGCATAAAAAAAAAAAAATTGAACTTTGACCTACTGTTCCCAAAATATCATGACATCTATTTGGGGTTACTTGGAATCTAAAAATTCATTTTGGCATGACATAACAAACAAACTAGAAAAGCACTTGGAAAGCACAGACCTCCACCAAGTGTCAAATGTCTTGTTATGTCAGTATTATTTCCTGAAAATTTCCCCAAAAATCATTCCATAGCTAACAAATCATAACCTTATTGGCAGAGGTAACAAACCTCATCAAATACAATATCTGAAAACTATGAGAGTCTGAGATTTTAGTTGAGGAAAGAAAAAATGTAATGACAAATGTTGTTTACATAACTGGAATATTTGATGTCAAAATGAAGTGGATTTACAGTCTACATAGATGTGAACAAAACTTTTATGTGAATCGGTTATCGAAATCAAATCTGGACCAATGTAAATAATCAATGTTGCTGCTGTTAGAACCTTATTTTTGTTGCTATTCCCTGATAATTTAAAAAAAAACCTTGGTGACCTATGTGCCCATGATAAATAATAACTGACAAATACAATCTTTTCTATCATCATTTTAACACAGTATATCACTGTAAAGCTGACAGATTCTCATGTCAGATGATGCACATCAATATTAAGGCCTTCATGTAGGAGGCTCTAAATGTCACCATGAAATTTCAGTCATACATCATTTTGAACACACTGCTGTTTTCTCTGGTTGTGTTCTTTTGTGATAGACAGAAACAGGCCATCTCCACAATGAGAATGAGAACAAGAACAAGTTAATGCTCCTGAACATCGTCTGTGCGGTGGGCGTCTCACAGCTTCAAGTAAAGTTTTCTTCGAGCCACAAGGAACCATTTAAAGAGAACGAAACCTAATCAAGCCTGTGCTGTGAAAACAGTCATTTATCAGTTCAGGAGTATTTCATTACCACAAGATGGTTTATCTGTCAATAGAATCCCTCATATGTATGTGAACCAAACCTGCTACCAGACATATAATCAGGAAAGGAAGTGAATATTCAAAGAGTGAAGGGCTTTTATCGACACATTAAGACTCTTATGGAAATAACTGTTATTATTTAAAGGTAGGAATGGATCAGTAAGGCTTTGTTGTTCAGAACAGTGGGATTTTATTGAGTTTGAGTAATGGTCTCTGAAACTGCAGGATAACTTGGAACAAATGAAAGCACACTTTTGATTAGAGTTTCATGAAAACTGAACCTTTTTTTGAATAAAAAATTTCTGACAAAGTTCCTTTCATCATAGTTAAACTTACGAAGTTGACAACATTGCTATTGTGTCCTCTTAATTAGTTTTGTGACAGCTTAACTTCCTGTTTTGCATAAAGATTTTTTTCCCCTTGGGTTCACCTGTACCCATCTCTATTCTATTCAAATGAGCCTTGTTGTGATGCTTTTCCCTAATGCCTGCAGCATCAGCCCTGGAAAAATCGGAGGGATGCAACCTCTTTCTTTGCCAATCGATGTTCTGCAGCAGCTTGTGGGCTAATTGCCCTTATCAAAATCATGACCTGCTAAATGATGGTTGTCTTTAATCGCCTGCACTCTTGCTAGCAGCTACTGACATTTAGTATAATTAATTAATGCAAAGACAACAGGGGGTTGTATCTGCTCTGCTGGACTAAAAAGGCAGCTTTTATTTCCTGACAGGGTCAGTTGACGCCTTGGAAAGAGGGATATTTGGCAGTTGGTGTCTCACTATCAGAGAGTCAGTTCAGCTGAGGCAGTGCAGATGCTTAATTAAGCCTGCTGTCTGAAGGGAAAGTAAGTGTTACCACATAAAAACTGAACTGGCTGTTGAGCTCACTATCACAACTTTATTTATTTCACTGACTTGTATTGACATAAAACATGCAACATCTGGACTACAATCCAACTGACCATTCTCTGTATCTGTCCCTTGAATAATAATGGTCCAATGAAGCAGACCTGCCTATTGCAGTACACATACTCAGGTTTGAAGCTGCAGAAACTGAAATTAGGGGAATAACAACACCTTCCTTCTGCAGGTTGCTTCTCTCAAGACACTACATATAAATACAGGGTATACAAACTGTTACATACTGTCAGACTATATACTGTGTGTATATATATATATATATATATATATATATATATATATATATATATATATATATATATATATATATATATATATATATATATATATATATATATATATATATATATATATATATATATATATAAAGATAGTGGAGAAGTAGAGTCATGTACAGGTCAGATCTGATGAGCAATCACTAATCACAGCTGTCAGTCACATATTTAACCCCCATACTTATCTGAAAATGCCTGTGATTAATCAAAAGCTGTATCAGAGGATAACTTGTCTTGTGTCCTTCCAGATGACTTGAATCACAATATGCTGAAAGATAATTATGGAATTTTTTCCCAATGAAAGCAAAAACTGTAGTTTTCACTTCCATTTACTCTCCTCCACATCTGTGTTTTACACAGTGATTGATGTTTAATGAAGCATAAGGCAAAATGTCACTTGGATACCTTATGATCCAGAACCCCATGACAGTATTTTTTTGATGGTTAAGTGGTTCGGTTGTGGAGTTACATCCTGTGGTGCAGGTTTTCACATCCCTTGTAAATTAAAGCCTTTTATTTTTTTTCTTTCAACATGCATTGTAATATGGTTGAAACATTGACTTAACTGCACAGAAACTCATTATTTCATGTTCATACACCACCCATTAGTGTATTAACCTGTACCACTGACAAAAATAAAGGAGTTTCACCAGTTACGAGTTTGGAACATCAAACAAGCATATTTGGGCAAAAGGGCGTAGAGGCAGGAGTATACGATAATCTAAGAATAGCAACTTTTTATGGTCAAGAGAAAACTTTTTTGGGAACGGGAAATCAATGAATTAGCACTACATAAAAAAGGTCATTAAATTGCGGTGAACCCTCCCACACACTTCTTACTATATTTTCCTAACCCTAACCCTAACCAATCTGGTACGTTGCAAACCACTAAGTCAAATTTTAAATCTAAAGCCTCAACGCCCACCCCCGTCTGACCTAGGACACTCCCCTCCTCACCTAACGTATGTGGTAGGAAGCGGAAACAGAGGTGGAGGTGTTAAAATCCACTCTGGTGTGGCTTTGGACCCCTCCTTTAACAATCAAACACAACACCATCTACCTGCTGGGGTCCTTTATCGTTAGCAGACCCTGTATTTAAGGGTGCAGCGCTGGATCATTGTCTTCACTGCACCTCATCACTTACAATAAAGGCTCCCACAGAGTCAGGTACAGAGTGGCCTGGTGTCTGTAGACCTTTTAGATTTCATAGTTGAATGTGCCTACATTTGTTGTGATAATCCCATATCTTTTCTTCATCCTACATTGTGTGACTCCAAGTAGGTGTACACTGAATCTGCACGGTGTCTGCAGAGTCAAGTACGCTCGACTGTTGTTGTTTCTGTTATGTTATGGGTCAAATGAACCCATTTTAAGTTTGAACATATAGGAAAAATATTTTTTCACTATGAAACGTCATCTGATTGCCTTAATGAGTGTAATCAACATATAATCTGAAAATGGTTCATTCCACATGTTCATGATCACCCCCTTCATGTTTGTATCACATAGATACTGTTCAGGTCAGTTTGACCCAGTGTCAAACTGGGGGTAATGGTGTTAGGAATGTTCTTCACAACTGTTATGTTTCAATGTTATGTTTTGTGTTTTATATTTTGTTGGACATTAAACATTTTTAAAAAGCTTGAACTTTTTTTAAAATGAAAAATTAGTGAATTATCCTAAATGAACCATTAGCTATTCGAGGTAAGGAGCACCATTGCACTAAATGTTGATAAAATAGTTAGTAATGGAATTAATATTGAAATATAATCAGTGCTTGTTAGGATTTTTTTGGTTTGATTTGAACATCTTTTGGATAATAAAACATGCACTGGGTCAAATTGACCGAGGAAAATTATTGCTGTGTTCATGACAAATTAACATAACAGGAGGGTTAATAAATATATATTTTTCAATCAGCATTATGCATTTGAGTCCTATCCATTCACACTCCTAGACAGGAGGAGCAGTGTCAGTGGAGTCAGATTAAGAGGCACCGGAAATTAATGTGGGACTAAGCAACATATGACAGACAGGAGGCTCAGCCAGATTGGGCCAATCATTTCATTAGGACTGAATAAAATAATTGGTTAGGCTTTTATTACAAATATATAACAATTAAATATTTTGGAGTTTCAAAACTTGGTCAATTTCTTTTCTATTTTAGTTTGCCACACGCTTTTTGTAGCATTTTAAGAAGACAAAAGAATAGTGTAAAAGTGACGGATACAGTAGTGTTTTAATGTAATTATATCCACGAAACACAGATCGGGGATGTAATGGTTTTGTGTACACCGCCACTGTGTAAGATCTTTCGTGTTAATGTGATAACTTTTGAACAGCTGGACGGATTTGTCCCGAATTCGGTGTGATAATGCTCTAGGATAGGTACATGAACTGATTAGATTTTGGAGGTCAAAACTTTCAAGAATTTAGTCTGGCCCATAACCTTTGGACAGATTGCCACCAAATTCAGTGCACTCATGCTGTAGGTCAGGCTTCTATATTTTGCATTTAAGATATAAGTTTATGAATGGGTGAACAGGAGTGGTGGACATGATGGGTGACTGGAAGCGTCACGTTTCTGGCAGTCAGAGACGACTGCATAGTTCTCTGCTGAAATTCCAAATTCCAACATCTGAGGACTTTCACTGACTTCTTTCAGTTACCATGTGCTCTCATTTGTCTTGCATATAGAGAAAGTATTGGAATGACAGCTTACACAAAAATTAAAGTACACTATTTTACTTGTTTCTGTTATATTTTTGACTTAACATGTTCACAAATCTGAGACATTTTTTCACTCCAATATGAGTCAGTTAAATATTACGTCGATCTAATCATCTGAGTTTGCATGAATCAGCCATTTAGCCACAGTTTATTAAATCTGCTTGTGGCTTGTCAGCACATCTGAGAGGATCAATAATCTGGGATTTGAGTGAGGGGCCTGCTTTTTCATTTATTGCTGCCTTGCAAAAATAGGTTGTTATTTTCAATGGTAAATTAACTGGGTTTCACCCCTACATGTGAAGTCCTTTATGCAGTAGAAATATTTGGGATGAAGACGTAGGGTTTTTTGTTTTCAGCATTTTAAGTGATGCATATCCGTAATGAGAGTACAATCATGGGCGTATTCACTGGGGAAATTATAGGGCTGTTCCATTTTAACATTACAGCTCTGTAATGAAATCAAGAAATATAACAATATTGTATCAAACCAAAGCTTAAAAACCCACAAAATTTTGTTTAATTACTGTAAACTGTTGCAAATGTTGACTGTTCTAATTAGAGATGAATGCTTCAGCAGTTTTGTGTTTTGTTTCACTGTGTTCGTGCTCTGTTTGTTCATATGCCATCTGTCAGAAACAACCATTGTTTTCCCCTCAGGTGTGAGCATTATTTTTTATTTGTAGAGCCATATTTTTCTAGTCCTTTTAGTCTGTTTTTCCTGCTGTGTTGATCCTATTTGTGCTGTACCATGGCCTCTTTTTTACTGTTTGCCTGTTGCTATAGCTTTTGTTGTCTCATCTGCTGCTTGTTATGCACTCAGTCTGCTCCACTGTCCTGCTGCCTCTGTGGAATGTTTTATTGGATTTTTATTAGAATCCCGACATGTTACCTTATGACAAAAAAAAAAACAAAACAAAACAAATTTACCTCCTCAAACAATCTTCAACCACTTGTTCTTTAATTGACATCCCTGTGTACTTGTTTATTATATGTTTTTTAGATGACACAAATGCTGAATTCACATCTGCTGCTTGTCTCTAAAGAGGTGCTACAACTCACACAAATGCACCGTCAGGGTTTCTTTCCTCCACCTCCCAGGTACTGATCCTTCACAGATACTGTCATTGCTTGATTGCAAACTAAAAATGTAATCAAGTGGTCTGTTGCATATTACATTTTGCAACGTTTTTTTCTTATCATGCACTGCTAACCAAGGCTCAGGCAAAGCATCATCTCCCACAAGAGAGATGGGACACATCCGTAAAATGACTGGTTGTTGAATAATTGTTTCTCATATCTGAAGCGAATGGATGAAGTAGAGTTTGGGTTATAGGAATATAACAACATGAAATTTTACATGTGGTGCACAATAACAACACAATGTATTTTATTTTAAATGTTTATTAGCATTTTATTCTAAACTGTAAAGCACTTTGTGATTTTATCTGTGAAAAGTGCTACAGTACATAAATAAAAATGTACTTACTTACAGAATAAGCAAGATTGCACTTCAGTTGCAGGACATAATCCTTAAAAATCAATAGAGCAAACAAATATGTGAAAACAAACAGCACACGGTATGTAGGTGGTAAAGAGGTGAACAGTTGGTTGTAAAACCCAAGAAAATACATAGCATCTGGACAAAAAACAAGACAAAAGCTGTAAAAAACAGCAAGGAACCTGCTGTAGCCTGGAGTGTCAAAATGATTACAACCCTTAACACTCATCAGTAGTGGAGCTACAGTGTGTTGACAGTGGCCATCTGGTCACTGAGTCATAACATCAGCTCTTTGCTGGCAACACATTTCATACCCATTTAACTGAGTGCATTTCAGTTTATTCCACAACTCAATGGTCAGCGTTGCATTTACATCTTTTCTCACTGCCCCCAAGCAGCTCAGAAAATTAGTTATTGTAGCTGTAGTGGCTTTGAAGCATCCACATGTTTCATTAAAGAAGGATCACAAGTCCAACATCTGAAATAAAATAAATGTACTCATTATATATATATATATATATATAATCGGAGCACTAGGGGCAGTGACCCCCAAGCTGGGAGAATGGCTCCAGCAGATACCAGGAACAACATCAGAGATCTCTGTACAAAAGAGCGCATTGCTAGGAACAGCTAAGATCCTGCGCAGAACCCTCAGGCTCCCAGGCCTCTGGTAGAGGACCCGAGTCTGAAGGAGACACCGCCCACATGGGGCGAGGGGAACATTTTTAATATATATATATATATATAATTTTAAGAAAGGTGTAAGGTGAGCCACAATAAATTCCCTTATATCTTGGTTAACATCCTGAGACCCAGTAAGTCAACATTTTCACCCATTTTACAGTAAATAATTGCCTTAATTGGAAACAAAATGATACAAAACTTTTTCAGATACATTTTATATATTTTTTTTAAAAAACAATGTCCTTTTCAGTGGACTTTTTTTTAAGTAAAGGAGTGAAACCCTCGTCCACAACAGAGGACAAAAAACCAGTGTCTCAGGAGGTAAATGTAGGTCAGTAATGAAAGGTTTACTTGTCCAGTGACATGGTTAACTGTTGTGATCTAAGATGTTTAATCTATGCATAAACACATAATTTTTATGTGAGAACTCAAATGTTTTTCCATATTTGATTTCTTTTTTTTTTTTTTTTTTTTTTTTTAATTAGGACAGTGCATATTCATCAACATGTCAGCAGAAAGCATCAATGTAAATATGCCAGAGTTAGCAAAAAAGCTAATTTACATCTGTTGTCCTCAGGCAGGTAAGAATACTAAATAGAAAAAGACAAGAGAATGATAGACTGGACAAAGGTAACATAAAATGGCATATATAACACAAGGAACAGTCATGAGGAGACTAATCAGTCATGTACTCACAGTAGCTGTCAGTAGCTGTGACACTCCATTCCATGTTAATAGTGACTCCCTAACGCTGACAGGGTGTGTTGGACAAATTAACTGAGCAACACAGTAGTGAATGTGCGAACAAGTGATACATTAGACTGGGTTCAACAGAACCTGACTGTAAATGCATCATATTTGGATAAAGAGGTTTTTGGTGATTTACATATTCTAAATGACTACATAATGTCAAAAATTGTATTATATATTTCATAATGAATTAATCCAGTCAATTATGAAATTATTACATATTAGACAGATAGACATGAGAGTGTTGTGCTTTACTTTATAGTGTGATGGATGGTGATTAAGATGTTTTTATTGTATTGATTCCATTTAATTACATTTTATTTATAGAGCTGATAATCACAACAGCGTCACCTCACAGGGCTTCACATGAGAGAACAATCAACCACAGAAATAGATAAAGTCCAAAGCACCCCCTTTCCTTAGACCCTCCTTCTCTGCAAGAAAATCTCCAAAACCCAGTGGGAAAAAAGAAGAAATCTGGGGGAGGGATCCACTCCCATGGAAGGATAGGTTATAGATGAACATCCATTTGTAGATGAAAGGGGGGGGCAAGTCCATTCATCACACAGGTGAGGGTGGGGGAAGAGGTTTGGGGTCATAGGTCAGCACAGGATACAGGTGAGTTACTGCAGATCCTGTTGTCTATGGCTCCTTATGCCGATACTGCATAAGGAGAGTTGGGGGTGATGGTGGGGAAAGGTGACACCGGGTGAATAGCCATGAACAAATAGATTAAGATAAGATAGGTAAGGTAAGTTAATTACAAATTTGAACGAGAGAGAGAGAGAGAGAGCGAGAGAGAGAGAGGGAGAGAGAGAAAGAGAGAGAGAGAGAGAGAGAGAGAGGTAGTAGGACTCAATGTCTGTACTTCCCCCAGCATTCTATCTCTTAGGGCATCTTAGACTGCAGTATGCAAGCTGATTCCTTAAGACAGTAACCATGGTAACTAAAGGCTCTATCTCCTACTATACTTTTACAAACCATAGGAACTTTCAGTAGACCTGCATTCTGAGAACGAAGGGTTCTATTGGGCTGGTACGGAACCAGATCATCTTTAAGATAAGAGAGGCCCATAGTAGTCATGGCTTTATATGTAAGGAGGAGGATTTAAAATTTAATTCTGAACTCAACTGGAAGCCAGTGAAGGGTTTGGAGCACAAGGGTGATGTGCCTTCTTCTATATCAGGCTGTCTAACTTTAACAGGGCAGTTAACCTGTGCACAAAAGGAAACAGAGTCTTGTCATCACTCTGTCAGTGTTACAAAACACCAAAATTCTTGAACTTGGTGTACATTTTCTATGCACAAATATCTGAAAACCCCCAGGATAAGTAATAATGAAACAACAAAAAAACTGGATAGGTTAAAAATTAAGCTAAAAATCCATTTAGCTTAGTGGAATTATGTTAGTAGTCCCTTTGGGTCAAACACCAAACTCATTATATTCTTAAAAACAGCACGTTGGCCTCTGGATAGAAATATGAAAGCAAACCCACCCCCCCAAAAAAACAAGACAGAACAATTGTTTCGAGGTGTTTTGTCGAAATTATTGAAGGTGTTTAATAAATACTTTAAGTGGATATATATTCCCTTGTTTCTTGAGTCTATCTTTTCATGCAAAATTAAACGCAACAAATATAGATTAAACATTTATTATATTTAATCATGATTAATCAAAAGTAATCCACAGCCCACTTGTGATCAATCTGATTCAAATTTGTAATTGTTTGACAGCACTAATTTGGATTCCTATTAGAGCCCAACCGATATCGGATTTTTGGGGCCAATACCGATATATCAGCGTCAAAAAAGATGATATCTGACATATTGACCGATATCTGATATTGGCAGATAACCAATATATTGGCCAATATATGATATAAGAACATTTATCTAAACAGGATATTAGGTATTTGTGGACAGGTGGGTTAACAATTGCATAAATCTTTATCTAACAAGGATAATTGACACAACCTTCAAACCCTGTTTAATATTCAGATATCAGACTAATATCTGATCCATGTTGAACCACAGGTTATAGATCTGCTAGTTTTCATTCTGGGCAGAGCAGACTAATGAAATGATATGAGTGTATATTTTGTCAGTAGTGAAATAAAAATGGTTTGTTAAATCATTCTTTAAAATGTCAGTGAGACCTCCCTTTAATGAGTCCAATTACAAACACACTATGAACCACAAAAATAATTATGGAAAAAAATTATATTACTGAGCACCAAATTATGTTTTCCTTCATAAATGTGTGGCTACAACTTCTTATGTAGTGTAAGGACTAAACTGAGCATGTGCAGAGTGAAGTACGTTCGTCCCAAGTTGTTCCTGATTGGATCAATTACAAGTATTAAAACTAAGCCATGTTTCCACTGTCCCCAGTCTTCCCTATATTATCTGCAGAGTAAATTGTGAGGTACGTGGTGAATGGGTGGGGGTTCATAAGAAGGGGCTTTAAAACTGAGGGGATCCATTCCACTGAGCTGGGTGGGGGGGTGGGGGGGGGGCATTAATTTTGGACAGGGTGGCAGTCGATGTTGGAGTGTGCGGGGTGGGGGTGTTTCAGAGGTGAGGTGGTTCGGGGTGGTGAACTGGTAATCCAGGGGTGGCAGTCTGTAATTTGAGGTGCAGATGTGTGGGGAGGATGACAGGCTGATTGTCAGAGCTGAAGTAAAAGCAGAACTGACAGTCTTTACAGCGCACACACGTGTACAGGAGTAGCGAGTGACAGAAACTCAGCAGCAAAAAAGCTAATAAATCAGCTATGTATTGGCCAATACCGATTAATCAGCCCAATGAATCGGCCGGCCTATTAATCGATTGGGCTCGAATCCTTATCTAAAACTGAAATGAAGTGAATTTGTAGTGGTTTGAGGTGCTGATTCAAATCTCCTTGAAAACCAATGTTCATTAGTGAAGTCTGTTAAAGTAAACAGTGAACTTGAAGCTGCATTTCTGTTCACACATGGTTTTGTGACCTGCATCATTTCGTCTTTCTTTATTGTGATGGTTATGCTAACAGAATAGAGCAACTACAGAATGAGAGGTGGTTCAATCACAGGACAAACACTCTTCAAATCTGAGGTCGTTCCCAACATGAATAGGAGAAAGGATCTGTGGCTCATCACATTAAACTCATACTAGTAGCTGTTTAATTAACTCACACCTGTCATCATTGTAGGTCTTAATGCTCACTTCAAATGTTTTTCTAAAATCTTTTTTTTTTATTTTTTGTTTAGTGGTTGTTCACATAATTATTGAAATGTGACTCATCAGACTCACTTGTGAATGGTTTCTGGTCCTGAAGTGATCCTGAGGAACAGAAAAAAAGCATGAAGTTGCACACAGTAAATATGGATCTTACCAGGATCTGCTTCCTCCAACACATAACACTGACATCTGTTGTATTTGAATTATGTAAAAAATAAGATGAAATGTTGTCCAGACTGAAGTCACATTGCAAACCATCAGCTATGACATCTGATATATCATCTGATATATCAAATGCCAGCAGATTTAGGACTTTAGGACTACATATGAAAATGTCCTGGGTCTGATTTGAAAAATATTAGATTTATGCTATCATAAAAATCTAGATGAGCCACATGTGGACAGATATATTTCAGCCACCTTTACCTGCAGTGACAACATTGTCTTAGATTCAATGTCTACACTATATTTGAAAATCAGACATGAAATAAAATTAATGTTTGCTCCCCTTCTCTTTTCATGCCCTCAGAGGAAGCAAAATCAAGAGACTGACAAATACACAAGTTAACTAATAAATAATGATCAGAATTATAAAGAATTGTACTAAAATGTATAGTTAAAGTCAAAATGGAATGGACTCATACTGGTGGCCATTATTAATGTATAACTGTGTGCATTAAGTGTTTGTCATTTGCAGCAACATTGTACTGCTTGTGTCGACACACACATCAACAACACACGTCACACACAGGTAAGACCAGTATCCAGATTGCTCTTTTCCAGGGTACAAGGTCCTCTCTGATCTTTTTTTTTTTTTAATTTTTATTTATTTTTCTTTATTTTCTTTGCAAATACACAACAACAAATAAAGTCATCTGAGTGCATGATGGATGGATGAATGTTTGACTAGTCTTAACTTGGTGGAAAATAAAATCATTCAATTTATCATTCAGTGCCATGTTGTTGTTGGGTTTTTTTTACCTCTTATTTAACATATTTAATAACATGATTCCATTTGAAAGTCAAGTCTTGCATCAGAACCAATATATATAATTGTAGTGATGTTTAGATCATCCAATATTTAAAACACCAGGCATTAGAAAATTATGTTTGTTGTGCCATTCCATTTCTTCCATATTCCCTTGCACCTTAGTCTAACAACTAATATTTGATAGTAGCTGGTAGCTGGGAAGCAAAGATCAGCTCCCAAGCAGGAAGGAAGGAGGGAAAGAGCGATCAAGCGATTGGTGTGGAGGCGGCGCCAACTCCGAAAACAGTGGAGGAAGGCAAGCCAGGAGGAGAAAGAGGGCCTGAAGCCACTGTGGGAGGAGGTGAAGACAAGCCTCTCCAACCTGAGGAGGGCAGAGCGGATTCGCCAGCGCAGAAGGAGGAAGGAGAAGGAGAGGGCCAACTTCTTCAAGAACCCATTCAAGCTAGGGAAACAACTGCTGGAGGACAAGAGGAGCGGGAAACTGGAGATCTCAAAGGTTGAGCTCGAGAAGCATATAAGGGAGCGATACAGTGACCCAGCAAGAGCCATCCCGCTGGGATCTCCGGGTTATGTGCCGCGGCCAGCCCCCCCAGCCATCCCCTTCAACACGGCTCCCCCTAAACTCAGCGAGGTGGGAGATGTGGTGCGGAAGGCAAGATCAGCCTCAGCCCCTGGCCCCAACGGCATTCCATATAAACTGTACAAGTACTGCCCGGGGGTTCTCAAAACCCTGTGGAAACTCCTGCAAGTTGCGTGGAAGAAGAACGTCATCCCGTCAGAATGGCAGAGGGCAGTTACAGTCTTCATACCGAAGGAACAGAACTCCATCTCGATTGGCCAATTTAGGAGCATCGCTCTGTTAAATGTGGAAGGGAAAATCTTCTTTTCCATCGTGGCCAAGAGGTTGACCAGCTACCTCATGAGCAACAACTTCATAGACACCAGCTGTCAGAAGGCCGGCGTCCCAGGATTTCCAGGGTGCGTGGAGCACTCAGCCGTCATCTGGGAGCAAATCCAAAGGGCGAGGAAAGAGAAGAGTGACCTCCATGTTGTGTGGTTGGATCTCGCCAACGCTTACGGGTCCATCCCGCACCAGTTGATAAGCTTTGCTTTGGACTTCTTCCATACGCCGGACTGTATCAAAGATCTGGTGGCCAAGTACTTTGCAGACCTCCAGATGTGTTGTGTCCACCAGGACTTCACCACAGGATGGCAGCAGCTCGAAGTGGGCATTGCAATGGGATGTTCCATCTCTCCCATCCTGTTCATTGCGGCCTTCGAGATCATCCTCATTGGGGCAAGGAAGACGGTCGGAGGAGTGAAGCTTCCATCGGGGCAAAGGCTACCACCGCTGCGAGGCTTTATGGATGACGTCACCTCCATCCTCCAGACAGCAGCATGCACAACAAGGCTGCTGAAGAGGATCGACGAGCTCGTAGGCTGGGCAAGAATGAAGGTCAAGCCATCCAAGTCCCGAAGCCTGTCTCTCAGGAAAGGGGTCAGGAATGACCGCACCATCTTCACAGTAGGCGGAGAGGAGATCCCGTTGCTAGCAAAGCAACCCATCCGCAGCCTGGGGCGCTCCTACTCAGCAGAGCTCTCTGACAAGCAGATGGGAGAGGCTGTGAGGAAGCAGCTCGCAGAAGGCCTGTCAAGGATCCATCGGAGCCAGCTCCCAGGCAAATATAAGGTGTGGTGCTACCAGCACATACTCTTCCATCGGGTGATGTGGCCGCTGAAGGTGAGCGAGGTTCCTTCTTCACTTACAAGCAAGCTGGACCAGGTGGCAAACTCCTTCATAAGGAAATGGCTGGGGCTGCCAAGATGCTTCTCCGATGTGGGCCTCTTCGGTCAGAACACACTCCAACTGCCGTTGCACTCCATCAGCCTTGGGTATAAGCTGGAGAAGGCTCGGATGGTGTTGGAGTTGAGAGAATCCTCCGACCACAGGGTCAGGGCAGCGGGAGCCAAGGTACGAACAGGAAGGAGGTGGAGAGCAGAGGAAGAGGTCGACCAGGCAATCAGCAGGTTGAAGCATCGCGAGGTGGTCGGCAGGGTCCAAGTTGGTCAAGCGGGTCTTGGGTGGAGCGAGGCCCCCCTCCTCTGGTCTAAGGCCTCCAAGCGGGAGAGGAAAGCCATGGTGGTGGCGGAAGTGGCAAGGTCTGAGCAGGAACGCTATACCATCAAAGCAGTGTCCCAGAGCAGTCAGGGAGGCTGGACAGCATGGGAAGGCGTCATGGGCAGGCATACGACCTGGCCTGACCTGTGGAAAACCCCCCAAGCCAGGCTCAGCTTCCTGATCCGAGCGACCTACAACACGCTACCTTGCCCCCAAAATCTCCACCGGTGGTTTGGCACTGACGAGACCTGCCCCCTCTGTAACACCAGCAATGCTAGCCTCCGGCACATCCTCTCAGGCTGCAACATGGCGCTGTCCCAAGGCCGCTACAGATGGCGGCACGATGCTGTTCTGAGGAAGCTGGCAGAGGTAGCGGAAGTATGCAGACGGGAAGCGAACAGCCGGCCAGCTACCCCAGCAAGGCACACCATCGTCTTTGCAAGAGCGGGCGAGAACATCAATGCCCCCCGTCCATCAAACAGGGGTAAGCTCCTCTCACCTGGCAGCGGGTGGAACATGAAGGTCGACCTCGGAAAGCAGCTGCAGTTCCCCAGGGAGATCGCCGAATCATCACTGCGGCCAGACATGGTGCTGTGGTCTGTGACCTGCAAGGCGGTCCTCTTGGTGGAGCTCACTGTCCCGTGGGAAGAGGGGCTCGAAGCTGCTCACGAGAGGAAAAGAGCAAAATACGCAGACCTGGCAGCTGAGTGCAGGGAGGCAGGCTGGAAAGCCACTATATGCCCCGTCGAGGTGGGGTGTAGGGGCTTCGTGGGCGCTTCAACCTCTCGCCTGCTCAGAGATCTGGGGTGCACAGGAGCTGGCTACCGGAGAGCGGTAAAGGAACTGGCGGAGGAGGCGGAGAAAGGAAGCTTCTGGCTGTGGCTGCGGAGGAAGGATAGGAGCTGGGGGCCGAGAAACACCTAGGGCATCAGTGGGGTTGGCAGGGAGAGTTCCCAGCCAGCGCTCCGCCACCGGTCGATGTCCTGGGGTTAAAGGAGCGAAACATCCATGACCGGTGGTCCCCAGCTGATGACCCAGTTAGGCCCAGGGTGTCCAGGATGCACACGCATTCCGAAGGCGCCGGAGGAGGCGCGACAGGCAGAAATGTCCAGCAGGAATACCATCGATCCTGTATTTCCAAGTTGAAAAAAAAAAAAAAAAAAAAAAAAAGTGAAATGAAGAATAGACTATACATACAAGGCTTGTTCTAACTAAATAACTCATTCAGCTTGTTTAGCTCGGTCAAAAAACTGTGTTGCTTCCGACGTCTCTAGCTGAAAACTAACCTTAGCGTGCAAGCAATGACAAATGACAATATACAAATTAAAGCCAAAAAACAACATTCACAGTAAAGGTTCCTTACATTTTTAAATTATACATTTAGAAAATAGTCATTATTATACTCATTCTTATGAAATTATTTTCTCTATATTTTAATAGTATTAAACTAAATTATTATTACAAATGAATTAACTCTTGATTGGCTCTTACAATGTTCATTTTGTTGTTTTTCTTATATTAGAATATTAGCAATTTGTTTTTCTCCAATAAATTTTGTAACGATGAGTGACTTACCTTGCTGACATGTTTCTAAATGTGTCACACAAAAAGAATTGCTAATCTAATACCATACGACAGACATATTGAGTCACACAAAGACATAAATGTGAGTCTAGTGAAAAATCCACTACAGTCACAACTTGTGCAGCAACAACATTGACACAGTGTTTTCCCCAAGCACGACACCTTACATTAATTTGTACATAATGCACCTGTCTACAGTATATCTGATCAAATATGCAGAAGCTGTACTTACAATCTGGCCCAATGCTGCCCCTGTTATTTGTATGTTTTATGTACTTACTGACGCTGAATAACTCAATCACTCTTGCTGTTGTGCTTCTTCTTTATGTTGTTTCACTCAAAGCCAAAATGGATCCATTTTGCCCACAGTAAGGCCTTGAGGATGAAGACTGTTGTGTACATCAACAGCCAAAAGCATTTCAGGAGGAAGCCTTGAGTTTGAAGGTGGAAAACAAAGTACGAGGAAAATCTCAACTACATCTGAGGTTTTAATAAGTGGTAAATCTAAATGCCACCATCAACTTTCTGTACTGTGCATTCACATACTGTATGAAAATTTGTTTGTGTTCAGATGCATGACGGGAGGAGTTTCTTTAATCATCCAGGTAGATTTTAATTCAAAGTTTGGATTATCTTTTCATCGTTAGCTTGTAGCCAATGAAATGAGGCTAATATTAGTTTTTACAGGTTGGTGGAAACTAACCGTTGAGAGAATAATGACCTTACATTTGTCAGGTGGCCAGGAAGATGATTCCAGTGAGATTTTAGTGTTCCTTTATTTCTGCTGTAAAAAAAAACAAAATGTACGAGAATTTTCCCGTCTTTACTCGTTACAGTTAAGATATTTGCAAAGTGCTACTTGAAGGCTTTCTGCTCCACAATGTTGACAGATTTATCAATGTAGCTTCAAGTAGCAAGGACACTGGATTTCTTAAGGGCATGTTATTCACTTACACAGAAATGGAGATAGCAACCTCATGGTTACATCACAACTATTAAATATTTTACCAAATTTAAAGAACATTTGTAGAAGAAATTTACATTTGTGCCCATTTCCATCCACTGCTGTTATATGTAGCATAGCCTAACTAGTACCTTAGCCTATTCCTGTAATAAGCACATAGCATTGCCAGTAATGTAACAGGTTAGCAGTGTACACATGATATAATATGAGACTGATGATATGAGACTGATGAGAAAGTTCCTCCCACTGTACTGTTGCATAAGCCACTTCAAAATATTAAAGTACAGGCAGATACATTTCTGCATCAGCCTTCAGAAACTGCTGAGGAAGTATTGCTTTAATAGTTTATCTGATTGCAAAAAAAAAAGCCCTTTGCTGTACGACAAGAAGAAGAAAACTGAATGACCGTATCATTCATGAAACTTTTGTGTGTTGAAGGGTATTTGATTTGTATGTCATGTTCCTATGTGGCTTGTTACAGTCTGATAATGTGTCATTTTTTAAAACACAGATTAGCGAGGTCATGGTTATGATAAGACTAAATTAAATTCAAGCATCGATGGAGCTATACAACAAAAATGTTATGACATAGGTCGGGGTTGCAGTTTGTGAAAGAGAAAACTACGTAGAGAAAATGTTCACAGACTTTTATCTTCAGCTCCACCTAACCCAACCCCAACAGCTTTCAACTAACTATCTGTAAGCCATCCGAAACAGATGCCCAAACCACCTCAGCTGGCTGGAGTTACTTAAGATATGTTACATCATATGAGAGAGTGCCAAAAATGTCATAAAATTTGGTCTACACTGGCTGGACATCAGTAAGTCCAATGGTCTGCATTTAAGTCAGTACATGTGCTGGTGTGCTTTGGTAGACACTAGGGCATGAACCACTTCAGTTTTTCTCAAGTCGACTTATCCGTCAATAAAGTCGACGTGTCGTGATGACATCAGCACATTGTCTGGTCAGGAACAACACAGACACACGGTTAAAAAAAACTAAAAAACAAACAAACATGGACACACGTCTGTCCACCAATGAGCAACTTGTATTAAAGTTCACTGCAACGTAACAATGTCCACTGACAAGACACAAGCATCAACATCTAAACCCCAACAAAACAAAGGCTAACATTAGCAAAGAGCTTTCTGTTAAATTTAACTGCACAACATCAATAGGGTGAACATATGTCCACATTTTGTCTGGACCCACAGCTCTAAAACCAGACTGTCCACACCTCCTCACTTCATATTAAGGGCAAAGGTTTAAGTCAACAGCCGCCAAGACTCACACCACACTGTCCACATCATGTTTGAAAAACAAAAAATTGCGTTGTCTTAATGCATGTTGTCTGCGCTATTTATCACTCAGGTTAGCCGATACCTCTTCAGATGGATGTGCAGGGGTTTTTTTTTCACCTAAAGTGAAGTATTTCTATACATGCAACATGTGTCGTTCACTCTCTTTTGTTTTGTCAGCCCACCACAACTGTCTTACCTGCAGCAGCCACCTATGTGAAGTTGGCACCCAGCAGGTCTGGTCTGTGGTCTGGGGGAGGTAACATGCAACTTGTTTACCCCTCCAAATTTAAGTCACCTTTTGCACTATTATTTGCACTGCTTTACTTCCCTTTTGCACCTTTTTGTACTTTTTCTGTGAGCTCCTGTAACAGTGAATTTCTCGTCTTATCTTATCTTCTGCTACGGGACTAAAACATTTGCATTATCTAAAACGTCGACGTTTTAGTTAATGCACGAGTAGACACCTGTTTTGTGTTTTAAAAACACATGTTCGCAACTGTCTCCTGTTTCTTTATGTTCACAAAAAACATTTTAAACCTTGAGTCAAGTGCAGTGAATGAATGTAACACTGACACATTGAATATGATGAAGTTGGCATTGAAGGAAACAAAGGAATTTGTGAATAAAAGACTCTGTCAGCTCAGAGAGAAAAGGAAGGACACGCATAAGCATCATTGGTACAATTAGGAATTCACACGATAGGGGATTCATTTGCTACTACTCCATAAGTGCTCAATAACAACGGCATTTTGCATCCATTAACATGTTTGCATCTGCCTTTTCATCCCTGATAATGTTGTAATGAATTGATTTGAAATAATTTATCACAACAGTTACTTGAACAAATAAAATAAACTCTGTCTACCACTTTAAGATTTTTTTTTTGCCTTACTAAGCCTAACCCTCTAACCTTAAACTTCTAAATCCAACTTCTTGAAGTCCCCACTGTGAGAATATGGGCAACACAGTGGGTCTGCAAGTCTTTTTTTTTTTTTTTTTTTTTTTTTTTTTTTTACCCAGAATGACCTGAATTGATCTGGGTTGTCAGAGTGAGGCAGAACAGCAGAGTGCAGGGATCACAAAGATTTGGAAAATTGGTAGGCTGTGAAAAAGGTTTATAACAGTTGTATACACCAAAAGAGAACTGAACCTGAATGCTACTCTGTTCTCAGGCTGCTGTGTGGTAAACCAAACGGCTTCAATGCTGCATTAGCAGCTTGCTGTGGTTATACAAGGCTTAACGGAACCACTCAATGGGGTAAAGATCAGAGAATTTCATTAACAACACACTTCAAGGTTATTTTTTGGGGTGAGGTTCTCAAGTGAAGGGGAAAAAATGGTCTAGAAAAGAGATAAAGCACATGACATCCTGTTTAGAGAACTTTGGAGAAATAGTGAAGCGCTACTGAGTAAACAGAGTTTGAAAGAATTGCTGTCAGCTGTGTCCTCCATTCGACATTTTTTTACATAAATAATTGTCTGAACTCAGACAAACAGAAGGGAAAAGAATGGAATTGTACAGACAGGTCCAAAAATCTGAGATGACAAAGATTTGTTGATAATTAAAGAAATGCCAAATTCATTTACATAGCTTCTCATACTGTATAATGCATTCTGTTGCTTGGCTTCAATAATGTCAAAACCATTCCAGTGAACTACTTTGCATTTATAATGGCTTGGAATTCACTGAAATAGTTTTTCATAGAAATTATTTAAGTATTCTTTTGATATAAACGCTACAAAATAACTAAAGTTGTGTATTGCTATTGAGCCTGGGTAAAAATGTCTATTATCAATATGTTTTTAAAATGTTTGCGAAAAGAATAAATTGAACCTTAAATATGCAGATGTTCCACAAATATGTATTACAGGTTATGACAGGCTGAACTTCAGGTTTGGCATATACATATATTCATATGCTGCTTCATTATGTTTTAAAGGAGTGATATTTAGCTTTTTTTTTCTTAAACTCGTTTTGAGCACTGTCCCATTAAATGCACATGAGTCACTTCACACCCCACCCCTTCCAGGTTGTTTCTCTGTCCTGTTCACCCACTTGTGTTTTGTTAATATAACCAACAACTGAACATTTTAGATAATTGTCTTGGATGTTTGGACATATTTTCAGTATGGACTACAACTACTGCTGCTGATGAACAATTATGTTGTAATCTAATAAAATGTTCATGGAAGTCTTGACCTTACATGTCCAAATGTCATGACATAACTAGTTTTAGATGTAACAAATTAAGCAGGAATTAAAACATGTTGTAGAAATCCGCTAGATTTTTGCCAAAATAAATATAAAAATAGCCCCGGAAGGTTACAATTCTAACTTTTGAACCATTAGCATCCCAATACATAATAAATGAAGCAAAGACAAATAAAAGTAGGTTTACAGTACCAAAATATGACACCTTTAGCAACAACACTGTGAAAATGGAGTGTCACTTCAAAATGTTAATGAAAATGTACTTTTGTTTTTCCCTCTGTCTTTGTCTTTTTCACTTACTGTAGAACCCATTTCAGTCTTAGTACTTAGTTTTCAGTCCATGAATCTTTAAATCACCTGCAGCAAACCTGAGAGAAAAGAGCAGCTGAATTAACAATGACTGTTAAAACATCAAAACATTTGTTCTCACACGGTGTGATTAATCTTGCATTAGGAGCTTTTGTCTTAAACATTACTGGGGTCATTCTTTGATTTTAATATTCATATCTGATGGTGGGTTTTTTTTTTGCTGCTTTATAACCAGCTGTGTGCCTGTTGAGCCAGTCCTAAGTAGCAGCCATGGCCTAGTCGACTGGAGAGTTGGCTTGTGATCGATGGGTTGCCGGTTTGATTCCCTGGACTGACAGAGAGTTGTTGGCTGATGTGCCCTTGAGCAAGGCACTTAACCCCCTCCTCCATCTGCTCCCCGGGCACCTGATATGGCTGCCCACTGCTCCTGGTCTGTAACGTGTGATGCATGATCTAGTGATGGGTTAAAAGCAGAGGACACACTTCAGTGTAGTGCATGTTAACGTGTGTGAAGCTACTGACAAATAAAGATTCTTCTTCTAAATTCAATATACAGGTAGTGAAGCAGGTCCATGCTGAAGATTGATGACCATTATCGATGACAGCTTTCCTTATCACGTTCACCCAGCTCTGAAACTCACAACTGCCTAAATTGTGCATCAGTGAAATACTTTTTTGAAATAGTCTAAATAATAAAATGCTTGTATCTGATAGCTGGATGTTAGTTTGGTATTCATTTTAATTGTTATTCAATTCACTGTGAATATTTTTATACCATAACTGAGTCAGAGGACATTAGATATTCTTACCATGTTAATGATACATAAGGATAACAGTATGCATCTAGTGCATACATGCAGCACTGATCTCCTCTTCAGGGTAATTTTCCTGCTCACATGTCCTCAAATCATTATGTGAGGTCAAAGGGTCATCTTAGCTCCTCCTATAGAAGAGGTATGATTGATGTGCATTCACAGTGGGTCTTTTATGGAGGTTAAGAGTTAATCAGCTATAAATAGGGAATATGAGTGAGATTTCATGACTCTGATACTTACTTGTACCAGATCAAATGAAGAAAATGTGAGTTCATGACAAACTAATCTGGAAAGTTGTTAACCTTTGAAAGCCTGTGCTGAAATGGAAGCAGACAACTCACAAATCTGAGGAGCTCAGTCTCACACACTTTGAAATGAAACTCAGGCAGTTCAGACAAACCTATACCCATTATTGTCTCCTCTATCTGATACTTTCAGCTTAAATGCATCTTTGCAGAGAGAGAGAGAGAGAAAGACAGAGTGAGAGAGTCTCATACAGGCACAATTGAATTTCTACAGAAGTATAAAGAACAGTGTTAACACTCAGATGAATCAAAGTTAGTCTCAATGTGTATGCACAAAGAGGTAACTGGAGACTTTCACTGTGTGGCTCTGCCTGAAGGAGTATTTCTGTACTTCCGCAGCTTCAGCTATTGGAGATGGTTTCCATGACAATGATGCCGTTTTGAAGGATAAATGTGAAGGAGCTTGAATGCGAATTTTCAGATATTCCCACTTCTTCCTGCCTCTAGGCAGTGAAGTCAACTTTACTACTTTGCCGTTATGTGAAGCAGAGGGGTATATTTAATTTGCAAAAGTGTTGCTTCACAAGATGCAATACATACAGGCAGGTTTTCTGAATAAATTTTCATTTAGCACCAATTTTCCTTGCTTAAAGGTACCCTGCCACACAAAACCCTTTTACTTCTACTTTTTAAAATGTCTTAAATGTTTGTATAATGCAGTGACTATGAAAATGAATTGCTACCTCCTCTGTCTGTTTTTGCCACTGAAAAGAAATAAGTGGAGAAATCAGGTCAGTTGGTCTTTGTGACGTGTTAATGCCTTAGCTTCTTACTATTCATGAGCTTGGGTCGGACCACACCCTCAGAATTTGTCTAGCTCAGTGACAGTTTTCATATACAGAAAGCTGGGACCTAGCATTCCAGGGGGGCTCATAGAGCAGTGGAGGGGGGCTGGTGGATACAGGTTAGAAGTTGTGAAAGATCTGTGTAAGGTCTTTACAAGAGAGGCACAGAAACAGGAGTCAGACTTTCAAAGCATATTATGTTTCACTTTCCACCAGTTCCTTTGCTTGTTGCACAGGATAAAGGATGATGAAAAGCCAGGCTGTCATGGAATAGCTGTTAGCCAATCAAAATCAAGTAGATTAGCACATTGAATATTCATGAGAAATGGTTGCTTGGTTGTCATTAGCTCTGCGAACTAATGCTCTGCAAGCTAAATGGGTCTAGCCAACCATATTAAGGCAAAGCATTTTCCAACAACATTTCAAAAGGTATGGAACTTTGGTCCTTATCTTTGAACAGGGAACATGGATGTGATGTTGGAGGGACGTGTCAACATGAAACAGAAAGCAATATTGAATGCAAAACTTCATGATCGTGCATCAGCATGCCAACTGGATAACCATGAAAGCTAATACTATTAGTGAAAATAAGTGTAGTTTACCCTATAATAGTCACTCAGCTCAAGTTGGTTTCTAGTCCTAACATTTTTCAAAGTATTGACAGTGCCCTGTGCAGCTCCATGTAGCTCTGTTCTGTCCTTTTAATGAGCACCTTGACATGACCTGCTGCAGGAGGACATCTATCCTGTGCCTACTGGCAGCTGGCATCTGCTGAGGATCTGCACTCAACAGAAAGCCGAAAAAGATATGAAGGCACACGAGTGAATATTAATATGGATGAGACTATATAGACAGTGTATGAAGTCAATTATATAAATGAACTCTCCAAGAATCGCCTCAGCCTCCTATTTAACATAGGTTTAAATAGTATTTTAGCTAGCATGCCCTAACAAATCTAAATAAATAGTGTGTGCATAGCAGTGAAACACAGAAAAACATGGGTAGTGACCTTTTGAACAAACAGCGCATTTGAGAAACAAATCTTTCCCTATAGAAATGGTAGTGTTA
The DNA here is from genome assembly GCA_020466265.1 of Siphamia tubifer. NCBI lineage: Eukaryota > Metazoa > Chordata > Actinopteri > Kurtiformes > Apogonidae > Siphamia > Siphamia tubifer. The sequence goes on along the minus strand of CM035783.1, from coordinate 18,680,710 downwards.
GAATATTTGTCAGGTGGACAGAGAAATTGGATTCTGAACACTTAGTTGGGATTCACAGCACAGATACACTTTGTTTTCCCTAGAAAACATGACCCCCAGAGAGGGAGAGGCTGGTGGAGAAAAATGAGATACAACGATAATAGGCTATAGTTTTTCCCAGAAAAAAAATAAAAAAAAAGATCTGTTCGGATGAAGATGGGCAAAGCAGGAAAATAAAGACAAATTGGAGGGAATCTGAGGAGTGAATGACAGAGAAAAAGAGGAGGTGAAAGGGAGCATCTTCACACGACTATCAGGTGTGCTTTCTGTACTCTTAGAAAACTGTCAAAAGATTGAGAGGACAGCAAGTGACATGATTAGATTGAACTTGTGTGAGCGAGAGTGGATGACAGGAGACAAAGAAATATGTGGGAAAAGAGAGATATCTGAAAGCTGCAAAAGTTGAACAGGATCAGAATGTGTGTGACATAAAATGGAGACAAAGCTTGTGGGATAATAGTGATCACATTAGCTGGCCATCATCCAATTTGGCTGACCACACAAATCTCTCCATGGAAGCTGTCATTACCCCCTCCCAACAGGTGTCTGGGTGAGCGATTTTAACCAAAGTAAACACAACAAGATTAATGATGCGAAACAGCACACAAGGGCCACAGAGCTGGTGGTGCAACGGTCACTGTGTCAGTGAAAAGGTTATTAATGTTAGCTAAGGTACAATGTCTCTCTGCTGCTAAGTGTTTTTGTGCTTAGAATAAGGTATGTACAGAATATGAGTTTGAGTCATAAGGATATTATTTGAGAAGAGACATGGAAAAGCCAGGTAAATGATTTGCAGAAACATGGCACTTAAGACATGTATTTTAAATAAATATTACTCTTTAACTTTTGTCTTGTTTCATTAAAGGGGAATGAGAACAGCATCAGTTATTACAGGCAACATTAATGAAAACACTTTATCATTGTTCCCTTTTCATAAAGCTTTATATTTGACAGCAGTGATCGCGCCAGGCTGATGTGTCCAAATCAATAGCAAATTTAGGATGTCGGTGCCCAGCCTGCAGCTCATTACACAGGCCAGCTTTATTTACTAGCTTTGGGCTGCCTCCTCCATCCCTCCATTTCTCCTCCTCCTCCTCATGTTCCTGGATAGTATTTCACACAAATACTCCACCACACAGTACAACCTGCTCCCACTCAGTGTCACCAAGAGATGTCCTAGCACATGAAGCACCAAGCAGCCAACACTCCCAAATTAGACATCTTATTGTCAAGATGTCCAGCGTTCACAAACACACCAGCCTCATCTGTGGTCCTCGTAGTGTTTCCAGATGATGAATGATAAAAATGGGATGCGCTTTTATGACTTAATTTCTCATATAAACTGGTAGGAAGGGTGAAGTAGAACAAAGTTGACAAGAATCCTGGAAAAGAGAAAATCAACAAAAATGCAATTTCATGTGAACTCTCAGGACAAAACAAAGAAGCAACAGCATTGTGTGTAGCAGCAATGTGAATGCTCTGACAACAATCATCTACAATTAGAGAAGGAAGATCAAGAGGCAAACAGAAACAGCTCAGATCACAAAACTACAGAAGGGCAGAAGAAGCTGACGAACTTAACTTGACGTGTATCTCCTCAGTTCAAATGGATAATAGATTTAGTTCACATACTGTGTAGAATATATGTCAAAATTCAATGTATTATTGATACTCTTTGGTGAAAATAAACCACTGATGTTCAGACTGCTAGAAAAATAGAGTAGATTGGTTAATAGACAAGCATACGATTTAGTTATAGAAGTGGTAAATATACACACATTCTTTTACTCAAATAGAGACATTTGTGTGGGGGAAAAAAACATGTAAAAGGTGAAAAAATGATTTCATATCTTTAACATGTTTGTGTACACACCATCACATATGAACTGAAACTCACAGTAGTATTTTACCAAGTAGGAGTACCCTGACACACAATGTCACAAGATAATCACATTCATTTCCATCCAGTTTTCTGTTAATTCATTTCTCTGACACCTTGTATTGATGATGGAGCATCAGATCACTATAAAGTCTCTAGAACATTCCAAACACTTTCAATAGGGTTCAGGTCTGGAATCTGAGGTGAAAATGTTGCCTCGTGGTCCCTGAACCATTTGTTCCTCCATTTTACCCTAATGAATTCTTACATCGTGGTTGTGAAATACTGTATAACTATGTCGTCAGGGATTGAAGAAATCCACTGATGTTCAGTCGTGGTCATTCAATTAATTCATGTTCAGCGGAGCTTATTGTGTCGACACATAATGTTATGAAATTGAGACTCATAGGCTTGCAGTGTAGGCACTAGGCATGATGAGTATTCACTTCATTCTTCCTTTTCTTCTGGACTCATTAGACCACATGAGCCTTTCACACTGATTTTATCTGAGTGGCTTCATGGCTGAAAAGTATGCTGTTAGAAACCAATGTGACTTGCTAATTTTTCAAGTGTATCATATTGTGTAAGTGTACCAGACTATAGGCAGACTTAAAAGCCTTTAATTATAATCCAGAAGACCTTATATGTGGATTAATTCTGGTTGTGCTTCGTGACTTGGAAGCATTTTTGTGTTGTACATAGCGCTCACAGCATGGAGTGATACATACTCTACTTCACCATAATATTAGTGTCTGTATAAGAACTGAACTGAAAAAATGAATGTATTGTGTTTTTTATGTTACGTTACTGAACAATTTTGACAGTCATTGTGACTAGGCTAACATTTGATTAAGCGGTATACATACGAGTGTGTTTTGTTACACATTACAACTCAACAAGGTTGGGAGTTATTGTGAATACACTCATTAACATTTGAACAGAGGTGAAAGTTATTGTGAATGTGTTTAAATAAATGGTAAATGGTCTGGACTTATATAGTGCTTTTCCACCTTCATGGTGCTCAAAGCGCTTTCCATTGGCCTCACATTCACCCATTCACACACACACACCAGTAGGTTTCTAAGGTTCTGTCAGTCCTACTAGGGGCCTAAGTCAGAGTTCAGTGTCTTGCCCAAGGACACTTCAACATGTGGACAGCCAGAGCTGGGATGCGAACCGCCAACCTCTCGGTCATTGGGGGACCCACTCCACCAACTGAGCCACAGCCGTCCAATAAAAGTTAAAAAAAAGTTTGACGGACTTACTTATCAGACTGTTTTGTTTCGCTTAATGCATCTTATTGTCCTAGCCAGTCCAGTGTGCTTTATGTGGAAAAAAAGAAAGAGAATATAAAATTTTTTGATAGACACTTGTAATCCACTGTGCCCAAAGTGCGGAAAATAGGGTACTTTTACAAATAGAAACAGAAATAATGTCCAAAGAAAACTGTAGCTCTGGTCCAGAAGCTCTGTTACATGCAACTGAGCTGCTGTGTACTTAACATCCCAGCGCTGTATGGGCTCTAGGCTGTGATTCCACCTCCATCGTGTTTACTTACAGCTGTTTAACCAAGGAACACAGGCTGGACAGCCAACAGCACAACATAGAGAGCTGGATTATTCTGCCACTGTCAAATGAGGCAGAGACAGGCTGATCCTGCACATTGAAATCAGCACTGGAGTCAACTTAGCTCCCTCATACAAGATGGGATGAACTAGAAAATTAACAAAACAAAAAGAAATCTTTTGCTGAGGCTTTTTTCTTCTTCTTCATTTTTTTCATTTGATTAAGTCTTAAGTTTTTTCTTTAGAACCAAGATTTACCTCTGGACTTAGCAGCTTACATTTTAGGTATGATTACAGATAGCATAACAGATAATGATTCTAAACACCTACTGAGAGACCTGCTATTGATACCAAAAAAGACAATAACAGTGTCTTGGTTGAAACTGCAACCTCTAAATATAATGCAATGGAGGAACAGGTTAAGCAACATATTCATTATGGAAAAATTTACAGCAAGGTTACAGCTGAAGACAGACTTGTTGATTAAAAATATATATCTTTATTAGTATGACAATGCCACAACTGGAGTAACCCCCAATCCTTTGCTTTATCTTAAATGTGTATTTATATATACATATGTATAATTTTTCCCAATAATTTTACTGTGGTAGACTTTTTATGTACTTTCTAATGACTTGTGATTTCATATACAGCTCCTTCATATGTGTCTGTTTGCATATTTCTGTATGTGTATTTCTTTGTTCAACAAATGGAAAAATAGTAAAACAAAATAAGTTCCAAAAAAAACCCCAACAACAACCAACCAAGGGACAGAGGGAGTTTTGCACTGCACAGATTGTAACGCCTGTTGAGGGAAACTGAGCTATAAAATTCAATCTGGCACAAATTTAGAATGGTTGTTAGAGAATTTTGGAGAACTTGAAAATTTATCAAATTTAAACCTTATAATTATCACTCAGTAAAGTAAAGTACCATAGGTTTTTCTTCTTGCCCAATTTTTGGATCTCTTGCCAAGTAAGAAAGGATCTTACTCACAGCAAGAAGGTTGTATGTACCATATTTTCTGGACTATAAGGTGCACTTAAAAGCCTTAAATTTACCTCAAAAAATTACAATAATCCACATAAGCCTTTAATTATAATCCAGAGCATTTTATATCTGGATTAATTCTGGTTGTTTAGTGACTTGGAAGCGATTTTGTGTTGTACACAGCGCTCACGGCATGGAGGGATACATACTGTACTTCATAATATTACAGTGTGTGTATAAGAACTGTACTGAAAAAGTGAGTGTATTGTGTTAGAAATAAGCAGTAGAGACTCTTCCTGGCTGGACAGAGGTATAGTTTAATTAAAGCAGACATTATTTTAATTAGGACACACTTAATGCACATACAAAAACAATAAATTCAACAGAAAGCAGCAGAGCAGTACATTGGTATGTTTTTTTATTAGATACTATAGGGAGTAAAAAGAAAGGGTCTGTGCAGTGCCTTTTTTTTTTCTTACTCATTTATATTTAACTGTTCAGCCAAAATGTTCTACCTCAGGCAAACTTCTTCTTCTGTCTTTTGGGATGAAAAATAGAAAGCTTCTCTAAATGTTTGTAACATTTCAGCAGTAACAGTAGTTATACTTCCTAGTGTCTTATTCCAGTTATTCATGGAAGAAAAGCTTAATGGTTAATAAACTATGTTAGTAAAAAAAAAAAGAACAGGAAAACCCGAAGAAACTATATGCGAAGATGCGAAATATCCACAATTGGCTAAATCCCTCTGTCCACACTGACAGATTCACAGAAAAAAGAACTGGTTCTCATTAAATCCACGAGAGCTCAGATTTGTCTCCCCTGTCAAACCATCATATCCATGAAAGCGCTCCTACAGACATGTCAAGGCCTTTAAGTACATTTCAATGAAGTCTGTATTTGTGCAGCTTGGAGGAATTATTCTGTTGTGACACCAAAGCAAGTTTTAACATAGAAATCATTAAAGTGCTAAAACTAGTGACGTAGAGCTGCCAGCCATATAAATATATGTTGGCTCTAACATGTAATAACACGAAACGTTTCTTGTTATAACATAATTATTACATTATAATGTGATATATAGTATAGCTTGAAACAAAACAATCCGGATGTTTTTATGAATAGAACCAACACACAATGTATTCAATAACAACGGAGTAAGGAGGAGTAAAGAGTGAAGAAGAGTATGGAGGAGTAAGAAGTAAGGATAAGTAAAAACCAAGGAGTAAGGTGGAGTAGGGAGTAAGGAGGAATGAGGAGTAAGGAGATGTAAGGAGTAAGTAGTAAAAAGGAATAAGGTGGAGTAAGAAGAAAGGAAGAGTAAAGAGTAAGGAGGAGCACAGAGTAAGATGGAATAAGGAGTTGGATAGGAAGGAGTAATTAGGAGTAAAGAGTAAAGAAGAGTAAGGAGGAGTAGGGAGGAGTTAGATGGAGTGGAGGAAGGATGAGTGAGGAGTAAAGCAGAGTAAAGAGTAGACACCATCTCCCACTCCACCCTCCTCTCACATTTAAAAAAACCCTCCACATCAGCAGCTCAGCACTAACTTGGCTCAGATCCTATCTCTCAAACTGACAACAATACATCCACATACAGTGTAAATAACCACTTCTCCTCCATTACTCCCCTGTCACAAGGTGTCCTCCAAGGTTCAGTGATTGGCCCCCTGCTCTTCATTATCTAGATCCTTCCCATGGCAATATCACCTAGTGTCGAAAGCAGCTGTGAGGTCAAGGAGTATGAAAACGCTGATAAGAAGCAGGAAATCAGATACATATTCTTGGTCACGTCTGTCATCATCACATTTCGTTGAAAGGTTTATTTCTGAGTTGTGAGTGGATCATTTATTGACTTTACCTAATTCAAGGTTTCCTACCGCCTCTTCAGCGTTTTTTATGTAGACTATAACTACATAGGGGCAACATTTTCCTTACACTTGCTCCTGAGCCTCTGATCCTGTCTCTTGCTTCTTGAACGCTATAACAAAATAAAAATCACACCAACAATCTTCAAGCTCTCAGCCAAGACACAAACTGGTCAAAGTACTCCCATTCTGGACTTATGTACAGCTACTTGTGTGAAAAATACTCTGGTAAAAGTAGAAGTACTGATTCAACTGTTTGTTGTAATCCCCCCCCCCCCGTGTAATTTGGTAGGATTTGAAACATGTTATGTTTCCTCCTTGCATTTATGTTTCGTATTTTTCATTCAAGGATATAGATTGCACTGGTGCTGACACATTAGCTTTACAGGTGGAAGTTCTGGATACATAAGTTATGAAATGCTATGCATAGTGGTTGAAGTAGCAAAATTACAGTACATCCTACAGATGGATGACATGCATGGCTGCTACAGAAAGGTATAGTAGTGGTAGTATTCACAGTAGTAGTACTAACAGTACCAATAGTAAACAGTTGTAGATTTAGTATTAGTAATGTATTACTAGTAGTAGTATTAGAAGTAATTGGGATAGTATTACCAGTAGTAATGGTGGTGGTAATAGTACCAATAGTATTAGTCATAGTACCATACGTAGAAATAGTACTAGTAATAGCAGTAATAGTTATAGTACTTTTTTTTTTTACAATATTTTTTAGAAGTTACATTAGTAGGATTTACTCTCACATTGTCTTGTCTACAGCTGTTTCTGACACTGACACACACACATTTCCATGACAACTAGCGATAGACTGAGCTCAATGGACAGACAGAGAGACAATAACTTAGGTAAAATAAGTGTGAACATATTGCCGAACTCCTACAAATTTTGGAAAAACTGTAAATAATTATTGAAAAGTAAGTTTATGGCTAATGGCAGCAGGATCTCAGGGACAAGTAGATGTACTTTAAGTACATCTACAAGTAAGCAAGCTAGGACAGTTTTGAAAACACTGAACTCACCAGTAAGGAACATATATCAGTCTTGTCATTATCTGTATGTGATGGCCTTTGACATTAGAACTAAGGAAGTTCTAAATTGCCAGAAGTTTGTATGTTACTCATTTGAGGAAAACAAATTGATTGTTTGACAACATATCAGATTACTGCGGGGAGTGTCTGGGAGATATATATTTAGCAATGCTTGATATTTGTCTTAGCTTGTTTTGAGAAAAAAACATTCATAATTGTCTTTTTTTGCATTATAATTCAAGACGACATCAGACTTCTGCATCCCCTCTTTGCCTGTGTTTCCAGACTGTAGAAAATCTGTCCTGTGAGGCTGACAAAACTTCTCCATATTCATGGCTGTAGCTTCATTTTTCCCATAACAGCATGAAAAAACATGAGATACATCTATATTTGTCTTTAGTCTTCTGATTTGTTCCTAGTGGAAAGAAGAAGGTATGGTGTTTTTTTTCCCCCTATCTTTGGCTCCTGGAGCTTTAAGGACATTAAAGTAGCTACATATTGTGTGAGAACAGCGAAATTTGTTCATCTACTTGAGGTAGCAAAAGCAAGAACTAAGTTAATTCCAGCCAGGACATTTCATACTTGGCAAAAAGTCAAGTGCTGAACCTTGAGGGAGGTCCGCCACTTTTCCACATTAACCACACCCACTTAAAATTTCTGACCAATTGTGCAATAATTCTCACACATCAGACAAGAAGAAAGTTCTGGATTGTGTGTCAAGAACAGCCTGAGAGAAATCCCAAACCAGGACTGCAAGAACAAAGTGACATCATGGAAGTGAGAAGAAATTTCTCTCTTCTTGCAGAGTATATGACAGCCATCAAGAGGAAAGTAAAAGAAAAAGTAAACATAAAAAACTTCCCGTAGTGACTACATCACACGATATATTGGAAAGTGGTGTCAACTTTTCTGCTTTACACCATTTTGCACTTTTTCAGCCTCTTGATTTGACTTTCAGGTGGAGACTAGGACACAATGCAGATAAAAACTGAAGTTGAATGGCATGGAGATAAGTCACATTGGAGTGGTGCTGAATAGATAAGAACAGTCTGAAAAAAAAAAAAAAAAACTAGAAAAGCCCTCAGAGCGCAGACAGAGCCAAGGTAGACATCAATTCCAGATATCCCCATTTTCAACCCACCCTGAAAATTTTATCAAAATCCATCCATAAGTTTTTTAGTTATCTTGCTAACAAACAGACAGGCCAACAGACAAATAAACTCTGGCAAAACCATAACCTCCTTAATGGAGGTAATGAAGAAGAAGAAAGAAAAAAGTTAGACTGTCCAACCATCACTTTGACATACATAGAGAAGTTCTGCATGAAAAATATAGTATAGTGTTTGCATTGGATCACTGATTGAGGCATTATTGTCATTTATTAGTGGAGTACAATGTTCAATAATAAACTAATACAATAAGTAATTAGAAAAGGTGAATGGGTCAAAGCCACTCTTTCAAAATACTGGGTGAGTTTATGACAAGCATGTCAGAGGTGCTAGTTTTTTTCACTGTTAGCGTGAGATCTGTCAGTTTGATGAATACACAGGGGAAAAAACTGGGAAAAAAACAACATATCACTATCAGTGGCAGAAATGACATAAAATTGTATCTGCCATCATTCTCCCACAATATTGACCACCGTAGCTTCTGTTGTTGGATCTCAGCATTTATGTTTGGAAACTGCACAGGGCGGACAGTTTTTTTTTTTAGTAAAAGTACCCCATGAATGATAATCACACTGTTGTTGGTTGCTTGGTTACCATCACTTGAAAACATTTATATTGGAGGAATAAGAAGAAATGTTAGATCATCTAGGGATTTGTGTATGCACCAGAGCCTTGTTCAGTACGTTAGATAATGACAGGGATTGCGACCCCCCCCAGGTTTCACAACAAAATATCTCTTTCTAACATATTTATTTGGCTGAATTTTCTGCAATATAAAAAAAAAAACTGTTCCCATGTCCAGCTAGGACTACATTCATATCCCAGAGGAGCACACACACCAATGACAGATTTTGCGCACGGTTGAAAGATCAAACACACCCAAGTGAAATTTAAACCATGTGAGGGAGGTTCAAATGAATTTCATGTGGCCTGAGGTTTCAGCAACCTCTAAGGAATGCCATCATTGAACTAGTCATTACTATTTACATTCCATACCCATCAAATAGCTGATACGATGACTTCAGTGTTAGTTTTTTTCTACATTCTTTGAATTGACTGGAGAAAACAAGACATTTTGCTAAATATATAGCTAAACTATTTGTTGTTTGATTATATTAACATACGTGGTGATCAGAGAGGACTCATGTTTTACAATAGAGTAAAACCTAATCCCAATTCACCCCTAAACCCCCCCTTGAAACAGAGCTGGAAGGGGTAGGGCTTAAAACACCCTTTATGAAATGGAACAACCCTTCATGAGCTGTTACAGTATTAGTATTTTCTGTGACCTGCTGTTTAACAAAAAAAAAAAAAAGATGTGGAAGTTGACAGTAAATATAGTAGCAGGTTAATCTACATGATGACAGCCCCAACTTTGGTGGCCAATGTAAAAATTCAGATGAGTCAACACATGAGTTCATCAGCATCTCTTTGAGCAAATGACATGGAAGCAATTATCACCACATCGCTATGACATCCAAGTACAGTAAAGGTGATAGTATAAAGGAAACGGCTTCCATGAAGTCGAGCCAGTTCCATACAGTGGTAATGTAACAGTAGATGTAACTATTAACAGATGTGAAAACTTTGTTACCCAGTGTCCCATAGAGGAGAGGAGTATTGTTTTTAGCCCCGACTCAACCAACAGTTCACCCAACGTTGACCCTCTAACACCTCCGTTTGCTCATACTGTGACAAACATGGGTGTTATTTTTGACAAATTTCTTAAATATGACAAACAAGTGAGTTCAGTTGTAAAGGCGAGCTTCTTCCAGCTAAGGCTCCTAGCAAAAGTGAAGCATTTTCTACCCCATGCTGACCTTGAAATGGCTATACATGCTTTTATTAGCTCAAGGTTGGACTACTGCAATGCTCTTTACACTGGACTAAACCATCTTCTCATCCATCAAGTACAGCTTGTACAAAACGCAGCAGCTCCTCTTCTGTCCAACACATCCAAACACTCCCACATCACCCCATGTCTACGTTTTCTTCATTGGCTCCCAGTATAGTTCAGAGTACAGTTCAAAGCTCTATTATATGTCTTCAAGGCCATCGAGCACCACCCTACCTCACTGAATTTATAACAATCTATAAACCAGTCAGGATGCTGCGCTCTTCTGATCAAACCTCTTTGGTTGTCCCCAAATCCAAATATAAAAAAATATGGTGATCGTTCATTTGCACTTTTTGGCCCAAGGCTGTGGAATATGCTTCCAGCACAACTACAATCAACAACTGAGCTAGCTGTTTTTAAATATCAGTTAAAAACATACTTATTTAGGCGAGTGTTTGACATGTAGCTGACTGTCCATGTCTCTTTTATGTTGTTTTGGTTTTATAATTATTTGTTTTTATTGTTTTTATATCATTTTGAAAAGCACCTTGTGCACCTTTTTTGTATTATATAAATAACATTTGCTTGATTGATTTAATTTTTTTAGTTGGTTTGTTTATAAGCAGCTTTACACAAGAACTACTGGACCAATTTCCAAGAAAGGTGCAAGGAGGTCCAGAATAGATCCATTACATTTTGATGAATATAAGCTAAAGGTCACAGTCACCAAAAATGTGTTTTCGCAATGATAAGAGATAGGACAAATCAGATAAAATGTGTACAAGAGGGCAGGATTTGTTGTGCTGGGCACCACTAGTTTCTGAAAGTATTCACCATGCACACACTAATAACTGGAAGCATCTTTGTTACTTGAGCTTTTGTCATATTTTAACCACAGAAATGCAGTCTATTACACATTAAAACAGGATTAAAGAATAATCAAGTGGCTAAGTTCTTAATGAAGCAAATCTGTATATTTGTGTTTCTTTTGTCACTGTTGTGCTATGTTTACCTTCATCGATGTTTTAAACAGAAACATGGGAGTTTTCTCCTACCCCTCTGTTCGTGGTGTGGCCCTATAAGATCTCAGTTTCAAGGACTATACAGCCCTTCCCCTCCATCCATCTGAGAATCAGGACACCCCTACCCATTTAAGTGTATGCGCAAAATGGAAGGATAGAATTAAGAGGGGAATTGGGATTCACATTAAACCCCATATATATCTACTCATTATTGCAGCTACATTCTTCCCAAAATACAACAGAAAATGTTCCTCTCACAACTGTTCAGAGGAATAATATTGTCCAAATTCACTTATCCATCAATCCAACCTTTTAAAGGCTTGTTCTGTTTGTTGTGACCTTGAGGATCCTACCACTGATCAGACATAACAAACTCCTGCTATATCGACTGAAAAGATCTGTTATGTTCAAAATCTTCAAGAGTCTGAATATGTATTGATCAGAACATCTTTAAAGTCGACAAGCAGAACATTCAGTTAGAGGATGTAATGATTCAGTAGTAATTAAATTGTGTAAAGGTTTCAGTCTGTATTGTTGTCTTTGCCTGAAATAGCAGAAAGTTTAAATGCCATTGCAAAGCTGGAAGAGTATTTCAGATTGACAAGCACTCCTGCATTAATGTCACATCATACATCTGTAGTAGCACTATTCTAAGCACGGTTTTTCTGTTCTTCACATGAATAAATGCATTACATTTTTGTTAAAAAAAAAAAACTGTTACGAGACGATTCACGGTCATTCATTCTCCTGTGAACTCTTGCAGCAAATGCACTATTATCTGAAAGGAAAGATGTTGCTGTTACTGACACAGATGAATAAAATGCACCAAAGGGACTTTAATGCCACTACCCAAATTAACAACATCCATGTTGTATTTATTTGAAATTTTAGGACACTCAACATTTGAAACCAAGGCAGAGAAAGAAAGTTAACAGTCAAAATATATGTAGTCAGCTAAAAACACAGTACTGAGGTTGGGAATTTTTTATTTTTACAGCTCTTGCTGCTGTTGATGCTATGCCATATTACAGTTTTTCTCAGTCACTTTGGTATATTCCTCAGCTGAACTGAAATTCTCAAAACTGCTTCACATCATTGTGTCACTTGCGCCCATCAGAAACACAGTTTCTAATTTCTTTGAATAACTTGCAAATGCTTTGGCACATTCATATGCACAATTATCTGCTCTTTCCTACATTATCATTAGCTTATGTCATATGTTGATCAAAATGTCTTCCAATGGGTCTAACCTCCCACAACAATTAGGCATTTGTCCATCACATAAGCCCTTACATGCAAAATGGTTGAACAAGTTGTGATAATATATCAAGCAAGAGAAGATATTGTCATGTGACCTTAGAGACCTTGGTGCTAAAAGTCCTGAAATCACAAATAAACAATATATAAGGTGGTCTTAAATAAAGAAATATAACTCAACTTGAACTGTACTTTTATCACCAGAGTCTTCAAGAAGAAATTCACTACAACCCCCCCCCCCGTCCATCTCCTTCTGTCCCCTCATCTTAAAACAGTGTCAGTAAGTTGAAACTGAAAAAAGAAAACTAAAACTGAAAACCTGAGAAGCGTGAAAAAAATCCCATTGTAAAACAATTTAATGATTGTCATAAAATACATAATACAAAAATACACTCCCAAAATAATGGGTTTTTTTAACATTTGTATTTTATCTTTTCATTCAACATTTTACAATGCTAATACCTGTTACAATGCCAATACAATGTTGCCACAGGTTAATGGCAGTGAAATGGCTTCATACAAATGTACCCGCAATTCTGAAACGACACTAGTCTAAAAAGAAGACACAGGTGATCCTAACAACAACAATGGATCAGTTTAATTTAAGTGTCCAGGAAGCCACAGCAGGGGAGCCCTGAAATGACAACCCTGAAACTGAAGCTGCTACATGGAATGCTGCCACTGTGAATAAAAGTAATTACACCTGTTCATTTCTGTCATAATTAGTGCAAGTGTCTGCAGTGAAAAGCATCTAATCCTCACTAGATTAGATCAAAATTCATTTGCTGCTGAAAATGACTCTGCTAGCCTCTGTGTGACAGTCTGCAAACATATGCACTGAATTCTACATTGCTTCTACGAGTAGAAGTTGAAGTAGTTGTGAGTGAGATATATATAGTGAGAGCATTTTAAGAGTGAAGATGGTGAATTATTGTGTTTGTACTGGTTGTGCGTACTCCAGCCTGTCAGGACATCGTGTTCATCATTTTCCTAGTAGAAAAGTAAGAACTTTCAGGCAGTTGCCCATCTGTGTTTTGTGCAGATGAAAAGTCAACTTCACAGCTGCATCTGTCACCATTCACTTATCCATTTGTGGATGTAATTTAAATCCAGAGTGTCAGCATCCTGGGGATGTGATGGGGTACACGATGGTTTGATGTAGACTACAGATTAGTATTCGATAAGACATTTACCATATTTTCTTTTCGCTGTCATGGCTGCTGCGACAGCCTATCACCATAATAATAGAGCAGCATAGTATGAACATTATAGACTGTTAAGCTATTGAGCGTATGAAAACATTAACCATGTTTTGTTGTGTAAATCTGACGGCTAGAAACTGTGAAGTCCCTGTCTGGAAGTGTCTAGTAGTATTAGCAACTGGCTACGTGCTGCAATAACTGTATGGGCGTCACGGCAATACAATGACAATTTAGCGTTTAGTAAGACAACATGTTATTGTCCCTAAAAAAGAACAGCTACATAGGTGTTTACTGAAAAAACAAATGTAGCCCACCTATACCCAGTGTATAAGGGCCCCTGAGTTCTTTCTAACTCAAAACTATTAATGTTATTAAAATGTTTAATTTATTCACTAATTCCAGGTCCCATTACTTAAACCCCAATTTACACATGCACATCAGTAATAAAATATAAAAATCACCAAAAGATTTAAAATATACAGAAAGTGAAAGTTTACAAAATAATATTAATTTCAGGTAAAGGTTAAAATAGGATTCAATTATGCAAGTGGCCACTCACCACACACACAGTCACTATAGCCGGCAGTTACCACTACTCTAACGAAACGTTGCTGGCCTGAACGTGGTTTGGGTGCGATGAAAAGAGATGGCGAATGGATGGATGAAGAGAAGATGGCGATGGATGGATGAAGACTCTCAAGATGGCGTGGTCACAAAATGGCGAAGGAGATCACTGCCACACTGGTCCCCGCTCTGGTTCACCACATGCTGCGCACCGGAAATATGCATTTAAAATCTAATGCCACTATTATATATTTCTAGGTGACAATTAAACATACGGTCCTCATTTCTATCCGAAATAATGAAACAAATACATTAAGCAAGCTGATTCAGCAGAACTTAAAACATAAATGTAGCAACAGTATTAACATACACTTGTTCAATGGATGCTAACTGCTAATACCAAGCTAACATCTTTTACCTTAAGGCAAATACAGATTGCAGGACGATGTTACCTCACAAAAGATACCCATCAGTGTTGTAAAAAAATAAATTGACACTCTATTAGTGACTATTCAATTAATAATCGGCAGTTGTCTCCAAATTGCAACTTACCAGGAGAAACTGCGGTCGATTTCTCCCTCGCGTCGGCAAAGTTTTTAGAAAGCTACCGCATTGTTTAAAGCACTTCCGGTTTACAAGCATGGCACACCAAATACAAATGGCTAGGGAAACCCTATACATAATGAGTACATCCTGCTGTCTCCTTCAAAAGAAAGCTAAAATTAAACGAAACATCTATGGCTTATTGTATTAATTTCTAAATGATATCTGGGTATTTTTAAAATGCTTTGAACTTAAAATATTAAAGGAAATGTGAATTTAAAGTTGTATAGCATATGTAATGTATTTATGCTTTTTAACATATTTTTGAACAACAGTTCTGATTAACATATAACTGATAACTTATTTTTTAACCAGGTTACACAAACCTGAAAGTAGTAACCACAACAGTACATTTATTACATATATCCCTCCTTTGTCCATCATTCCTGTGTATATCTCTCTCTCCACTGTGGTTCATAATTATAGAGCTGTGGCCTATCGTAAATACTATCTGCTCTTGTCTCCTCCATGTTGTCATTGTACACCTAGCTGGCTTGATGTTGCGGGCTCCCTGCTGCAATGTAATTTCCAGCCACTACCCGTTTTTGGACAGGGGGGTATTTCTTCACATTTTTGGTTAAAAAAGTATTTATTGCGATGTTGAATTGCAGTTTTTTTTTTTATCGACATCCTGATATTTTATAATTTATATATACTATGATTCATGGTAGCGTCTAACCTGCATATTGCCCTTTAAGTTCTATAAGAAGTAAAGTATTGTAATCTTAAAGAGTAATTCTGCTCATGACCATTACATGCAGCACTGAAATTCTCTCCTGAAAATCTATGTAATGTGAGGCTGTATATTTCCCACCTGGACTTTCAGTGGTGTTCTATCAGATTTAATCCACCTTTTAGTATCAATACTATAGCATCACTTGTTGTAGAATTCCATCACTACAGCAAGAATCAATGCATACAGGAGCTCTCCTTACAACACAGATTTGTCAAATAAAGTAATTTGGTCCTATGTTCAGCTTTGATTGATAGGTGTGTCTGATGACTGACCTTGACAGATCACAAATTCAGCACTTTTGTTTATTGAGTAAAATATATTTTACACCCTGACAGTCAGTTCAATTGTAGTTATAGTTACACTGATACGCCCTGTGAATCATTTTGTTCTCCAAGTGTTTAGCATTAATACTGGTGTCATTTTACCTCAATGAAAGGAATTGCAAAGATATATTTACCTCCGCCCAGGAGGTTATGTTTTTGCCGCCGTTTATCTGTTTGTTTGTCTTTGTTCAAGATGACTCGAAAACTTATGGATGGATTTTGATGAAATTTTCAGAATATGTTGAAAATGTTAACAGGAAGAACTGATTTCATTTTGGGGGTGATCGGGTTGGGGGGGTGGGGGGTCTACCTTGGCGGAGGTCTGCTTTTCTAGTTTCTTAAAGCAATCATGTTCTCCATTTTCTCTCATTTTTTCAGCAATAAGCAATACCTGATGAAATTACGATTAAAAATTCTGTTTATATTTCTCATTATTTTCATTTGTATTTTATTAAATATTTTTTAAAAAGTCCCATTATATGAAACATCTGATACAACAAAAAGAAACAATATAATTAACACATTTAAATTACTGGAGAAAAAGAAAATTAGTTTTGAGGAATAATTACATACTGCAAAGAAAGTGCTCTCTCTCATAAATGCAGTATACAGTGATGGTCCAGCATGAAATGACTGATAAGAATAATTATTTAGCTGTAAAATCAGATACATCCTTTGTCATGGTTCATTTTTTAATATAAAAATAATTAACTTTTACTCTGTAAATTTTAATACAAACTAAACTTTTGAGGATACCTAATCTTAAGTGCTAAGAACCATTGGTTACAGATGCGTAGAGTGAAAGATGAGTGGAGTCAGACAGTCTTCAAATCCAAAAGAACTTTATTGCAACACATGTGATACAACTCAAAGCTAAATTTAGCACCCAAGTGCAAAACCATGTCTTTTATACCCTCTGGGGGGTGGGTGGACTGGTATTTTTGCACTTGACCCAAAATAATGGAATCTAGTAATTTTCTACAGTCTTAAACTTTTATTTTTTCATAACCTTTTGCACATTTTCACTCTAATCATGGTGGCATCCATGTTTCTTCCTTTGTTAATAGCGATGAGGTGAAATTACAATATCGCCAGCCAATAGATGCAGAGGTTGGGGCATATATCTTGGATTGTCTTTGCATAGTCATAAGTGTACAACAGATCTCTTGTTCTGTCATGAATCACCAGGTCCACATCAAGACTTTCTCTCGGACACATTGTAATAAATCACACATAGGGGTTCCCACTATAGCAGTACTGAGGCCTTGGCCCATCACATTAATCTCTAAAAATTATAGTATTGATTAGTCCCATTCAACACCTTCCAGAGTTGTATTTAGAATCAAACAGAGCAAAAAGACGTCTGAATATTGGAAGTAAATTTGTTTTAGGTTGCGCAACATCCACATTGCTTCTTCTGTGTCAAAGTACTCATGATATCAAACAGTAATTCAATATAATGATGTGAATAAATTGCAAGAAGGATTGATTCAGTTTCCTTATTGTTCAATTCATGCAAATACATGTAATTATTTCCTATGTGTCAGTTGTGAGATAGGCCAACATAATGAAGGTTGAATCAAACAGAATTCCCCAAAGAATGAGAGTTGTTATCTCAGTGTCAGGTCATCCTGTGTATCAATCCAGACAAATTACCACAGCCCAGGCAAAGATCACACCCCTGGCATTCTGTTGAATGTGTCTGCTGTGTCCTTGGCCAGCAGCCAACCTTTGTTAGTTGAGGTGTTTTTCTACCTTGAAACCACTTGGGCAGGAAAACTGGTGAGATAAAACTGGTGGGACATCATCATCTAATTCATAGTTTCTCAACCTTTTTTGAACTAACCCTCACTAACAGCATTATCTGCCTACTGGCAGCACCCCCCACCCTCACTCCCCATGCTGCAGGACGGTGGAGGGGCATACTTCTGCAAGTAGCATGACAGACCTGTATGTGCAGGATGTGGTGGGTGGCAAGTGCAGTGTCTGAAAAATCTTAAACTGTTTGATATGTATGCTTGAAAAGAAATGTCTTGACTATGTATGCTTGAAGGAAGTGTCTTTGATATGTATGCTTTAATGAGTTCTGAGGAGTTTGGGTCAACAATATTGGGGTTCTGTGAAACTGTGAAGTAGCAATGGCCTTTGTGTGGACAT